>OY992879.1:128212417-128687653 GCA_963921405.1 Cepaea hortensis | reverse complement strand
AGCCCGGAAAGAAGAGCTTGAAGTACAGCTAAAAATTGATCAGCTGAAAGCTGAAACTCCCAAAGAAAAGGAAAATAGAAAATCAGACAAAGATCAGCCTTACAAGAAATATCAAGGGCTTGTTAAAGGTTACACCACAGGTGACTGCATAGCAGCCTTCACCCAAAATTTTGAATATATTATGGATCATTACCAGATCCCAAAGTCAGAATGGAGTGTATTATACATGAGAAGTCTTTCTGGGGAACCTCTGAAAGTGATAGAGTCTATCCCAAATGACCTAAAGAAAGATTATCTGTATATGAAGACAAAAATTATGTCCCATCTTCTGCTAGATGAAGCAGGCTACAGAGAACAGTTTGGTAAATTGTCTCCTAAACCAACACAAACGTTCTCTGATTACATCTCAGAAATACAGAATGTTTTTTCTAGGTGGCTGTCAGCAGCCAAAGTAAATGGTAATTTTGATAAATTGACAGATCTTATTTTAAGAGATAAAATTATCACATCTCTCCCACCTCCATTTTCGAAATTTCTATTGGAATTTCAGTGTGAAAGTGTCCAACAGATTGAAAGTCGTGGCTCTGGTTATTTTTCAGCCAATAAACAATGTTTCGCTAGTGAGTTGACTAGCACAGACTTTGTAGCGGCAGCTACATATGGTAAATCAAAGTCGGTGCCCCACAATAAACAGAGACCATACAAGCAGGCTACTGAAAAATACTATCAGTGTAAATATTACCAGTTTTCACACAAGGAAAATGAGATGTGTGATAAACACCCTGGGTACCTCACTTACTTGCAGAATTACTTAAACAAGCAAGATAAGGTTAGAAAGAGCTACAAACGCCTCACAAAATGCTTCCTTTGTAAAGCTTATGGCCATTGGCGCCACTCTTGTAAAGGCAAGCAAATGATTACAAAGACTAATGCAGCCATGAGTGATAGCTCTTCCTCAGACGAAGAAATTGTTAAACATCATTGTGTAAATGCAGCACATTCCATTGATGTGTTGCACCTTAATAAATGTACCATCTGTAATTGCTCTCATGAGGATGGCAGTTTAAGATGCAGCCATTCCATACCAGGTATCAATGAGGAGACCAATTTAAAAATTAACTCCCAAGGTAAAGTAAATATCCACCATGGGTATATTAACGGTAAAGCTGCCACCGTTTTACGTGATAGCGGCAGTACCCTCATTGGCATTAAGAGAGACTATATCTTACCATCACAATATAGTGGTAAATTTGTTACATCCAGAACTTTCTCGGGTAACATCGAAAGATACCCGCTTGCATGGGCATACATAAGTACACCATTCCTCACCGGAAAGGTCAAATGCGCAGCATTGACCAATCCTTGTTGCGATGTCATCATTGGTAACCTTCCAGAGGTGAATGATATGCCACATGACAGTATTATATCCACTGTCACTTGTAACATTGATAATACCATTCCACCACCATCACAAATCACCATTCATGATGTATTACCACCTGTAAATGAATGTATGTATGCCAATTCGGCAACGCCAGCACATGAATGTAGTTGTGTGAATGTAACATCAACTTGTGATGAGAATGATAACTGCGATATTACAAATGCAGTAAGCAGAGCTACTGCCCAAATGCAAGATCGAATCGATCAAACAGAGGCTTTACAACAAATAAGTCCAGTTGTGACATCTCCTGAAACAACCAGGGAGAAGTTTATAACAGCTCAGAAAGCCGATCGATCTTTGCAGAAGTATTTTAAACTTATAGGCCAAAAGCCACGAGTAGCAAAGAATGCTAAATGGTATTTTGCTCTCAAAAACGGAATTCTGACACGGTACTATACCAAAGGTTCTAACACTACAGAACAAACGGTGCTACCTGCAGAAAACCGCAATCAAGCATTAAAGCTAGCACATGACATACCATTCGCAGGGCATATAGCTTATGCTAAAACAAGAGCAAGATTACTTACTCAATTCTATTGGCCTAAATTTCGCAGTGATACCAAACGGTATTGCAGAAGTTGTGACATCTGCCATAAGCTTGTGAAACAGAAGAAACACTTGCAAGCTGAACTGCAATTAACAGATTCAACAAGCAGATCTTTCAAAAATATCTCTGTCGACAGAATTGATCCTCTTGACCACATAACATCGAGAGGTACTAAATTTCGCCAGAAGCGAGTCCTTCTAAAACCATAACTTCCAAAGACATCAGGGAAGTCTGTTCCCATAATCGAACTAAGTTAGGGAAGCCATAATACCAATTTCACTCACTCCTCATTAGTAATGTACCACTCCATGTTGACTAAAAGTCAAACTATTCATAAACCCATTTCATCGTATGAACATGTAATATCATTGCGCGATAGAATCATGAAATCATGTGTGTTAGCAAAAGAAGCACTACAAAAATCTGGTGCTATCTACCGACAATAGACTAACAGAGGAAATAGAACCATTACTCTGACACAAGGACAGGACGTTCTTCTTCTGTTGCCAAGTGACAGACATCTTCTCACAGACTCTTGGCAAGGACCGTTTAAAGTGTTACGACAAATTTCGACAGTAGATTACGAAATTGCAGTTAGGGACAAACACAAGATTTTTCATATTAACATGCTTAAACCATATTACCACAGGGACGACGAACAAGTAGAGACTACAGCAAGCACAACAATTGTGGACCAGACAGACGACAACGATACTGACGAGATACCAACACCAGTACTGGACACGACAACCAACCTACAGGACATAAAGGTAAATCCCAAACTGACGCAGACACAGACTGACAGTTGCAGACAAGTGTTACAAGACTACAGTACAATTTTTTCTAACAACCCAGGACAGACAGACTTAGTGCATCATCATATTATTTTGACGTCTGACATCCCAATAAAATGCAGACCATATTCCATTCCTATACACTACAAAGACAAATTACACCAAGAAATTATTGGCTTAGAAGCAAACCATATCATCCGACGTTCACAATCACATTTTTGTTCACCCATAGTCATTGTGAAGAAAAAGGACAACACAATAAGACTCTGTGTTGACTATAGGAAACTCAACAGCATTACACAGTTGGATTTAGAACCAATGAGCAACTGTGAAGACATACTAACTGAGACGACATATGCTCTCTAAAGTAACCCAAGAACATCCCGAAGACTGGGACACGTATCTACCTGCTATTTTATTTGCATATAGGGAAGTGCCACATTCCAGCACTGGATTCTCACCATTTGAAATAGTGTATGGTGCCAAACCACGCGGCCCATTATCATTGTACCAGTCTATATTGACTGAAAGTAAAACTTTCAAGACGACTTTTGACGACGACTTTTGACAAGACGACTTTTGACAGGCATTTCCAATATCATTTGGTACATGGACGACATTTGCATACATACAAGGAACATGACAGACCACATAACAGCACTACGGCAGACACTCGACAGAATTAGACAACATGGGCTGACTATAAAACCATCCAAAGTTGATATAGCCTTTCAAGAAATTACATTTTTGGGCTATAAGATCTCAAATGGCTTTATATCAACTGACGATAACATCATGTCTAGAATTTTGAAATTGTCGCTTCCGACAAACAAAAAAGAGTTGCGAAGTGTGTTAGGTCTTTTGAATTACTGTAGACAATTTATTCCTCATTTTGCTGAATTGACCAAATGTTTCACTGATTTACTAACAAACAAACATCCAAAAGTTATTGTAAATAGCGAATGTTTAAGGCCTGCATTTGCGAAAATATTATCTTATTTTTCCAGTGAACCTATTCTAAAATTACCTGATCTTAGCACGATTTTCAGACTAAGATGCGATGCGAGCTCCGTAGCCATTGGAGGGATACTGCTTCAAGAGCACGACCAAATATTGTACCCGGTATACTACGTCTCCAGGAAATTGAACACAAGTGAACGAAATTACAGCACGCCGGAACTTGAAGCCCTCGCTCTTGTGTTCTCGGTACGTAAACTTTCGAGATTTCTTTTAGGTAAACATTTCATTATTGAAACAGACAATAGCCCTTTGACATTCATCACCAGTGGTACCCCAAGTAACCACAGAGTGGCCAGATGGTCCCTTCTTCTACAGGACTATAGCTTAGAAATAAGACATATACGAGGCTCACATAACTCTCTGGCCGATCGAGATAGAATCGAGATGTCCATACGACCCACCTAATAGCCAGGTAACACCCGAGCACAAGGCAGATGGTGTATAAACTGCAACGTAGATAGTGCTCAATACCACAGCCAATTGTGACTTTATGTCAGTTACGCTGTGAGGAACAGTGTGATAAGGAAGATTGAATCTCCCATTGTAAATATATTGTGTACATATTAATATTATTATTATGTGAATGAATGGGTCGTATAATTTTGAGAAATGTGAAAGAATGCCATTACGATTGTAAATATGTAGTATTATAATAGACACCACAGGTGTCACAGGACAGTGCACAGGACCCAAAGACTTACTGAGCTTGAACAGCGCCAAGTAATCCTGAGTACATCTACAAAGAGGGTCCACGACGTTTTAACAAATACGAATGATGACCTTGACAACCTAATCCGAGGATAAGACGGAAGAAGCTATCCAACAGCTGATGACAAGATCTGGGTGCTCCGTATATTTAAAGTACATCTAAAACGAGAGACCTTGAGTGTGTAACAACACAGCTCTACACTTCCGTTAGATGTCCATATTAATTTGAAAGTTAGAATACCATAATAAAATGTTTATAAATTTATGACAATTGTATGAAAATTTGGGTATAAAACATTTCCATATACGAAATTGTATATGTCGATTTTTGTTAAATGTAATCTCAGCATCATGGCTTGATTTACTTTTTCACAAGAGTGACATTTTGTGCACTTTTGTCAAGGAGGATCAAATTATGACACTAAGAAAGAAAATGTTACTTGTAATTTATTTTGTTGAAAGCATGATAAAATTACTGTCCCTAACTTGTGTTCCATAACCAAGGGACATAACTAAATATTGTTGGTGATGTGTAGATATGTATTGAAACTACCATGTTTGCCTAATAGGTATCATTTCAATGTGACGTCATGTGTATATGGGAAAACTTACCAAAACTGAAGACCTTCATTGGATATTCTATGAGATAAGGGTAGATGTCCAATGTCGGAGTTATCTTATAGGTAGATACTCACAGACTCACCTGATTATTTGTAATTTTTCTTTTTGGTGGAGAGGTAAGGGCAAGTTAGCCGTAACTACCGGACTGGCTGTGTCTCAGCGAGGTAAAAACCATGGAATTGATTGTACTTGACCAGTATGCTTGATGGGTAGGCATGGGATTTGTATGCATATTGGTTACTAATCACCTGTACATATTAAGACAAACTAAAAAGTTACGTCAGATGAAGTGCAAAGTTCGATTCTGACAAGATAAATAACAGCTATATAGAGTACATGAAAGGAAAATCTTTCATGAGAATGAGGGGGGGGGGGGAATGTCAGAGTCTCACCCAGAGTGATAACGCGTTGTCTGCACCAACGCCCGACAATGCAATGCTAATCTATCATAAGCACTACAGCTATAACGCGGCGTCTTCAACAACGCCAGGCAATTAACGCTGAGCGATTCTAAGCAGTCGGCGGTCAGCTGGAACGCAGCGTGAACATTGAGGGGTCACGCGGGCTGACGCGAGCACAACTGTGTTGTGTGCTGAAAGTCCAGTCAGACCAGGCTCGGTGGCCGTTAGAGACTGACGTGTGAAAGCGGCTTGAGAGTTTGATGCATGTCTGGAGAGCTAGCATGTATGAACGTTGAAGATGGAACGCCTGTCTGTGTGACTTGTAAGTGGAGTGCATTGATGTATTGTTATATTGATGTATTGATTGCTTGCATTTATAATGTATTGGATACTATGAATTGTGATTGCGCGAAGCTTGTGTTATTTCTGATGTGTGCAGTGCGCGAATAAATAGCGCGAATTATATTATCGGCTGTTAGCCTCGTGTTATTTGATAAGCATAGTTAGTATCACACTTGTCAAGATACGAGCCATATTACTTGCCCTAAGCAAGACTTTGACAAATACTAACATTGTCAATAAAGAGTGGCAGTTAGACTTTATGTTTGCCATTGAAATTATGGAAAAGTTAAATGAACTGAAATTCAAACTTCAGGGCAATGGTGTGTTTGCACATGAATTGTATATATATATGTAAAATCATTTTAGGCAAAACTCTCACTGTTCTCCAGACAAACAAGTGAAAAAAGAGTTTGTCACTTCCCTTTGCTGAAACAAGAAACCATGTCTGGTGAAATGACTGAAAAATACAAAGCCCAATTAGATGCATTGACTGAAGAATTTGGATGGAGATTCCAAGATTTCAAGAACTTAGAGCCATGGTTCAATATTCTCAGTTCATTTTTTAGTGCAGAAGCTGACACAGCCACAGAGGACATACAGTTGGAGCTGCTTGACTTACAAGCAGATCATGACCTAAAAGAGAAATTCAAGGCAGATGGTTTGCTGGATTTCGATGGATCTGTATCACAAGAATCATTTCCCAACTTGAAAAACTTTGCAGCTAAACTTTTATTATTATTTGGATCAAAATACATAGCGAACAAGCATTCTCTTGCTTGAAGATCAACAAATCTAAGAATAGGTCTTTATTGTTGGACTGCAACTTGCATGCTGTCATGCGAATTTCAACAAGTAAACTTGCTCCAGATTTTAAGAATATTGTCAAAAATTGCAAGTAGTTACATACATCTCATTAGAAATCAACAACTGTAGTGACAATGTAGTCGCTGTGTGTCTAAATTAAAGCCATTGATAGATAATAAAGAATATTTGTTTGATAAGAAGTTGTAAAATTGTGTTAACAAATTAGTAAAAGTTTTTGTTCATATTGTCAAATATAATGTATAAGTGTGTAAGTAAAATAAAATTTGCAATAATTAGTTATTTATACTGCTTAATAACCTATAAATAATTAATAATTACTTATTGTGATAGGTTGCTGTAAACAAAATGGATATATATATATATATATATATATATATATATATATATATATATATATATATATATATATATGCTGCCCGCCACTAGCTATACATTTGTCAATGCGGCCCTCCGCACGAAAAGTTTGCCCACCCCTTCTATAGTGCAATATTTATAAAAGAGCCAGGCGTTCAAATATTAAATTAACAAACGACAAAATAAACAGCCAGTCGCGATCTTTTGGTATACAAAAATGAAAGCTAGTTTCATATACTTGACAGAACGTCGCAGTCAACTGCAGCATATTGTTTGGCGGTTTGTGATTTCTTGGCAAGTTTACGTTCAGTAGTTTGCCATTGCTTTATGAACAACTGGAGCTCGTACTATTTATGAAAAACAACGCAAAGTGGTCTGCTTCCAAATCACCAGCAGCCGTATTTCAAACTCGGTATGCGGGATTACAAACTGCGATTGTAATTCCTTCGCGAAAGCCCCGGCCACAAAAAATATTACAACGCCACATTCACTGTTCATGTCTGAACGACATGAACAAAGAATATCATGTCCCTCTAATCATTTTAATTATTGCTCTATCGCTATTTGTCTCCCCCTGCTACCAATATTTGCCGTGCTGGAAGCCAGAATCTAAAATTGAATCAACACGAACAGTTAAAAATACCATAAAATGACGGGTTCCCTGCGCCGCATGTGGCACACCATACCTATTTTCAACTGAAGATGTCGATCGACATAACAATGACGTACGTAAGTATAGATCGACAATTTCAAGGCCATCTCGTCCCCATGCTTACAACAATATATAAGCAAAGTATCACAGATGCTGTATTGCGCGTGCGAATAAACTCTTCTCTTAGGGATTTAAAAAAAAAAAATGTCTTAAGGTAGGTTGCTCACGTCGGCAGCAAACCTGGGATGGAAATAGATTCGGGGTTTCTGGTCACAAATGGAATAGTTTGTTATATTCAGTGTTAATGCAGACGTAAGATTGAAGGTAATGTGTCACTCGGTCATGGCACCGGAAGTTGTTAATCCATCAAATGATGCAAATTTCGGGGTCATGTGTTTCACTTGTAGGTCACTTGGGCGAAAGACTGTTGAAATCTAAAAATGGCAAGCATCCTTACGGATCATGCTATAAGCAAATGATCGGGGTTTTGACTGCAACATTTCAACGAATTACACCCACACAGTCCACTCTGTTTATACGTGCTTGGAAAATTTCCACATGTGTTTTACACTGGATGTGAGCAATAATTCCTTATTGATTCCATTACTGTTTTCTTTCACCTGTTCTTGTTACTTACACAGCATTTTAGGCTCACTCCTCGTTTGAGGATGGATGTGCACGCCTAGACACGAATCAAAGGTCAACCATTGAAAGACGATTGTTGATAGGTGTCTCTGAGAAGGGTAGGCGGCAAGGAAATGGTTAGCCCAACTCTTAATGTCGTGCCAAAATATACACGAAGGTTTTATATATACGTTTATATGGTGTATTTTTAATGACTGTACAGTGTTTGAAAATATTGCCGGTCCAAGTGTTGTATTCACCCTCTGTAAAGTTCATGCAACATAGAAGGTAAATACAAAACTTGGACCGGCAATATTTTCAAACACTGCGGTCATTAAAAATACACAATATACTTCACTCCCTCCAGGCTGAATGGGATGATTAATCGTCTTAGGCTACTTCCCGTATCTGCCATGGGTTTACATAATGCAGAAATGTGTCATTGCGTCATGAAACAATGTCTGCAAGGAGCGGCTGGCTGAGTGGCTAGAATGCCGGATTATCCATCGGGTGACCCGGATTCGAATCCTCTGTACCGTGTGGATTTTTTTCTGTCGGGGGCAAAAAGAAAACCTTAACCTAACCTGCACAGTTCGCGGCGACTGCACTAGCCAGGCGACCTTAATTCCTCAGCTTAATACCCCCCCTCCCCCAATCCCTGCCACACACTGTAAGGTGCTCTATAGGCAGTCAATGACAATGACAGTGGCAATCTCTGCTACCATATCAACAATTTTTAAGTCATAACTGTGACACACCCTTTTTCTCTAGTTTCTGTCATTCATTTTTGTTTGGGCCAAACCTACCGCTTGTTTGGCACAGAATCTAGTAAGGATTTAGTTTGATGTTTTTGTCGCAGGTTTCGAATGACTGCAGAACGTTAGCCAGCTGACTGTTTTGTAAAATGTTTTAAAATATAGCTGTGTCTATGCCTTATTGTTTTTGTATGGTGATCTAGGCTTTTTAGCGACAGCGTCATTTCTGTCATGTGAGACTGTGTTCTTCTAAAGATCATCAATTCCACTTGAAGTGTTGACCAATTCCACTTGAATTGTTGACCATTTCCACTTGACGTGTTGACCTGTTCCACTTGACGTGTATACCTATTCCATTTGAAATGTTGACCAATTCCCCTTGATGTGTTGAACAATTCCACTTGAAGTGTTGACCATTTCCACCTGAAGGTTTGACCAATTCCACTTGAATTGTTGACCAATTCCACTTGAAGAGTTGACCAATTCCACATGAAGTGTTGACCAATTCCACATGAAGTGTTGACCAATTCCACATGAAGTGTTGACCAATTCTACATGAAGTGTTGACTTGTTCTACTTGACATATTGACCAGTTCTACATGGAGTGTGTGCTGATTTATTCAACGTTTTTCTTAGGCGATTTAGCTTTACAGGACCTTGATTCGGGTGCAACCCCCAGCAGTGGCAGGAGTGTGCCTTCCGATAAGCGCTGACCTGGAGTCGACCAGTCTCATTAAATGGGCACCGGACAACTAGCAGAATGTTCTTTTATGGTTTTCTTTTGCGCTCACTCACTCGCTTTGAACTCAAACGTAGGATTGAATTTTGCGTGTGGATTAGCCTTCCCTATTAACAGTGTCCCTCGCCATCAGGCGAATCCACTCCGACTTCAGAGGTACTTGTAATTTACGTCCCCAAGTCAAGGACGACAACAAATCCAACTGTCCGATGTAAGGACTGAACCCTTTGTATCGTCATCAAGCACACCGGATGCTTAAGAATACACGTTCTTATCCATTCGGCCTCGCAGAATGTACTGAGATATGTCTGGGAAGGAAAGGCAGCGAGACAGGGATCTGACCAACTGATCTCATCATACCGTGGCCTTGAATAAGTAATGACACAATACTTCATATCCCCAGACTCCAGTATCTCTAGCCTGATTGATTACTTTCACTGTGACCTTAAACGGCACAGGCTGGCCGCTATGGCAGAATGGTTGCCTGAAGGCCCAGTTTTTGGAATCCCCATTGAGGAGGGGATTTTGTAAACTGACCTGGGCTCGGTGGTCAACTATGCCTGAAATGGTACAAGGAGATTACTGTGTGAATTTTGAGGTTTTAGATGTAAATTTAATACAATTCTGAAGCAGTAGGCCGTGGCTGGGTTTCTTGGTTAGTAAATCGTGTCGTCATTACTGTATCTTCATTACTGTATGGTCATTACTGTGCCTTCATTACTGCGTCATCGTTATTGTGCCTTCATTACTGTGTCTTCATTACTGTGCCTTCATTACTGCGTCATCGTTATTGTGTCTTCATTACTGTGTCTTCATTAATGGAAGAAAGAAAGAAAAGAAAGAAAGAAAGAAAGAAACAAAGAAAGAAAGAAAGAAAGAAAGAAAGAAAGAAAGAAAGAAAGAAAGCATGTTCAGACGTCATGCTAGTCTGAGTGTGAGAAATTCTTTTTTTCATATTCTTTTTACAGGTCATCGCAGTCAACACAAGCATTTCTGCCGCTGTGAGCTCTTGGCATGTTTACGTTCAGTAGTTTGCCATTGCTTTCTGAACGACCGGCACCGATACCAACGCAAAACCAACGCAACGCGGTCTGCTGCCAAATCGCGCGCAGCTGTGTTTCGAACGTGGGTATACGGGATTACGAACGGCGTCCGTAAAGCCCTTCGTCACTGAGAGAATGTTACAACTACATCAATAGATGTTTCTCGTCGATCACAACCAGCCTTTCATGACTTCTAAGAATGCGACTACCACATTGTCTAGTAACTCTTGGAAAAGCTGCCGCCCGTGCCGAGCGGGAATGACTGGTCACTTATTTCTCCGTGCATCTAGGCCTAAAAAATGTGATGTCTTGTCACATTATAGACCCATAGCAATAAACTGTTTTGAGACAAATTAATTAAAACCCAAAATATTTCCTCTTTTTTTTTCTATTTGTTCCCTGTCTGGACACTGGCGACCGTGAATTCTCCGATACTCTCAGTAATATCGTATTTGAACGGCTTTGATTCTGCTTGTTTTAATATCTATTATGCCGGCTGCTGGAGTTTTATTCGTAAATTTTTCTGTGTTTTCGCGTGCCTCGCTTGTTCAGTATGTTTCCGCATAAGAAAGAAGAAGGAGAGATGGTAGAAGGAGAAGACAAAGAAACAACGGCACCAGTAGCAGCAGCAGCAGAAGAAGGAAGAGGATGATTTTGGGGAGGAGGGTGTAATCGGAGAAGTGAGGGCTGGGATGAAGTATTGGTAGCAGCAGCAGCAGTATTACTACTACTAGTAGTAGTAGTAGTAGTAGTAGTAGTAGTAGTAGTAGTAGTAGTAGTAGTAGTAGTAGTAGTAGTAGTAGTGGTAGTAGTAGTAGTAGTAGTAGTAGTAGTAGTAGTAGTAGTAGTAGTAGTAGTAGTAGTAGTAGTAGTAGTTGCAGCAGCAGCAGAATTAGTAGCAAAAGTAGTATTCGTTGCAACAGCAGCAACAGCAGCAGCGCCAATAGTAGTAGTGGTAGTAGTAGTAATAGTAGTAGTAGTAGAGTAGTAGTAGTAGTAGTAGTAGTAGTAGTAGTAGTAGTAGTAGTAGTAGTAGTAGTAGTAGTAGTAGCAGCAGCAGCAGTAGTAGTAGTAGTAGAAAAAGAAGAAGAAGAAGAAGTAGGAGGAGGAAAAAGAAGAAGGAGGTGGAGGATGATGAGAAGAGACCGGTGTATTTGACATATTGCAGGAGTAGCAGGCAAGGAAACAATATTATAGTTGTTACATGTTATGAATACAAGACTGTAAACACCCCCGAATACTGGACAACAAACCTACGCGTCTCTCTAGTGTTTAGACGTTTGACATTTATGACAAGTGGATCACAGGAACAATCAAAACATCGAATTTAGTTATAGAAACAGTAAACACTTAGTACAATTGAGGGACAACAAACAAGTTGGTTGTACTAAACAACACTCATGTTGCTATTACTGATCTGCTGGCTTCCTGTCTGCCTACGTTTGAAAATGTGTAACAAAAGTAAGAGGTGTAGTTAGCTATTCGTAGACCATAAATAGACTTAAGGTCAAGTGGTTATTAAAATAACCGATCGTCTGTAGGTGGATTTACGGTTTTTACTGGGAAGCAATTAAAAGAAGAACTGAAAAACAAAGACAGACAGATAAATAGACATAAAATATGCGTAATTTTTATATATCGCATTATTGCCTGAAGGTCGTCATAAAATGAGTTGCGCGGTTCTGTTTCGACAATCCTGAAACCCGGTACATAAGATTTTGACATGCGTGGTACTGTTTCGACAAGCCTGAGACACGGTCCATTAGATTTCGACGAATTGAAAGAAGTTAGTTGCATGCGTTGTAATCGACCTAGGCATGTGTAGGGAGCACTTTGTCATTGCTTTCTGAACGGCCGTCAAGTACGTTATTAAAATGTGTCTTTGACGGTTCCCAGTTACCTATTTACAAGGCAGGCGATTTTGTGTGTGTTTCCATTAGTCTGGTCCCGACTTAGTGACTTGTCCTACATGGGAACAAAAACATGATGAGAAAGGTGAAGACAGGCATGCTTCGGGCAGAGTGGCAGGCTTCCATTTAACAAACAAAAATAGAAAACATATGTTGGATTTTTTCACAAGGACATGCCGGTGTTGTGGAAAACGAGCAGACGGACAGTTGGCTGGGTCTGCAACAATTGGTGGGGTATTGATGCATCATAAAGCAGATGGGGTCGGGATCCTTTGGAATCGGGTGTATAGTGCAGAAGAGCGGGCGAATGGAGAGAGTTGTGCTGCAGGGAGTGACCAGAGGATCAAGCCGACACTGTGAGGAAAGGCCATACTGCTACTGATACGATTAGTATTGGGATTCTTTGCTGGCTGTTGTAACTGAGGACGCAACACGTATGGGAATGTCCCACAACCCAACTTTGCTGGCTGTTGTAATTGAGGACTCAACACGTATGGGAATGTCCCACAACCCAACTTTGCTGGCTGTTGTAATTGAGGACTCAACACGTATGGGAATGTCCCACAACCCAACTTTGCTGGCTGTTGTAATTGAGGACTCAACACGTATGGGAATGTCCCACAACCCAACTTTGCTGGCTGTTGTAATTGAGGACGCAACCCGTATGGGAATGTCCCACAACGCAACTTTGCTGGCTGTTGTAATTGAGTACTCAACACGTATGGGAATGTCCCACAACCCAACTTTGCTGGCTGTTGTAATTGAGGACTCAACACGTATGGGAATGTCCCACAACCCAACTCGGAATTGGAAAACACTGTCATCAACTAGGACGCCGCATAGCTCCTGGATGGTTGTTGGGACACTCATGACCTCTACCACGACAAAGAAGAAAGTGACTCATAACTTAACTGTTTATTTACGGTCAGCGAACCAGTAGGATGTCTGGACTGGAAGGCGCAACCACAAAGTACGACTGCCGTAAACGGATGCAGAACGACCACCGTCCTCTCCAGGGCAAACTAGGAGGAAGAGCATTTGTATTTTTACTTTCCACGGCGTGAGATCATCGGCTTGTAGAGTCCCGGATAATTTCACATACAAAAGAATCTTTATTCTTTCAGTAAATATTCCCACACAAATAAAGTAAAGCATTTCACATGTTCCCAGAGCTGGAATACCCATTAAACAAAATAAGCACGTGCATAGAGTGGGGGTTAACGTGCATAGAGGTGGGGGGAGGGGTGTTAACGTGCATAGAGGTGGGGGGGGGATGTTAACGTGCACAGAGTGGAGGGACATCACAGACATTTCTCACAGCCGGATTTACCATTGATCATCTGGTGCAGAGCTGTAAATGGTGCAACTGAACCAGGTTTCTCAAGGAGGGGGGGGAGGGGGGGGGGATCCCATTATAAACGTGTCCGGTGTGTCAATAAAACAGGGCTAACTTTGTAACTTTGTTAAGTAAAAAACACGTCCCGAAGCAGGAACGTGTTATAGGTCCATGATGTTCCAGGACTATCTCATGTTATAGGCCTGAGTGCACGTAGGATTTGGTGGTCAGTCTTTCCTTCATTTAGCGGACAACAAACTCAGGCTTCAAAGCCCCGTCCGACCACGCTCATGACATTATCAGCGATGCTCCGTAGCGATTAAACTATCGCAACCGCTTTGCTATGTAATCTTGTTCCTCTTGTACCTTGCGGTGTCGAGATGAAACAACATAAACAGAGGGAGAGTGCCAGTTTATGGGCTACATATATGGACATTCACATGGACTCTGTTATTTCCTTTGTCATTCTTTTACAAGGTCGGCCTTTTCTTCTGGTTCCATTTGGTCTACATCATTGCAAGTTGTGGTATACTGTTAGTTGATAGCCTGGTTATGTGGCCGAACCATTTAATTTGCTGTTTTCTAATGAAATCTAGCATTGCTACAACAGAGTTCATTGGAATCCCTCTCTCTCTCTCTATCTCTCTCTCTCTCTCTCTCTCTCTAACTCTCTCTCTCTCTCTCTCTCTCTCTCTCTCTCTCTCTCTCTCTCTCTCTCTCTCTCTCTCTCTCTCTCTCCTATATATATATATATATATATATATATATATATATATATATATATATATATATATATATATTTTCATTTCATTGGCACCTTGCCGTCTTGACAGACGATAGTTTGTGCTTTAAAAAGGCATAATAACTTTTAACTATGGCGGTAGCGAGTGTGACTGATAAGGCCAATTTGCGCTGTAAATGTCCGTTCACAGTGGGTGCATGTGAACACGTGGTCATTTCCACCATCATGCACCATCTTACGTCTCAAACGCTTGGTGTGTGACTTTTCTGCAATAATTTTCTCCTTTGACTTTATTCCATTTCTGATATTTGCCCTCCATGCAACACGTTCAGCGGCGACTTGCTCCCAATGTGCATTATCAATGCCTGTATCAATCATGTCCCGCTTACACACATCTTTGTATCGTAGTAGAGGCCGACCCTGAGATCTCTTACCCATCTGTAATTCACCAAAAAAGATATCCTTTGGTATTCTACCATCATCCATCCTCCTAAGATGTCCTATCCATCTAAGTCTACGAAGACTGAGCATGGAATAAACTGTCACACAACCTGATCTTTCCAATACTTCAGTATTTGTGATTTTGTCTTGCCACTTAATACCAAGAATTCTTCGCAGACACCGCATATGAAAGCTGTTTAAATTGTTCTCTTGGTGTGAGTAAGTTGTCCAGGTTTCACTGCCATAGAGAAGAGTACTAAGGACACAGGCTTGATAGACAAGGACTTTTGTTTTGGCAGTAAGCTTCCTGTTCTCCCAGACTCTTTTTCTTAACCTGTTCATTGTTGTTGCTGCCTTACCAATCCGGATGTTGATTTCCTGATCTAGGGATAATTTGCTATTTACCACTGATCCTAAATATGTAAAATGGTCTACTATCTCTAGTTCGGCGTCGTCAATAAAGATTGATGGTACCCCATGTGCACCCTGTGACATAATCTGTGTCTTCTTTTTGCTAATTGTTAAACCAAATTCAGAACAAGCATTGGAGAATGCAGATAGTAGACATTGCAATTCTTCCTCAGAGTGGGTCGTAACTGCAGCATCATCTGCAAAAAGCAACTCTCTGATCAGTACCCTCCTAATTTTGGTCTTAGCCTTCAATCTCTGAGCATTGTAGAGGCCGCCATCTGAGCGTGAGTGAATGTATATACCACCATCCTGATCACGAAATGCATATTTCAGTAGAAGTGAGAAGTATATTCCAAAGAGGGTGGGAGCTAGTACACAACCTTGCTTAACTCCACTCTTGATTTCAAATTCTTCAGACAGAAGATATATATATATAAGTTATCAGTTATCAGTTGGGGTATCTTCATTGCACTCCGGACATGTCCATAGGTGCTCAGATCCTCCCCCCAGCATATGCATCAGCGTCCGGTGGCTAATAGTGCCAGTTCTGTGTTGGTTGACGAGGCGCTTTGTTTTCCCGATGTACCTCTCGCGTCTGGCTGTGCCGATTCTTACTCCCAAGTCTTTCATCCTGGACAGCGATGTGGAATCACTGACGTCAAAGTTCTCTGTTCTCGCCATATCTTTGAGGACGTTAATAACATCGGCACGATCCATGGGCTGGCCATATATATATATATATATATATGCTATTCTACAGTAAAGTTAACAAAATACAGGAATTAAGAGGCGAAGAAGAAACGCTGGCGCTGGACAGAATACACATTTAAACAAACTGTTAAAAATATAACTAGACATTTCTTTCTGGATGGCAAAGGCCATAGGGAAACAGAGAGAAGAGAATTAGAGACAGAGATTGTGCCGGAAACTTTCTCTTTACGCACACAGGCGCGCGCAAACACACACACACACACACACACACACACACACACACACACACACACACACACACACACACACACACACACACACATTCACAAACGTGAGCCTTTATTTTCCAACGCATCATAGGCTCTGAAAGAACTCACGTCAATCGCCATGTCCCTTGCTGTCTTCTGCAGCTGCTTCCATGCCTTCCCCATAATACTCACTTCTAACTTCCGGTCCAATATGGCGAATATGAATTGTTAAGGCCTCTGTGGTGCTTTTGCTTCTAGATACGGTTTGCGTACGCATTTTCCTGTCGCCCAGCTACTGAGTTAAGTGACACCGTGAGCTGTCGATTTCATGTGGAATGATGCATTTACATATGTCCGTGGTTGTTTGTATTGTGAACTGCATGTTCAGAAAAATGGCTGACGACCGATTGCTGAACTATCTGGTTTTGTTTTATGCACTAATTGTCTTACGCACTAATGTGTGCAACTACTGGTTTTCTAATGACTGCCGCTTCCATCGACGATGAACTGTTATTTTTGTGGTGGATTGTTGTTGGCATTTTGGCAGCGGCCATAAACATGAATGTCTGTGCGTGCTGTTGGTTTGTCGGGACTGCTATCTGTTCCATTTTTCATACGGGACAATGAGGAGTATTTTATGTGATATTTACTGGCATATGAACGAAGTATTATGGGGTTGACCCTATGCCGCGAAGTTGGAACAAAGACTAACAACTAACTAACGACTCATCTCTGACTCGAATTCTCTTCTCTATGTCTTTTGCACTGCAGAAAGAAATGTCTAGTTATACTTTTAACAGTTTGTCTCATCGCTGTCAGACGAACCCACTCCGACATCTAACATACTTGTAATTTACTTCCCCACGTCAAGGACGTCAAGTTAACGCTGAAGTCCAATTGACAGGTGTAACTTCTTCTTTCGTTCGCTTGAAATATGTCTATATCTGCAATGGTGTCTCTTGTATGAATTTAACTGTCTTTTTCAGACAGGTGTAACGAAAGAAACCTTACCACGGCATAAGCGCACATGAAGTTTAAGAGCGATCGCTGTTAACCTTTCTGCCAAGCGACTTCTGTAAGTAATCATTAGGTATTTGAAACCAACTTAGCAGGCAGTCGCTGGCCAGGTTGTCTAAAATAAGTTAGTTGCATATCCTTTACAGGACGTCACAGACAACCCGAGCATTTGGAGGGTGGGAGGCTGAGCTGTTTGTGATTTCTTGGTTAGTTTACGTTCAGTAGTTTTCCATTGCTTTCTGAACGACGGCGGCTGTAGTGAAGGGATTACGAAAGCAATTCGCAATACCGCACACCACGTTCGAAACACAGCTGTTGACGATTTGAAAGCAGACCGCATTGGGGTGATTTTCATTCAGTGGTATTAGTGCCGTTGTTCAGAAAGCAATGACAAACTACTGAAAGTAAACTTGCCAAGAAATCACAAACAGCCCAACATAATCTGGGGTTGACTGCGACGTCCTGTAAAGGATATGCAACAAACTGAACACTCCAGGATAGATGTGAGCTGGTAGCAATAGCGGCTGTTTGCTTCCGCCTGAAAACATGTTTCATCACGCGTTTTCCAACCGAGCCTTCCGTTTTTAGCTTTGTGTAATTACATAAAGTGCTGCAATATCCTCGTGTTCAGTCACTTCTTAGAAATGGGACCACACTACATAACTGGGACGTTGCCTTTCATTGGTAGTTCACAGTGTATCCTTGTTTCCCATACCTCTATTTCAACATCTTTTATTTATAGATGTGTGTGCGTGTGCGTGTGCGTGTGTGTGTGTGTGCGCGCGTGTGTGTGTGTGTGTGTGTGTGCGTGTGTGTGTGTGTGTTAAAATATGACCTGGCAGCACTGAAGGGTATTGTTTGTCTGTATTCGTGGGACTATTTTGTATCTCATCTTGTCATTCACCACCAGTTTCCAACGTTTATTCTGTCACATGTTTAGCTTTCTATTTTTGTTCAGGGGAGTTTGCAATAATGGCGCTTGGTAATTTAGAGACACGTGAAACCTAACACGTCCTGTAACGGTTAGTTCTTGAGCATTTTGGAGATTGAAGGATATGCCACTCTGGGGAGTCCGAGGACGTATTACAGCGAGGATGTCCGAGAATAAGTCATATCGAGCACGTCCGAGGATGTTTTACAGCGAGGACTTCCTAGAATGTGTTGTATTTAGGACGTCCGATGTTTTACAGCGAGGATGTCCGAGAATAAATCATATTGAGTACGTCCGAGGATGTTTTACAGCAAGAACGTTCTAAAATGTGTTATACTGAAGTCGTCCGAGGATATCTTACTGCGGGGATGTCCGAGAATGTGTCATAATTAGGAAGTCTGAAGATGTCTTATGGCAAGATGATCAGAGAATGCCCTTAGTCAGATCGTCCGAAAATGCGGCACGATAAGGTAGCCTAGCATGCTTCACGGTGAGAATGTCCGAGAAGGTGTCAATGTGAGAATGTTCGAGGACGTATGACACTGAGAGTGTCCGAGGATGTCTCACGGTGAGAATGTCCTAGGATGTATGGCATGGGAATGTCCGCGGAGGTGTCAAGTGAGAATGTCCGAGGAGGTGTCACGGTGAGAATGTCCTAGGATGTATGGCATGGGAATGTCCGCGGATGTGTCACGCGAGAATGTCCGAGGATGTATCACAGTGAGAATGCCTGAGTAGGTGCCATGGTCAGAATGTCTGTTGATGTGTTTCAGTGAGATGATCCAACGATGTCTTACAACGAGGAAATCCACAAATGTGTCACACTGAAGACGTCAGAGAATATCTGACGGCGAGAACATCAGAGAATGCCCAGAGTGCGGTGGTCCGAAGATGTGGTACAATAAGATCCCTGTAGGATGTGTGACAGTGAGGTTGTCAGAGGATATGTCACAGTGAGTTTGTCAGAGGATGTATCACAATGAGGTTGTTAGAAGATATGTCACAGTGATATTATCACATGATGTGTCACTGTGAGTTTGTCAGAGTATGTGCCACAGTTAGGTTGCCAGAGCATGTATAACAATAAGAAAGTCCGTGGATGTGTGACACTAAGAATGTCCGCGAATGCATGACACTGAGAATGTCCGAGAATGTTTCACGGTGAGGTTGACCTATCGTCCTTGACGTGGTGTCACAAGATAGTCGTAGGCTGGCCTCACGTCTTATTTAGGACAGGGAATCACCGTACTATTTTTAGCCGGAGAAACCCCTAAGGGAGATGATCTTTCAGTATCTTTCTAAAATCTTCTAGAAGGTCTGTTCTAGGGATTTCTTTTCTAGTTTGCATGATAAGAACTAGAGGAATTCGACTTTCTCGTGAGGAGATCACGAAATCTCCGAGAAATTCGAGGCCCACGTAAAAGTGGCAATTCTCTTGGACCGCAAGACTTGCTACGGGGTCCAAGGTTGTGTTGTTAACTAGTGGCAGTGTGTGATTTTTGTTCGACTGAAAGGACCATTTTGTGGAAAGGCCGGCCTGTCTTCATAGAGTTTGGAGACTCTCGACAGATGCTCTGGTGAGTTAGGAGGATGTTTTCTTTGATAAAGGGACATACTTCTAGTGTGAAACACCAACCCAGTCTGTACTGAAGATGGAAAGGTGGAGCCAGGCCAGTACCAGAAGCTAATGATTCAGCGAACTCCCCGGTGTTGGAGCAGCACGCTGGATTTCCTTCAGCCACGTTACGACCTAGTCTGAAGGTCCGGCCCAGAAACCACCTAACCAAACATTCACCAAAATAAGAACATTCTATGGCTAGGCCATGATGGCACATGTGATTTATCCAGGCCACGATGCGGCCAAAGATGACAATTCCGTCTGGTATATTAGCTACCATGCTCCGACGGAAGGTTCGACTGTGTGAGCGACTTGCTATAACGCAGTGAATCGGTGGTGGTCCTACTGACTACGGACATTTCTGTGAGAGACTGTGCTTTCTTCAGGGGACCACCTACATCGGTCTGAGGTCAGGGCATTTACGTACTGAGAAGTATAATGGACTCAGTGAAGTAGGGTGTTCTGATGTACTGACATTTGTTAGAAGACAGCAATGGCCCCAGTTCACCTGGTCGACATTTGAAATTCGGGATCATCGCTGGAGGGACGGCTATCATCAATCATCCGCCTGACGAGTCTGCACTCTTGGGAGGACGACCCTTCCGAGGCCCGGTGAGAGAACGAGGACAGTCCGACGTACCGACCGAGTTGGGAGCTGCCCAATGATGACAGCTCAGATCTGAATCTGATAACCCTTCTTTATCTATCGTATCGATATCCTCACTGCCTTAGTCTACTTCTAGTCCACTCCTGTGCTATCATATATAATACACAGAATGTTGTTAAGATGACGTCACTCGAATTGAGTCTGTTGTATGGATTGAGCCCCTAGAGGTAAAGTCCCTAGGTTGAGTGAGTGAGAGAAAGCAGAGTCCAGGAGTCTAAGGGGTTAGGGGACCAACTACCCCCGGGTCTTGACCAGAACGTGTCCCATATTTACTCGTGTTACAATAGTCCAGCCTAACCCACTGTTTATTGTTACACTTGGAGACACTAATTACAAGTACCTCTAAAGTTGGAATGGGTTTGCTGATGGCGAGGGACACTGTTAATAGGGAAAACTATTTATTCCACACGCTAAATTCAGTCCAACACTACTAGACATTGTGTGTATGGACTACGCTTGAGTTCAAAGCGAGCGAGCGCAAAAAGGTCGTCCGAGGGCGAGTCAAAGTTAAGTCCTCCAAGGATGTGTATCAATGTTAAGTCGTCCAAAGATGGGTCAAAGTTAGGTCGTCCAAAGATGTGTCAAAGTGAGGTCGTCCGAGAGTACGCCATAGTATAGTGAGACCGATAATGAATCGCACTGTGGACTATTTTGTTAACTTTTGATGTTATCAAATGTAACTGAAAAATTGTTTCTTTCCCAGCGAATTCACTTCCTTCGCTAGACTAGTGTTTCTCTTGGATCTCCCGGTTGAGGTGAAGAAGGGAGGTCTTGATTAGTATAGGGCCCAATCCTGGTGCAACATCGTATCTGCATCCTTCAATCTGTTCTGTTTATTTGCTACATAATGAAATACAATTGTCGGCATTCTTCCGAATAACGGTCCCAAACTATTTAGTGTAAAAGTATCCCTTACAGGGCCTCATTAGGTGATGTTGTCGATCACTTCCGGTTCAATGTGACGTGGACAGCTAGACCGATCGATGGATGCAATAAATGATTCCTGGTCCCGGAGGGCCCTGACTGTCGTCGGAGTGTATATCTGATATATAACTGATAGGTATACACTCCGACGACTGTGAGGGCCCTCCAGGCCCAAAAACATTTACTGCATCCATCGATCGGTCTAGCAGTCCACGTCACACTGAACCGGAAGTGATCGACAACACATTCAATGCTCGTTCAGATTTGTACAATTTTTTTCACAAAGAACGTGCTTTCGGACAGTATTTACAACTTTTGTGCCACAATTTCCACATATAACTGTGACATATTATTGGTACGTAATTCCATTTTCTCAGTTCTATATTTTAGTTCGTAGTGTTTAATAGCCGGTCTCCCTGGTCTAGTTGTTACACGACTTTCTCCGTAGTCCCGTATGCTTTCGTGAGTTGCGTGATGTGCGTGAGAATTGGTGGCGGTTCTCTCGGCGTAGGTGACTTACGGGGTGTGTGAGCCGGCCGCTCAGAGAGCAATGGCAAACTACTGAGCGTAGTCTTGCCAAGGAATCAACAATCAGCTGAGGGATGCTGATGTTGACGGCGATGTCCTGTAGAGGCTCATTCCTCTTGAGCCTAAGGCGGCGCATAGGGCAGAAGTCATGGCTCTCCATGTCTGGCGGTTCGCTGCTACCTGTTGTAGATCCTTGTTGTTCACTTGGCCGTTGAATGAGCCTTCTCTGATGATGGTTCTACGCTGGGTCTCTCTTGGTCTTCCCCGTTTTCTTTTCCCTACTGGAGACCATAAGAGAGCTTGGTTGGGGAGTCTTGTCTTGTCCATTCTGAGTACATGTTGATCTCTCGTCCTTGACTTGGGAGTTGTAAATTACAAGCATCTTAGCGTATGTTTAAGAACGGGTGCTCTTACCCATTCTGCCAGGCTGACCTCTGCTAGGTGTTCTAAAAGTTATGTTTCTAATTGGGACGGACAGGGAATCTGTGTCCTGGCGGGTTACTCAGTCCTGATGCTAATCTGCCTTGTTTACAATGTCACCCGTCCAACAGGGCAGTAGGCTGGAGTGTGTTAGCAATTAAATACCGTCTTCTTACGTTGGCATGCTTCGTGGTGAAGGTATTACGGACGCAGCTCATAATCCTGCATACCCGCATTCGAAACAAAGCTGTATTGCGGTTTGGCAGCAGACCGCCTTGCGTTGTGTTTGTATTTTGAAAATGGTATTGGTGCCGGTCGTTCAGAAAGCAATGGCAAACTACTGAACATAAACTTGCCAATAAATCACAAACAGCCAACAAATGCCGGGGTTGACTGCAGCTCCCAGTAAAGAATATGCAACTAACTAATACTCCTTATGGCGTGAAATGGGGTTCTTGGCTTTTTCTTTAACCCAGAGAGCTAGGGTCTGATCGGTTCCCCTTGCACTCCGGAGTATGGGAATCTGGATTCCTTTCTTTTCGCTTACTAGGGATATATAGGCATTCTTTGTCTTGTGAATTAACAGACATTCTATCTCTGGCTGTGGATTAACAGACATTCTTAGTCTTGCAATGGAGTAACAGACATTCTTTTTTTTTGCAGTGGATCAACACACATTCTTTCTCTTGCTGTGGATTTCCAGACATGCTTTATCTTACTGTGGATTACCAGACATTCTTTTCTGATTGTACATTAACAGACATGCTTTGTCTTACGATTGATTAACAGATAATCTTTCCCCGGCTGTGGATTAGCATAAACTCCTTTTCTTGCTGTGGATTACGGAATTTCCTTTATTTTGTCTGACTTTGGATTATAATCTGTGTCTTATGACACCCCTCCCCCACTTTAACGCAACCAAACCCAGCTCCTTATAGCACTATGCAACATTTCTCTTTGTGTGTCATTGTTACTGTTCTGACTGTCTGTCTGTCTGTCTGTCTGTCTGCCTGCCTGCCTGCCTGCCTGCCTGCCTGCCTGCCTGTCTGTCTGTCTGTCTGTCTGTCTGTCTGTCTGTCTGTCTGTCTGTATTTCATTTTTAATATTTTTTCATATTTTATCTGATTGTTTCTTTCTTTCTTTCTTTCTTTCTTTCTTTCTTTCTTTCTTTCTTTCTTTCTTTCATATCTTATCTGTTCCTTTCTTCCCTATTTCCTTCCTTCATTCCTTCCTTTCGTCGTGTCATTTATTTGTCCTTTTACATGCATATTCCACCATCATTCCTTTCGAATAAATCCGAGGTTTCTTTCTTTGTTTTACGATCACTTGTTCAGTACCTATTTTATTTTCTCCCTCACTTACCACTACCCCCCCCCCCCCCCCCCCTCATTGTCATTCTCCCCGAGATGAACCTCCCAGACCCGGACATCTAGCGGATCACATCACATTCCATCATCTAACCATGTGCCAGTAGTCCATGTAACGTCTCTCTTCCAGCCGATCTATAAACCAGTCGGCTGACTCACGCTCTACCTCACTCATGCTCACAGATACTGCGCAGGTTCTGCATGGCTGGTTACTCACCATGTGATGATTCCGGAGTCACTAGTTCAATCTGAAACTTCAAGCATGTGTCCAAAATCATTCTATCTCTCTACGGGTCAGTTCTTCACCCTGACATCTTTATTTCAGTATCATTCTATCGACCGGTATACGAACCTGCCACCTCAGAATGACGACGAGGGCTGTCTAGTTTGTCATGCGTCGAAGTAGATTTTTCCTGCAGCGAGATGCTGTTGTCATTTGGAGATGACAGGTTCGAATCCCGGTTGGTAACTGTAGCTTTCAGTTGTTATGTTGTCTGCGGTATCTTCTCATCCCTACTTCGTTATTCTTCTTCTTTATTCTACTTCTTTATGCGCCAAAATTTTTTTTTCCCGCATATCCTTTACAGGACTTTGCAGTCAACACCAACAATTATCAGCTGCTGTTGATGTCTTGGCAAGTTTTACGTTCAGTAGTTTGCCATTGTTTCTGAACGACCGGCTCACATACATTCCGTAAGTAACCAACGCGACGCGACCCGCTGCCGAATCTCACGAAGCTGTGTTTCGTACGAGAGTATACGGGATTACGAACAACGTGCTTAACACCTACGCCAGGGAACCCGGCCGCTAAACAATACACGTGTGTTTATTTATGAACAATGTTACTTCAGTAGTTTGCCATGGAGGGAAAGCTAACTCTCACGCAAACATCAATCCAGTGGTTTTAGTGGCACTTACTATTACTTCTACCGGCTCCGTGGCGAAGGGCTTACCGACGCAATTCGTAATTCCACATATCGCCGTTGAAACACAACTACAAGCGATTTGGCAGTAGACCGCTTTGTGTTGGTTTTTACGAAATGGTATGGGCACCGATCGTTCAGAAAGCAATGGCAGACTACTGAACGTAAATTTGCCAAGAGATCACAAACAGCAGAAAAATGCTGGGGTTGACTGAGACGTCCTGTAAAGGATATGCAACTAACTATACTAGCTACTACTACTACTACTACTACTACTACTACTACTACTACTACTACTACTACTACTACTACTACTACTACTACTACTACTACTACTACTACTACTACTACTACTAGTATTAATATTATTACAAAAACAGGGACGCAGAGGTGTTTCCAAGGCACCAGGGCCGGGTTATATACTGGCCAAGACCTATTGACGCGTCCTCGTCGAGCGTCCTGGGCAACAGGTCCCTTCGGGGTCCTGGCTAAAGTCAGTAGGATCGCCGATTCCTCCGAAGTCGGAGAGTGTCTGCCTGTACGGCGTGGAACCACCAGTCTGCACACCAATGAGCCAGACATGGGTCAACGGATACTCACGCAAAACTCAGGTCCTGTATGACATCACACTGATGTTGGACAACAGGATGCCTTCATCCGACATACAGGACTTTGTGTTGGAGCTCAAGCCAACGAACACAAGCAAGCAAGCATTACAACAACAACAACAACAACAACAACAACAACTACTACTACTACTACTACTACTACTACTACTACTACTACTACTACTACTACTACTACTACTACTACTACTACTACTACTGGTACTACTACTACTACTACTACTACTACTACTACTACTACTACTACTACTACTACTACTACTACTACTACTACTAGCAGCAGCAGCAGAAGCAGAAACAGTAGTAGTAGTAGTAGCAGCAGCAGAAGAAGTAGAAACAGCAGCAGCAGTAGTATGAGTAGTTGTAGTAGTAGTAGTAGTAGTAGTAGTAGTAGTAGTCGTAGTAGTAGTAGTAGTAGTAGTAGTAGTAGTAGTAGTAGCAGCAGCAGCAGCAGCAGCAGCAACGGCAGCAACAGCAGCGGCATGGGCGGCGGTGCTGGTGGTGGTTGTGGTGGTGATGGTGGTGATGGTGGTAGTGGTAGTAGTAGTAGTAGTAGTAGTAGTAGTAGTAGTAGTAGTAGTAGTAGTTGTTGTTGTAGCAGTAGTTGTAGTAGTAGTAGCAGTAGTAGTAGTAGTAGTAGTAGTAGTAGTAGTAGTAGTAGTAGTAATAGTAGTAGTAGTAGTAGTAGTAGTAGTAGTAGTAGTAGTAGTAGTAGTAGTAGTAGTAGTAGTAGTAGTAGTTGCACGTGTATAGACTACTCTCGTTCAAAGCGAGAGAAGGAAAAACCGCTTGAGAATATCGACCCCAAGAAGGTCTCACGACGATCAAGAGCTAGGCATGCACGAATCCGAACTCGGTCAAGTCCGGGTCATGGAGTGCTCGCAGTCGTGAGCACAGTTAGAAGTCATGCAGTGCACTCTGCTAACGCGACATGTTATCTAACATTGCAGCATATAAACCTGTTTTTCACACACTGGCAAATCTTTCCCCAGATTGCTGGCCCAGTCACAAGTTTGTTTGAGTTCAGCACGATGGGGTTTTCCCCAATTGAGGTTATTGAGTGCAGCAAGAGTTGGGCAAAGTACGGTGGCAGGTGACAAACTTCGCAATGAAATATCATTAAATAAACAAGCTTGTTGTGATCGTGCACAGATGCACAGAGTGCGTACAGCATAACATTCAATACACCGGTGTATGTATCAATGAACCGTACCTATCGTATAGATAAGAATATGACACGAAAGGTATGGTTCAGTTCAGGGTCAACGACGTAATTCGTTAAACTATTTTTCACTGTAGTATAACGCTCCAGTTGATGTGCTGTACACCAAGAAAGTGGTGGAGTTGTGGGCGAGTGTGGATGTGTGTATGAGTTTGAGTGTGTATGGGTGTGTGTTGTGTTCATGTGAGTGTGTGTGTGTGTGTGTGTGTGTGTGTGTGTGTGTGTGTGTGTGTGTGTGTGTGTGTGTGTGCTTGAGTGCATATGTGTGTGTCTTGGCTGGGGTCCTACACAATTGTGCTGACTCTAGGATCTTTTTTTTTTTTTTTTCCGCGTTTCCATCCTGTTTCAGGATATTGCGGTCAACACCAGCATCTTTCAGCTGTATGTTGATTCCTAGGCTAGATTACGCTCATCAGCACGCCACGGCTTTCTGAGCGACCGGCTCCATACTCTCATAAGTCACTGGCGCGACTCGACCCACTTCTAATTCTCGTGCGCTCACGTCAACCGCGAGAGTATTCGGGGTTAACGGAGAAAGCTGCTAACCCCTCGGCCACGGAGCCAGTAGACTCTAGGATCTTATCTAAGTAACTATTCTGTTGTTGTTTGGAAAAGAAAATGTAGTTGTATCAGTTGGCTATTAAAGACGATAAAACAAAGACAATTGAAATATTATGGTCACTTGAAACGTCATGAAAGTTTGGAGAGAACAATAATGGAGGGGTATATGCCTGGGAAGAGAGGAAGAGGAAGGCCAAAGAGAAGATGGGTGCAGGATGTAGCGGATGATCTCCAGATGGGTGTATCGGACGCCGGGCATCTTGCTTATGACTGAGAGATCTTCCGGAAGGTTGTTATGGGAGTGAGGTTCTGCAAAGGACATGCTACTGAATGAATGAATTGTATTAGTGCAGTTTTTCAAATGTAAGCTGAGGAAGGCTTTCAAGCCGTAAAATCCTTCTTGTCGCTTGCGATTGTGTTACTGTAAAGCTAACCAGTTCCACTTTCCGTTTGTTGTTGTTGTTGTTGTTGTTTCTGATACTGCAGCAGTAGGTTGGGTGGCTGGCTGGCTGGCTGGCTGGCTGTTGTTGTTTGTTTTATTACTAGTTTCATAATCCCGACATAATCAGCCGCATCCTGTTTGGGAGCAGATCCTTTCCGTTTATTTTCACAACAGCATGAGCGTCGATTGTTGAGAGAACAATGGCAAACATTTTTAAAGTATTTTTTTTAATGATGCATATCCCTTACAGGACGTTGCAATCAACACCATCATTTTTTCAGCTCCTGTTGATGTCCTACGTTCAGAAATTTGCCATTGCTTTCTCGCGCAATGTTTTTCCCCACGTGGATGAATGGCAAAACACCGAACGTGAAATTGCCTGTAAAATCACAGACAATGAATGATGGGGTTGACTGCGACGTCCTGGAAAGGACATACAATTGGCTTCAATAAGACCAGGCCGACGATTGAAGGCATTAGATACGTCGGTCCACAGAAGGAGAAAATGCTGCATGGAATGGCAGAGCGGCACGGCAGACAGGCGTCCAACGGTCGAACCTATCGATAATACGGAAAACAGATGGTTGAGGAGCCCGATTTGGCACATGATGCTGATGATTATTAGTAACCTCCTTCTTGCATTCGCTCGCTTTGACCACAAGTATAGTCCATAAACGTGCTTTCGTGCTACTACTTCTAGTGCACTGGGCTGGTTTTTGCGTGTGGATTAGCTGTCCCAATGACCAGTGTCCCTGCCCATCAGGCGAACCCACTCCGACTTCTGCGGTACTTGTAATTTACATCTCCAAACCAAGTGACGAGTAGTTAACATTTTAGTCCAACTGACCGGTGTAGGGGTTGAATCCTCTACCTCGACATCAGCACACAAGAAATTTAAGAGCGAGCGCACTTATCAATTCGGCCACACTGATCTCCGTAAACTCAATTAAAAAACACACATGATCAGACCGACCCTCTAAAACGGATAAAATCAGCTTTGATGTCATAAATTAAAACGTAGGTGCCTGACTATAAAAGCACGAGGGAAAGTCAATAAGTAAGTCACAAATGGCTGTCGAAAAATAACTAAATGTGATAACAACTTGAAACAAGTTTATTTGTATACATACATTATCCCTTTATTTCTCGACATAATTTTCACTAATATTAATGCACTTATCCCATCGTTTTATCAGTCCTCCTAAACCGGTTGCATAGAACTGCGTGCTCTGTTTTCTAAACCACGTTTTCACTTCACATTCAACTTCGGCGTCATTCACATCATTGAGAAAATTTTCTACCCAGCTATGCACCGCTTTACGGGACCAACATTTGTCAGCATAAACAGGAAGCATTTCCTTATGAATGTCCTTCGCCGGCAGTCTTTTTTGCCCACAAAAAGACACACAACAGCACTTTGCTCTTTGGTTGTACACTCCGTAAGTACAGTCACCATTTTGTTTCTGCGTTGCGCAAGAGACACCTAGCGTCACCTGACGAACGGGAATATAAAGTTCGATGCTGCTGTCACCTAATGACACCTGTAGAAAGCACCAACTACATTTACCTTCCATCCCCCAGAACTGTGTGACTTACTTATTGACTCGCCCTCGTAAAATACGTGACCCCCCCCCCCCCCTCAATTTACCATTGATTTCTGAACAACCGGCGCCCATATCATTGTTCTAGCCCCACATTTTAGCCCGTTGGGCATTCGTTGTTATCAATATTGTTATCAATATCACCCCAACCCTTTACTTCCCAGGAATGTCTGCCACCCATATTAGGGTATGTCAGCCTGGATGCCCGGGATATTGAAACAAATCAACAGTTCGAATGGGATTCGAACCCGTGCTAGCTGCTGCGGTACCGCGCTCCCCAGTGCCCAAATAACAACATTGATTATGTATAAGAAGTTAAACCTGTCAAATGTACAATTGTTAGTTGTCAGGCTGGTTGGTTGTATGGCTGGTTGGCTGGTTGGTTGGTTGGGTGGTTGTATGGTTGGTTGGTTGGTTGGTTGGTTGTATGGCTGGTTCGTTGTATGGTTGGTTGGTTGGTTGGTTGGATGGCTCACTGGTTGGATGGCTGGCTGGCTCGCTGGCTCGCTGGATAGTTTGCTGGCTGGTTGGTTGGATGGCTAGTTGGCCGTCTGGCAGGTTGGATGACTAGTTGGGTGACTGGTTGGTTGGATGGCTAGTTGGCTGGCTGGTTGGTTGAATGGCTAGTTGAATGGCTAATTAGTTGGATGGCTGGCTGGCTAGTGAATCCCTTAGAAGATTGAGATTTAACTCTGAAGAATCATGCGTAAACTTGTGAGTTTCCCTGTCGATGCTGCCTAAAATGGACACCAGAAAATGTCTTGGGAAGTAGAGGCACCCCGGATGCTACTGACCTCATCATGCTCAGAAGCCGATTGGTCTTTACAAATATGGACCTAACACCATATGTCCAATGCGGCTTAAGACGTGTGAAAGGCTTCTTTATTTAGATACTGTCCATAGACAGATTTATTTGTTTGTCTTTCTGCCCAGTTATTTATTAATGTATCTACCTACCTCCGTTAAATCCCACCTATCCATCCATCCATCCATCCGTCCGTCCTTCGGCTCTGTCTGCTTGCTATCTATCTACCCGTCAATCACGAAAATGGCCCACAAAGAGATGATCTCAGAAGGTAAACATGATGTAATTTCTAACCGTTCAAGCCATTTCCGATCGCCAGCAATACCTCACACAATCTGCCCTCAATTACACACAAGGTCAAGGGTGCTCTCTGCCAATGAGTAAACGCCAAAACTGCGCGCTGGCTGGGGATTCCCGTCTGAAACTGGGTCATTGCGATAGTTTCCCCCAGAATAAAAAACAACAACCTTTTCAACTGGGACCCGAGATAAAGAAAATGTTTGAAAATAAATGCCAAATTGTTAATAGGCAGGATCGTTTTATGCTTTTCTGTGACTGGAAAAAAAAAAAAAATTATGTTTGTGATTTGGGTTTGGGGGTGGCAGGTTGTGGAGTTGGGGAGGTTAAAGGTAGGAAACTTGGAAACGTCACAAGGGGTTAGAGATGAACGGGTGCACACACAGCACTTGAGTACAGAGGTAACGTGCCGTCTGTGTTGTTTGTTTGTTTGATTCTCCGTAAAACAACAAGACAAATAAATATTCCAACTGGGATTGCTACAAAGCAGACAAGAAGGCTTCACGGCAGGGGTACAATGAGGTTAGCTGCATGGCCTTTACAGAACGTGGCAATCAACCCCCCGCATTTGTTGGCTGTTTGTAATTTACTGGGCAATGTTAGTTCAGTCGTTTTGTTATTGCTCCGTGAGCAAGGGAGTTATGGACAGTTCGTAATCCGGCATCCCGCATTCGAAACACAGATGCAGGCGATTTGGCAGCAGACCGCCTTGCGTTGGTTTTATTTTTAATAAAATGGTATTGTGAGTTCCGATCGTTCAGAAAGCAACGGCAAACTACTGCACGTAAATATGCCAGAAAAATCACAAACAGCCCAGAAATGATGGGGTTGACTGCGACGTTCTGTAAAGGATATGCAACTAACTTATTGCATTCTGATCGACAGACACCTCTTACCACCGAAATCGACGCAAAGCAGTCTGCGTCCAAATCGTCGGCGGCTGACTTTGAACCCTCTATTCGGTAATGTCGGGGAATTATGAAACTGCGCGGCTCACTATCACCTAAGCCACAGATGCCAGTTAGACCTACACTAAAAATGTTGCAGGACGATGAGATCAACCCAGGTTGATGTTATAGGCAATAGTAAGTTCAGTATTGGTTTCTGAATAAACAATCAACGTTAAAGTGCAACTTAACTGATTTTGCGCATAATAAAATGCAGCCGTGGCTTAAGGCTTGCGAACGCGGTTCGTGAGCCGGTTGCCAGGCGTTTGAAGCTCAGCTGCGACCGATTTGTGCAGCAGACCGTGTCGCGTTGTGTTGTGTTATTACGTGCTGGTATGGGAGCCGGTCGTTCAGAAATCAATGGCAAACTACTGAACGTAACACTTGCCTAGTACACAACAGCAGCTGAAAAATGCTGGTGTTGACTGCAACGTCCCGTAAGGGATACGCAAAAAAATTTTTTTTTTGGGGGGCCCCCCGGCCAAACAAAAATGAAAGTCGGAAAATGGAAAAGTAGGAGTGTGTCACAATTATGGCTTAAAGTTTGTTAATATGGTAACAGGCATATTGTATTTTAATGCTATAACAACACTTCTGCGATATACAGGCCTATTGGCAGATACGGGAAGTTTCTTAAGACGATTAATCATCCTATGTCACCTAATCAATTAATGCCAGTGTATGGGGTTGAACCGCCTACCTCGCCATCAGCAAACCGGAAGTTTAAGATCGAGCGCTCTTTCGGGCACGTCGGCGAGAAGTAGACTAGAAAACAGGAAATAAAGTTAGTGGCCCCAGTTTTATCTTATGAAGTATGATTTAGTACCAACCCCATATATTTTAGACCAGTGGGTCTCAACCGGTGGGGACTCCCCCTTCCTCCCTCAGGGAGAATTTTAGGGTTTCCGGAGAGGGGGGGGGGGTTAAGAGTGTTTCAAAATCGTGTTAACACAAGAACCGATTACATGATACTGTTTTTCCCTCCACACCTTAAGGTTCTATACTTCTCACTTTTCTGAAACTCGTTTTATAATGTAAGTAGACCCGCAAATCACGTTTTATGTAGACGTCTAGACTTGTTCTAGTATGTGTTATTAAATTTAGCTTCCATTTTTAAGTATACTGTGTAAGGGGGGGGGGGGATTATAGGGATGGAATACAAAGGGGGGGGGGGAATGACATTCTGAGCATATGGTGAAGGGATGCATGGGCCAAAAAAGGTTGAGAACCACTGTTTTAGACCAACCGGCGCTCGGCAGATGCTGTGTTCAGCACTACCCTGGCAGCGTTTATTTTCCAGACTTTTTTTCTGGTAACAATTTTACATGGAAGAGTCAACCCCAATACATTTGATCCGAACAACAAAATCTTGACTCGAGGGGTACGTAAATCTAGAATGAGAACGCAGGATACTTGGCTACCATGGCTTCTAATGTAATACAGCTATGCACCGGAGCTGTGGTGGTTAGTTGGCTTGCCTACCAAGACAGTGGTGCCGGTTCAATCCCCAGCAGGGGCAGATGATTATTTGCAACCAATGAGGGACTGGGGTCGACCCAGCCTCATAAAATGGGTACCAGACAATTTTAGGATTTTCTAGGGATTGTCTGGAAAGGAAGTGCAAGAAGGAAGGGAACTGACCATCACATCTCATTTGTCACAACCTAGAATATGTGAGGTCTAACACTTCACGCCTCAACGGAGGTACCTGCTTTGGGACTATCTTTATAAACTGATCAAGGTGCCGTGGGGCGGTTGTTAGTGTAGAAGGAGATAGGATCGATGTCGTTGCCGGGTTCAACGTCTGCACCGGTCAGTTGGACTAAAATGTTGACTTCTCGTCCTTGACTTGGGGACTTAAATTACAAGTATCTATGAAGTCGGACGATAGACCGACCGACCCACAGCGTACAGGAAGACCAAGCGACCGATAATTATGTAGGCAGACAGGCATGCAGACAGACAGACAGACAAACAGATAGACAGACAGACAGGTAGGTAGGTAGGTAGGTTGGTAGGTAGGTAGGTAGGTAGGTAGGTAGGTAGGTAGGTAGATGACAGGCAGTCAGGCGAACATACAGAGACAGTCAGCCAAATACACCGACCGACCAACCGACAGAAAGTCAGATAGACACACTCTCTCTGTCTCATTATGTATGTCTTTCTTTCTCTCTTTCACTCTCATTCTCTCTCAAATACACACTCTCTCTCTCTGTCTCTATCTGTCTGTCTCTCTCTGTCTGTCTCTCTCTCTCTCATACTCAGGCGAACACTTCCTCTGTTTCTCTGTCTCATTCTATCTCTCACTCTCTCATGAATACACACACACACGCACACATCCTGTTTCACCCGTCTGTCTGTCTGTCTGTCTGTCTGTCTGTCTGTCTGTTGGTCTGTGTCTGCCTGCCTGCCTGCCTGCCTGCCTGTCTCTCTGCCTATTGGGCCTCTTACCGTCTTAGTTAACTTTCTCTCAAGCACGCACTAACACACTCATCTAAATGCTTCAGGGTGTCCAACAATTGTATGAATAAGTTTGATATTAAATACCATATCTAGTAACACACATCAAATACCGACGGAACCGTAGACACGTGAAAGAGAAAAGAATAAGAACAGCGAACATGCAAAAGTGTTCTTGAAACATTCAGGCGACAATCCAGATACTGCCAAGGAAGCTGTAACATGTCCAATGCTTTGCAATAGACGCCCAAAGCAGTGATTATCAATAGACTTACCCACAGTAGTAGTATCAATAAGCTTATGCACAGTAGTGGTTTCAATAGGACTACCAACATTAGTGGTACTAATAGGCTTACCCACAGTGGTAGTATCAATAGGTTTACCCACAGTAGTAGTATCAATAGGCTTACCCACAGTAGTAGTATCAGTAGGCTTACTCACAGTAGTAGTATCAACAGGCTTACCTCAGTAGTGGTTTCAATAAACTTACCCACAGTAGTAGTAGTAGTAGTAGTAGTAGTAGTAGTAGTAGTAGTAGTAGTAGTAGTAGTAGTAGTAGTAGTAGTAGTAGTAGTAGTAGTAGTAGTAGTAGTAGTAGTACAATAGTACAACAGTGGTTTCATTAGACTTACCCACACCAGTGGTTTCATTAGACTTACCCACATCAGTGGTTTCATTAGACTTACCCACATCAGTGGTTTCATTAGACTTACCCACATCAGTGGTTTCATTAGACTTACCCACATCAGTGGTTTCATTAGACTTACCCACATCAGTGGTTTCATTAGACTTACCCACATCAGTGGTTTCATTAGACTTACCCACATCAGTGGTTTCATTAGACTTACCCACATCAGTGGTTTCATTAGACTTACCCACATCAGTGGTTTCATTAGACTTACCCACATCAGTGGTTTCATTAGACTTACCCACATCAGTGGTTTCATTAGACTCACCCACATCAGTGGTTTCATTAGACTTACCCACATCAGTGGTTTCATTAGACTTACCCACAGCAGTGGTTTCATTAGACTTACCCACATCAGTGGTTTCATTAGACTCACCCACATCAGTGGTTTCATTAGACTTACCCACATCAGTGGTTTCATTAGACTTACCCACATCAGTGGTTTCATTAGACTTACCCACATCAGTGGTTTCATTAGACTTACCCACATCAGTGGTTTCATTAGACTCACCCACATCAGTGGTTTCATTAGACTTACCCACATCAGTGGTTTCATTAGACTTACCCACAGCAGTGGTTTCATTAGACTTACCGGGGCGCAGAGGTGTTTTCAAGGCACCAGGGAGGGGTTTTATACTGGCCAAGACCTATTGACGCGTCCTCGCCGAGCGCCCTGGGCAATAATAGGTCCCTTTGGGGTCCTGGCTAAAGTCAGTAGGATCGTGGATTCCTCCGAAGTCGGAGAGTTCTGCCTGCACTGCGAGGAACCAATAAGCCAGACATGGGACAACGGATACTCACGCAGACCCCAGGCCCTGTATGACATCACATTGATGTTGGACAACAGGATGTCTTCATCCGACATAGGCTTCACGCTGGAGTTCATAGCCAGCGAACACAAGCAAGCAAGCAATCATTAGACTTACTCACAGCAGTGGTTTCAATAAACACCCACATTAGTGGTTTCATTAGACTTACCCACAGCAGTGGTTTCAATAAACACCCACAGTAGTGATTTCATTAGACTTACCCACAGCAGTGGTTTCAATAGACGTGTGGTATCAGTAGGCTTATCCACAGTAGTGGTTTCAATATAACAAATAACTCAGAACATGCAGAAATACTGGGATTGCTGTCCAATTTAAATAATCATTGAAAACATGTAGAAAAACTAGGATTGTTGTCCAATATAGCAAGTCACCCAGAACATATAGTAATACCGAGACGTCCGATATGACAAGGCACCCAGACTATGTAAAAATACCGACAACAGTCTCAACATTTAAATATGTTCTGGGTAACTTGTTGTATTGGATAGAAGTTATATAGACAGATTTCGGGACACCTTGTATACCTAGACTCAATACTGTCTTGTACTTGAAGATATAAACAAAGAAGACACGCAGGAGCGGCTGGAGTAACTAACTAACCGTGTGAATGACAAATGAATTTAGACCACGTAGACAAAAACAAACGGATCTGTTTGTACAATTCTTGCTGGTTGTTTCACAAGAAGGTTCAAGGTATGTTATCTGATATTTGCATTCAGGTGCGTACAGCGTCTACGATAGTGATATCTGGAAACCACTGCAGTAGTAGTAGTAGTAGTAGTAGTAGTAGTAGTAGTAGTAGTAGTAGTAGTAGTAGTAGTAGTAGTAGTAATAGTAGTAGTAGTTGTAGTGGCGGTAGTAGTAGTAGTAGTAGTAGTAGTAGTAGTAGTAGTAGTAGTAGTAGTAGTAGTAGTAGTAGTAGAAGTAGTAGTAGTAGTAGTAGTAGTTGTAGCGGTAGTATACAGTAGTAGTAGTAGTAGTAGTAGTAGTAGTAGTAGTAGTAGTTGTAGTGGCGGTAGTAGTAGTAGTAGTAGTAGTAGTAGTAGTAGTAGTAGTAGTAGTAGTAGTAGTAGTAGTAGTAGTTGTAGCGGTAGTATACAGTAGTAGTAGTAGTAGTAGTAGTAGTAGTAGTAGTAGTAGTAGTAGTGGTGGTGGTGGTGGTGGTGATGGTGATGGCGGCGGCGGCGGTGGCAGCAGCAGCAGCAGCAGCAGCAGCAGTAGTAGTAGTAGTAGTAGTAGTAGTATTAGTAGTAGTAGTAGTAGTAGTATTAGTAGTATAAATAGTAGTGATCTTAGTAATAATAATAGTAGTAGAGTAGCAGTAGTAGGAGTAGTAGTAGTTGTTGTTGTTGTGGTAGTATTAGTAGTAGCAGCAGCAGCAGCAGTAGTAGTAGTAGTAGTAGTAGTAGTAGTAGTAGTAGTAGTAGTAGTAGTTGTTGATGTTGTAGCGGTAGTATACAGTAGTAGTAGTGGTAGTAGTAGTAATAGTAGTAGTAGTAGTAGTAGTAGTAGTAGTAGTGGTGGTGGTGGTGGTGGTGGTGGTGGTGGTGGTGATGGTGATGGCGGCGGCGGCAGTAGTAGTAGTAGTAGTAGTAGTAGTAGTAGTAGTAGTAGTAGTAGTAGTGGTGGTGGTAGTAGTAGTAGTAGTAGTAGTAGTAGTAGTAGTAGTAGTAGTAGTAGTAGTAGTAGTAGTAGTAGTAGTTGTAGCGGTAGTATACAGTAGTAGTAGTAGTAGTAGTAGTAGTAGTAGTAGTAGTAGTAGTAGTAGTAGTAGTAGTAGTAGTAGTAGTAGTAGTGGTGGTGGTGGTGGTGGTGGTGGTGATGGTGATGGCGGCGGCGGCGGTGGCAGCAGCAGCAGCAGCAGCAGCAGCAGTAGTAGTAGTAGTAGTAGTAGTAGTAGTAGTAGTAGTAGTAGTAGTATTAGTAGTATAAATAGTAGTGATCTTAGTAATAATAATAGTAGTAGAGTAGCAGTAGTAGGAGTAGTAGTAGTTGTTGTTGTTGTGGTAGTATTAGTAGTAGCAGCAGCAGCAGCAGCAGTAGTAGTAGTAGTAGTAGTAGTAGTAGTAGTAGTAGTAGTAGTAGTAGTAGTAGTAGTAGTAGTTGTTGATGTTGTAGCGGTAGTATACAGTAGTAGTAGTGGTAGTAGTAGTAATAGTAGTAGTAGTAGTAGTAGTAGTAGTAGTGGTGGTGGTGGTGGTGGTGGTGGTGATGGTGATGGCGGCGGCGGCAGTAGTAGTAGTAGTAGTAGTAGTAGTAGTAGTAGTAGTAGTGGTGGTGGTAGTAGTAGTAGTAGTAGTAGTAGTAGTAGTAGTAGTAGTAGTAGTAGTAGTAGTAGTAGTAGTAGTAGTAGTAGTAGTAGGAGTAGTAGTAGTATGAATAGTAGTGATGGTAGTAATAATAATAATAGTAGAGTAGCATTTGTAGGAGTAGTAGTAGTTGCTGTTGTTGTGGTAGTATTAGTAGTAGTAGCAGCAGCAGCAGCAGTAGTAGTAGTAGTAGTAGTAGTAGTAGTAGTAGTAGTAGTAGTAGTAGTAGTAGTAGTAGTAGTAGTAGTAGTAGTAGTAGTATACAGTAGCAGTAGTAGTAGTAGTAGTAGTAGTAGTAGTAGTAGTAGTAGTAGTAGTAGTAGTAGTAGTAGTAGTAGTAGTAGTAGGAGGAGGAGGTGTGATATGTTCTTGATGCCATTTCTCCAGGTGGACCCAGGCATTCAACATATGTACCATCGACTGTCGTGGGATATTATACGCCGCGTGTCATGATGGTTGCATCATTCAGTGAGTAAATAAAAGGGGCGGGGAGGGGGGCGCAACAATGCAGAGGGCGAGCTTAATAAGAACAAGCTGCGGAGACAAAAGTGCCCGTAGATATTGGTGATTGTGTTTTTCTCCTATCCTTGTTTTTTCTTTCATTCACTGCAGACAGAGACAAACAGACAGACAGACGCACGGTCGTACGGACGGACGGAGGGATGGAGGGAAGGATGGATGAAAGGATGGATGGATGGGTGAATGGACGGACGGACGGACGGACAGACGGACAGACAGACGATGGACAGACAGACAGATAAACGAGGCAGCAGGGAAGAACGTAAAAAATCCCCTTTCCAACAGCCTGTTGGCCATCCTATATCTGTGAGGTTTACTTTTTATGCCCTGCCAAAAACAATAAAAAATTGTCATAAATTGAGCTCAACGAAGAACGCGTAATGCTTCGTCACTCACCTAAAATACATCAAACCCCCACTCCCTCCCCCGAGTCGCCCTGCACCCCTGATTCTTACATACATTTTACAACGACCTTGGTGCATAAAGTGGCATTTAACATTTAAGTGATAACAGAAGTCTCGAGTACTTGGTCCGCTCCCAGATCCTCGCATTCGCCAACCAAACCCAGCGATAGACACTGGAAAACCCCCCATCTCATAATCAGAGACAAATGCCAGAAGTGCAGATAAGCAGTAAGTAATAACATGTACTTAACATACAGGGTGTATTTTTAATGACTGTGCAGTGTTTGAAAATATTGCCGGTCCAAGTATTGTATTTGCCCTCTATAAAGTTCATGCAACATAATAGGTAAATACAAAACGTGGACTGGCAATATTTTCAAACATTGCACAGTCATTGAAATACACCCTGTTGTAGCGTAAAAGTAAGCAAGCAAAGGACCCATTTTCACGCCATCAAGTGAAGTGGGTACGTGGTGCTAACCCATATTGTTATACCCATCGGGACTTGATGGGCGGTATAGTCAATATCACGCCTTTATTTCCCAGAAATTTTCCTGGTACCTATTGTAGGCTGGGTCGAACTGGGAGCCCAGGTCATTGAAAATAAAATCTTCTACTCGATGGGGATTCAAACGCATAACCACCAGACACGCGTGCTAGACACTGCTCAACCACGATTCCCAGGACTAAAAAAGTCGCTCAAAAGTCGACTTCATTGCACCGGGTTTTTATCCCATATGGCTCAGACATTTTCCGCAGCGAACTGCGGAAATCGACGCACAAAGCACGAACTCCGTAGCTCCGGCGACGACCCCCCGGAGTCTCCGAGAAAAAAATGCACCGCGTGAACCGAAGAACGCGGCCCGGAATCGAACCCACAACCTTCGGAGCCCGAGGCAGACGGTTTGATCACTTCGCCACGACCACAATGCAATACTTAAGTTCACAATGTGTCACTTAAGTCCCGTAAAGAAACAATTCCACCCCTCACCCAGGTACCGGGTAGGGAGAAGTCTCTACACCCACTCCTCCTCCTCCCACTCCTCCTGCTCCCTCTCCTCCTCCTCCTCCTCCTTCTCCTTCTTCTTCTTCTTCTTCTTCTTCTTCTTCTTCTTCTTCTTCTTCTTCTTCTTCTTCTTCTTCTTCTTCTTCTTCTTCTTCTTCTTCTTCTTCTTCTTCTTCTTCTTCTATGATTATATAGTGATGGACTGGCTGTCTACAGTGTTTTTGTGGAATCTAAAAAATAATAAAAGATACTTCACTATGCATATACCTAATACAATCGTCGAGTATCTCAAGCATTGTGTACTAAATTCTTCCCTCTTGCCCAACTCTATTGATGTCCCTACTTGTCATTTCCTTCTGTCAACCAGTCGAATACATCACAACGTTATCATTATTCTAAACATGTTTATCACCTAACCCCTTCTTGTTTATCAGTTTCCCTTTCCCGTACTCTACTTACTCACCTTCAACCTCTACAACTTGTCCTTGTTCAACTTCCGTTCGCTGAGTCATCTTCTCAATCATATAGCATTAGCACCTGTCATTCCATGTCCTCATTACAACTATTTCCAAAAACGCATCAGGTAAATAAGTGTTTGTCTCTATGCACTGACCCATTTTGCCGCCACCAGTTCGCAGCACTCGCACGCAGGACGTACCCGGATATAGGTAAGGTTACCTTCTCGTGTGAACTCACGTGCACCTTCTTTTTTATTGTCTAAAAAACAAAGACCGTGTCTACATACCGGAGTCATGCCCACAATGTGCGAAGCCAGCGGATCTGTTCCGAAGCACCCCCAAAACACAAGTGGAAAGAATCAAAAGGAAAATGGATAGTGGGAAAAACCAATAATTTCAGCACAGATAAAGAAAGGGTTGACATGCGTGTTTATTTGTTTATTGTATTGTTTTCCCTCTTTTTTTTTTATTTTTTGTTCTGGGCCAGTAAACAGTTGGTTTGGTCAAACTAAGGTGAAAGAACGCACTTGTCTTGCCGCCCTCTGTACCCCCAAGTGATGGGCGATAGAAGAGACAAGTTGGCTGAAGATTTAGTGTACAGGGTGCAGAGTTGCGTTAATGCGCAGTAGTGGTGTTTGGCTGTGTGAGGGCAGAAGCTGAAACAATGCAGCACTATCTAGGGACACACAGAATTATTACTGCCATCTTAATATGTTTCAAGTGAAGTGGTTAAACCCAGGGCTACCATAAGGGTCGGGGTTTAGCACCCACCAAATGAGGGCTTTTCTCAAATCTGCAGGTCTGGGGTTAAGTGAAACCTCTTACAATTGGCGCCAGGGATTTCACTGGGAAAAGTAAAGGTTGATGGCGTAAGGCAGACCATATAAGGCCTCGTACCCTTTGGCGAAAATGTGCAGTTATCTTGGAAGTCTTACCATCTAATGGAGTGTTTCCCAACCTTTTTTGTACCATGCCCCACTTAAGCCTTTCTAAAATTCATATTGCCCCCCTCCCCCGCCCCATGCCCCCCCCCCCTCAACATATACATTATTTTTAATATTCAAAAATTGAAATGTTCACTAAAGAAACTTGAATGATAGGTTTTAGGAAGAAATCACTAGGAGCACATTGAAACATAAGAAACATTGCACATAAGAAATCACATTGAGCAAACACAGTAAGTAAATTTTCAAAACATATAATGGAGAACTGAAATTCAAGTACAAAATAATTTTAATGAAAGATTTTTCTATATTATTTTAATTATTAGTAATTATTTATTATTTAAATTTAGTGAGATCCTTGCGCTTGATGCTTGCTGCAAAGAGATCTTATGTCAGGTTCCAATTTAGTTAACTTCAGTCTCAAGTCTCCCCGTTTTGTTATATTCAGCCGATTTCTTCCATTTTCGAATTGCCCCCCTTAACAGTCAAATTGCCCCCCTGTGGGGCGTGGGCCCCACGTTGGGAAACACTGATCTAATGGAAGATGATTTGTAGAGATTATAAGAAGAATTGATCCAGTTATATTGGAACAGTCATAACATGTGGATAAGTATGTCTTGTGGAGATTAGAACAAGAATCGGCACAACTATCTTCGAAGTCATAACATCTGACAGAATGCATCTGTCTCTTTGTATCTGTCTGTCTCTGACTCTGGGTCTGTCTGTCTGTCTGTCTGTCTGTCTGTCTGTCTGTCTGTCTGTCTGTCTGTCTGTCTGTCTGTCTCTTTCTGTATCTCATCTCATCTCATCTCATCATGTTCCTCTTCTACCTTGCGGTGTCGAGGTGAAGTATAAACATCGTGAGAGTGCCCGATTATGGGCTTCATATATCGATATTCCCATGGACTCTGCTATTCCCTCCGTCCAATGTTTACGTGGTTGGCCTCTTCCTCTGTTTCCATCTGGTCTGTACATCATTGCTTGTTGTGGTATTCTGTTGACTGGTAATCTACTTGCATGGCCAAACCATTTGACTTGCTGCTTTCTAATAAAATCTAGTCCTGATTTCTTCATTTCTGATCTTATCTCTTCTTGATACGTTGAGATTTCTTCTTAGGAACCTCATTTCTGTTGTTGTGATTTTTCTTTTCTCTTTTTCTGTCATTGTCCAGGTTTGGCATTGGTAGCATAGAGTTGGCAGGAAGATTGTGTTGTCAAGTGCTTTCTTAGTAGTTATTGATACATGTTTGTTCTTTAGTATTGATGCCATTTGTCCAATGAGTTGGTTTGCCTTATTACACCTATTTTTCGATCTCTTTCTGTATCGTTCTCTCTTATTCCTTCTCTCTATCCTTCTCTGTCTCTCCCTATCCTCCATTTCTTTCTATCTATATGCAGCTCTCTGCCTCTCTCCCTACCTCTCTGTCCCTCTCAGTATATGTCCCTCTCTGTCTCTCTCCTTGTCTCCCAGTCTGTTCCTCTCAGTATCCGTCTCTCTCTCTCTCTCTCTCTCTCTCTCTCTCTCTCTCTCTCTCTCTGTGTGTGTGTGTGTGTGTGTGTGTGTGTGTAACTGTCTCTGTTTTCTCTCTATTACCCTCTATATTTTCTACCTCTTCTCCGTGTATTTTCAAGTATCCTATTTCGTTAGCTGTGTTGTTTCCAGCTAAAGACTTTTCAAGTGATGACATCATCTCACTGTGGTCCTCTCCAGCGCCGGAGCCTTCCTCACACCTTTTGATTCGCTGGAGCCTTGTACCTTCACCCCTGAAGCTCCGAATTAGAGATTCTGCTGTACCATCAGAGTACTCCTTGTCTGCGCAGACACCAGTAAATGAATGTTGTAAACCTGCCACAACTGGGGATTAAACCTTGAACCACTGTCTGGACAGGCAAATGCACGAAACACTACTTTACCACCGATCGTGTCCTGTTGATTAGGCAGGACGGTTTTCCAGGGACAGAACGGTTTTCTGTGTACCACAAGATGTTGCCTAGCAACAAACAAAAACTGCATTAAGCAAACACAACCGAACCAGTGTATTTGTCCTCAAGCAATGTATTTGTCCCGAAGAATTGTATTTGTCCTGAAGCATTGTAATTGTCCCTAAGTGATGCATTTGTCCTTAAGCATTGTATTTGTCCCGAAGAATTGTATTTGTACCGAAGCATCGTATTTGTCCCGAAGAATTGTATTTGTCCTGAAGCATTGTAATTGTCCCTAAGTGATGCATTTGTCCTTAAGCATTGTATTTGTCCCGAAGAATTGTATTTGTACCGAAGCATTGTATTTGTCGCGAAGCAGTGTATTTGTCCAGAAGCTGTGTATTTGTCCTAAAGCATTGTATAAGGAGCGTTCATTTGAAATCCGTTTGTGCCGCACCGCGCGTAATTGCGTACGTTGAATATGATCATGTCATAGTCATGTGATAAGTACTGACCAATGAATAAAAGAGCACGCGCTTATCGTCCCATGATGCATAGGTTCTGTTTCTGACCGTTGAGAAAATGGTCTGGTTGATTCAAAATCCGTCCAAAGAAGCTCAAAGAGCGGCGATTCAGTTTCTTTCATTTGAAGGATGTTGACCAGTGGACATTCATCGAAGAATGCAGGCAGTGTACAGTAACAAATGTGTGTCGAAGACAACAGTGTCAGACTGAGCACGAATGTTTCTGAAAGGACGTCAGTTCACGACAGATCTTCGACGGCCGGGTCAAGCGCATATTGTTGCAACAGAAAAAAAAAAAAAACATCGCCAAAATTGATGCAGCAGTACAGATGAACCGTTGTCGAAGCATACGTTCGCTAGTGGACGCATTTGATGTGTCAATTGGGACAATTCAAAAGGTCGTTCGTAAGAAACTGCCATATCGGAAGGTGTGTTCACAGTGGGTACCACGGATGTTGACCGACCACCAACAAGAGGAACGCATGGGATGGTGTTTGAAACACTTGCTGCGTTACAGAGTGGAGGGTGATGAATTTCTCTTCCGCATAGTGGCAGGCGATGGATCATGGTGTCACCACTTTGAGCCGAGCAGCAAAAGAGAGAGCATGCAATGGAAGCATGCTGGATCACCAAAAGCCAAAAAAATTCAAGTTACAGGTTTCCGCTGATAAGGTTATGCTGAGCGCATTTTTTTACCATGTAGGGCTATTGTTGGCCGACTTTAAAGAACCTGGTGTCAACATCATCTCTACCCACTACTTGCAAACACTAGACAAGCTGCAAAAAGCCATCAAGTATAAACGACCCGGCATGCTTTCTCGCGGTGTGATTTTGTTGCACGATAATGCTCGTCCGCGTGTCGTAAAGATTGTGCAGGAAGCATTAGCAAGGAAGAAATGGGAAATTCTGCAACATCCAGCCCATAGTCCTGATTTGTCACCATGTGATTTTCATTTGTTCGGACCTCTAAAAAAAAGCTCTCAAGCGGCAACGATTTCGCACAGATGCAGACGCAATGAACGCGGTAAACGAGCAACCACAGCGAGCAACCACAGCGAGCAACCACAATCCTCTTTTGCGGACGGCATTCGCCTCCTACCTACCTATTCAAAATGAATTAGTTTAGTTTAGTAGATCAACATCACGGCACACGGGTTTAACCCATAAGTGCTCCGTTTTCCTCCTAACTCAAACCTGAGTCTGGAGAAACTCAGCTCAATGCACGAACTCCGTAGCATCGGCGAGGATCCTGAAATACTTTGGGTAGATTTTTAACTCGAAATTTTGCCCAGGGCAGCGCCGTTACGCTACTCTTTTTCGATTTCCAACTGCCAATGTATTTTTACGTGAGCAACAATACACACGGGCGTTCGATCTCACTACACAGAGACCAGGAGAAATTTTATTACTGGAAGTCCACGTGAAAAAATCCCGGTCCTCACTGGGACTTGAACACTGGACCTCCAGCACTCGAGGCGAACACCATACCTCGAGACCACTCAGCCCTCTCAAAATGAATGCTTTGTTTAATTATACCATACCTGTTAATGTTTCTTTCATGCTTTTGTAATAAAGCCATTGGAACGGGTTTCAAATGAATGTCCCCAATATTTGTTCCGAAGCAGTGTATTTTTTCAGAAGCAATGTATTCGTCCTGAAGCATCGCATTTGCCCCGAAGCATTGTATTTGTCCCAAAGCATTGTATTTGTCCCGAAGCAGTGTATTTGTCCCAAAGCAATGTATTTGTTCCGAAGCAGTGTATTTGTCCCGAAGCAGTGTATTTGTCCCGAAGCAATGCATTTGTCCCGAAGTAGTGTATTTGTCCCGAAGCAGTGTATTTGTCGTCCCTAAGTAGTGTATTTGTCCCTAAGTAGTGTATTTGTCCAGAAGCAGTGTATTTGTCCCGAAGAAAGAACCTGCTGTAGGTCTGTGTTGTGTATGGGCCATCACATTCTGTAGGTCTGTGTTGTGTAAGGGCCATCACATTATGTAGGTCTGTGTTGTGTAAGGGCCATCACATTATGTAGGTCTGTGTTGTGTAAGGGCCATCACATTATGTATGTCTGTGTTGTGTAAGGGACATCACATTATGTAGGTCTGTGTTGTGTAAGGGACATCACATTATGTAGGTCTGTGTTGTGCTAGAGCCATCACATTCTGTAGGTCTGAATGCACGGAGGAATATGTGAGCAGTCTTTCCCTCTCTTGGCGAGCGACGAACTCCGACGTTGAACCCTTGTCCGACTGTGCCCTTAACATTAACAGCGTAGCTCCCTAGCGACCATACTAACGCGCCCGTTAAAGGTGAATTGTGCGAAGCCATGGTCACCCCCGCCAGTGGCCGAGGCATGTGTGGGAGAACAGCAGAATAACATTCAGGCGGATGGAGAGAGGAACAGATAGAGAGACGGGCGTTACAGAGATCTATAGGTTGATAGATGAAACAATGGACAGACAGACGAGCATACAAGTTTGGGTGGACGCACGGACGGAGAAACAGACAGACAACCAGACAGGCAACCAGACAAAAATGGACAGACAGACAGACAGACACATAAACAGAAGGTGGCTGGCTGGCTGGCTGGTTGGATGGATGGATGGATGGATGGATGGATGGATGGATGGATTGACTTTATCATTGCCTTGAAACCCACACACTTACGTTTATATTCCTAATGTCTGTATTGAAATTCCCATTTCTATTTCAATAGTGAGTGATGTTTCTCGCAAAGACTAACACTGTGACATCACACAATTAGGCTTTTTGAACATTTGTATCAGTTTAGCCAGTCTTTTTTTTTTCGCATATCCTTTACATGACATCGCTGTCAACACCAGCATTTTACCTCTGTTGTTGATTTCTTGACAAGATTACGCTCAGTAGTTTGCCATTGCTTTCTGAGCGGCCGGCACACTTATCCCGTGTTACCAACGCGGAGAGAACCGCTTCCAATTCTCGCGCGCTGCGTTACCCTACGTGGATTAAGAGATTAGGGAGGAAGTCGTTTAACTTCTAGGCCAGGGAGACCGGCTTAGCTAGACTAGCCTCGTCAATAGAAGCCATTGGTGAAGCAATATCGGCACCCAACGCCCACCGATAATCTACGCATCCGCCGATACCAAAACAGACACATTGCACAGGGATATTGTAGCAGTGTGCCAAAAATAGACATGACACGAAAAGAAAACGAAGAGTTTTTATGGAAGTAAACGGCCTATGATCGCTGGCACGATGCCCCAATATGAAAATTATGTCTATTTACTTCAATTGTACACGTTCGCGCTTCTGAAGCTGTTCACATTTTATTTGTCACGCTATTCGCGCTTTTGATAGCAATGCTTCGCTGAACCGTCGGCAGTCTTGCTCTACGAAGCAGGAAAATAGGAACTACATTTTTAGTTTACCAGGGTTATTGAGTGCATTTCTGTAAGCTCGTAGATTCCTATGTATAGAATTCAGAAATGTCGAAATATTCTTTGTCTAATTCGGTCCTTCGTTTTTATTTCTTGTAGTATACTTCCACCTGTTGATGTTGTTTCATCTCTTTCCCCCGCTCTCTGTAGATATTTGTTTTTAATAAAGATATTTCGTTCATATTACCATCTGTAGATCAATCAATCAATCATGTGCCATGCCAGAAAGCGTGGGCGGTCATGACTCGCCATTTCACTCGATCACCAGAGTCGTGGATCAGCTCAGTGTTCCTGTCTCGTCCATGCCATGTGGCCAAGTCATCCAGATATTTTCCTCTCGGTCTTCCTCTTGGTCTGTTCCCTTCGATCTTGCCAGTTGTCACTAAGTTCTCCAATCCATTTCTTCTCATAACATGTCCAACAATTTTTGACTGTCTACGTCTAATTTCTCTAACCAGTTTATGATGTTCATTTGTCTCCTGTAGTACTTGTTCATTGGTTTTTCTGTCTGTCCATGGTATTCTTTTCATTTTCCTCAGAAACCACATTTCTGTAGATATTAAAGTTATTATGATGACCTGCTTCTTCTTCTTTTTCTTCTTCTGCTTCGTCAGTGTCGTCATCGTAGTAGACTCATCAGACGTCACTATGAATAAACCCAAAGAAGGCAGCGATCGACTTCAGGCCTGTTGATATCCCCAAAGAGTTTGTACCCAAATGAGGCGGGTGTAGGCCAACATAATTTTCTCTATTCGAGATAATTTAGGCACTCTTGCAACTAATGTTTAACTGTAATGTTACCAGTCTCATACACACATTCATCAGTGTCTCATATATTTAGTTTATCACACATGCTGTGTATCCTGCTAGGATTTTGAAGATTGTTACTTGTTTTTTAATTGTTGTAATAACACACAACATCTGTCTGGTGGCCTGGATGCTCCGATTCCTACTTGGTTCTATAATTGCTTCCTATAAATCTCATGCCATCATCATCACTCCTTCACTAGCACCTTGCCGTCTTGACAGATGATAGTTTGTTACACTGTGCTTAAAAAAAATACCCCTTGGAGGGGACCAGGGATGCAGCTATGCCTCTCCGTAGCACAAAGCCTGGGCTGAATTGTAGAGACCACGTGTTGCCTATGCAGCATGATCCCTCTCTCGACCTGCCTAGTTTACTCCAGGTGAAAGCTAACACCAATGCATCTGCCATCCATCATCTTAGGTTGTGTATATATTAAGCTCTGAGGACCAGATATGTTACGTAATCGATTCTCTGATTAGTATGTGACTTGCTTGCTTGGTTAGTTACTTGGTTGGTTAATTACTTGGTTGTTTGGTTACTTAGTTGGTTGTTTATTTGGTTGTTGTTTCTTTGCTATGTCACTTGATTGATGGTTGGTAGTTTGGTTACTTTGTTGGTTGTTTATTTGGTTGGTTGGTTATTTAGCTGGGTTGTTACTTGGCTGATTGGTTAGTAGCTTTGTTAGTTGGTTATTTGGTTGGTTGAATATTTGGTTGGTTGGTTACTTGGTTGGTTAGTCACTTGGTTTATTGGGTGGTCAGTTACTTGGTTGGTTAGTTACTTGGTTGGTTAGTTACTTGGTTGGTTGGTTAGTTACTTGGTTGATTAGTTAGTTATTTGGTTGGTTTTTTGCCATTCCGCTTGATTGGTGGATGATAGTTTGGTTACTTGGTTTGTTGGTTACTTGGTTGGTTGGGTTCTTGATTAGTTAGTTACTTATTTGATTTCTTTTATTTTTACTCTATGTCACTTGATTGGTGAATGGTAGTTTTATTACTTTGTTGGTTACTTTTTTGGCTACTTTGTTGATTTACTTTGTTGGTTACTTGGTTTGTTTGTTGAATGATTACGTGGTTGGGTAGTTACTTGACTAGTTAGTTACTTGAATGATTGGATGGTTGGCTGGGTTCGTGGTTGGATGGTTACTTGATTGAATGGTTACTTGTTTGGTTGGTGTTACTTGGTTTGTTTGTTGAATGATTACGTGGTTGGGTAGTTAGTTACTTGACTAGTTAGTTACTTGAATGATTGGATGGTTGGCTGGGTTCGTGGTTGGATGGTTACTTGATTGAATGGTTACTTTTTTGGTTGGTGTTCCTTGGTTTGCTTGTTGAATGATTACGTGGTTGGGTAGTTACTTGACTAGTTAGTTACTTGAATGATTGGATGGTTGGCTGGGTTCGTGGTTGGATGGTTACTTGATTGAATGGTTACTTGTTTGGTTGGTGTTACTTGGTTTGTTTGTTGAATGATTACGTGGTTGGGTAGTTAGTTACTTGAATGATTGGATGGTTGGCTGGGTTCGTGGTTGGATGGTTACTTGATTGAATGGTTACTTGTTTGGTGGTGTTACTTGGTTTGTTTGTTGAATGATTACGTGGTTGGGTAGTTACTTGACTAGTTAGTTACTTGAATGATTGGATGGTTGGCTGGGTTCGTGGTTGGATGGTTACTTGATTGATTGGTTACTTGTTTGGTTGGTGTTACTTGATTTGTTGGGTACGTGGTTGAATTGTTACTTGATTTCTTGTTTGCTTGGTTGGTTGGTTACGTGATTGGTTGATTGTTTGACTATTTCTTTAGTTGGTTAGTTGATTGCTTGGGTAGTTACCTGTTTGGCTGGTTACTTGATTAAGTACTTGGTTGATTGGTTGATTACTTGGTTACTTACTTGGTTAGTTGACTAGCTACTTGGTTACTTAGTTGATTATTTTGTTAATTTCTTGATTTATTAACTGGCTACTTGGTTGGTTGCATGGTTTATTTATTTCTTGTGTGACTTGGTTGGTTTCTTGATTGGTTGCTTGGTTAGTTAGCTGGTTGTATGGTTAGCTGCTTGCTTGTTTGGTTGGCTGTTTGTTAGGTTACTTCATTGATGGTTAGTTGCTTGATCACTAAGCTGGTTATATGGTTACTAGTTGTTTGATTGCGTAGCTGGTTATATGTTTAGCCGGCTGCCTGCTTGATTGGCTATTTGCCATGTTACTTTATTGTGGGTTAGTTGCTTGATCACTAAGCTGGTTATATGGTTACTAGTTGTTTGATTTTGTAGCTGGTTATATGTTTAGCCGGCTGCCTGCTTGATTGGCTATTTGCTATGTTACTTTATTGTGGGTTAGTTGCTTGGATACTTGTTCGGTGACTGGTTGTTGGCTGGTTACTGGAATGGTTAGTTGGTTGAAAACCATATCGTAGCCATTTTCAATATTCTTTCGAGTTAGCAGATGTAGAATTCTAAGTTCAATAAAGCCAGTTTATAACTTGAATCTGCGTCGTCATAACCCATACCTACCATCTTGGATCTGCTAATCCAGTGTGTGGAGAGAACACAAGTGTTGATATCATACCGAGTTCGGGGGCATCGCGTGCAATGCACGCACTAGCGATCTCTTTTAGTCACGCCCATGTTTGTTGCCAGTTCCAGCTACAATAATTCACCGTTTATAAATATATTGTACATATTCTGTGCTTGTTCAACACCTCATTGAAGCATGCAATTTGACCGCCTAAAATACATTTTAAATCGTTTCATGTGTATTCATTATACTTTCTGGGAGCTAAAATTATCTGACGTATTCAAGTTTCTCAATGGTGTTTTTCTTCCTTCACAAACAGCCGGCTTTATCAAACGGAAGACTGCGCCACATTGCTTCGTGGCAACTGACCACAAATATTTCCACAATTAGAACCCGCTAGTTTTCCTAAGGGCATGGCTAAGTAGCTACGTAGCGTATGTTTGTAATGGGAGATAATGTCTATGCTGCCTGATTTCATGCATAGCCTGTCAAATCTCAGCAAGAGTTGTCTTTCATTCATGGATGTAGTTTGTGTTACTTTATTTTCCCTCATTATTTCTTTTCTATATAAGCCGTGGGGGTGCGGGTGGAGATTTGGGATATATGAGGGTGCTGAGAATGGTAACATGATGAGGATGAGGGTGCTGGTGGTATTAATAAACACCAAATGAAAAAGAAAAAAAAAACTGTTGGGTGTAAGCGGTTAGTTCATGTGTGGCCAAAAGAGGTTGCTAACAGCGCAGAAGTTAATCTACTCCGCTGTCAGAAACTACTCATATTACAACTGGGAGCGAGCACTTATTATGATTATCACCACCAGGTTATTCGGTCCAAAGACTGGTTTGAAACCATCGTGTCACCCCGCTGCCCCCTGTCAGCATAGTTCTCTTCAACTCAACATTAAGTCTGAACCATTCCGCATTCGCTGTTCGTGCATGCATTTTATTTCTGTTGCGTTTTCACATTGTGTCTTTGTCTGTTCCAGTGGAATGTGTCTAAAATATTGTCCATAGTAAACTCCGTCTTATATTACGACCACGTCACACGGCTCTCCTGCTTGTCTTCTTTCCCAATAGTCTACATGTCCATAACCTTTAACTGATTCAGTGCCGAGGGATAATATATCGCCATATATGACCTCCTATGTGTACACAAGGACGATATATCGCTATACTAGGGCCAACGTGTTATTTGTTTTGGTTTCATGGTATATTCCGTATTTCAATGCTCAGTGATTGGAAACTTACACTGTAATACTTGTTCTTGTGGTTGTGTACCATGTTTGGTATAAACCCACTGTTTGCTTGGCACTGAGTCAGCCAACAACCTGTTAGTGGGTTCACGACCCCGCCCAGCACACTCCCTGCATATTGCGGTAGCTCCACACTTCAGTACTCCAAGACCATCTCATCTTGTTGGTTGAAGTCCACAACTGTTTATAACCCCATGCGAAAAGCAGACATAGCGGAAAATAGAAACACACATTCATCAAGGTACTTTAGTAGCAGGCGGATCAGCTGTGTCTCACGATGGTGCATGACTTCTGCCTGCTTGTCGCTGTGCTGTCTATGTCCCCGCTAACGGGTGATCTCCATGAGTAAAGCACAGAAGTGTTTCTTGACCGAGGTTTCCTGATATGCCTGGTAGTGATGCTGACTTGGGTCTATCCCGGCCGAAGTGATCCATCTGAGGAGGGGGGGGGGGGGGGATAATGTTGATGTGGATCCATCTGGTGGGAATAATGTTGACGTAGGTCCATCTGCGGGAAATAATGTTGACGTGGGTCCATCTGAATTAAATGATGCTAACTTGGGTCTATTCCGACCGAAGTGATGTTGACGTGGATCCATCCTGGGGAAATAATGTTGACTTGGGTCAATCCGGGGGATCTGATATTCACCTGGGACCATCCCCAGGAGGAGAGGTGCTGTATTTGGTCTAACCCGGGACAGTAATGTTGACTTGTGTTCATCTCGGTAGAAGTTTTGTTGACTTGGGTCCATCCTGGTCAGCAAGAAATCTCTAATTCAGAGCATACTCGTAAGCCCCCCAAGTGGTTAATGCTAACAGCCTACCATCATCACATGCGTTCCTTACAGTGTCGCAGGCGTGTTTTTCCCCCCATCTCGACAGGTTTCATCAGAGCGGAGACCCTCCTCGACCCTATCTTCGTTCGCCAGACTCTTGGTACCCCCTAATGATGACTCACGTGGGGGTGGAGAGGTCCTGGCACTCGTGTGTTGCCTTTATCACGATCTTCTGTAGGACCCCCACAGGGACTCGTCAATTTGTAAAGAGATTCTCTGTCAGTTTTGTCAAAAGCTCTTTTCATAGGTCACAAATCCATTAGAAAACTACTAGTTCATTTTGATGCTTTACTTTACTATTATGCATAATGTAAGTATCTGGACATTGCAGGATCTGTTTGATCGGAAGCCTGCCTGTTCATTCCATGTTTGTGCGTACATCGCAACTCCTATTCTATCCAGAATAATCCTGCTTACAATGTTCCCAGGAACTAACAATAACATTTTTCTTCTAATGTTCTCATCATGCAGATTCTCTTTCTTTGTCTGCTTCACCAGATATCCTTCTCTCCACAAACTTGTATTTCTTCAGTCTTCTAAACTCTGCTAAATACTTTTTGCAGTAATTCAGTTCAGGTGTTTATATTGGTTTTATTAGCTTCTGCTGGGATACCATCTGGACAAGCAGTCACACTGTAAGAAGTTGACTGCAATAATTCTCTATGTTGTGTTGTGGGTCTAGTATTGCTTTCCTGTTTCGCTATTCAACTTTTTCTTTTCCTTTGGCTGATTCTGAGAATAATTGTTGAATAAGAACAAGCGTGAGTTAAAGAAAACGAAGGCAAAAACATCCGCAGTTTAAAGGGTCAACACTGTATCAACTATTTCAAATATTAAAACGTTCGTTCTTTGACTGATTTTTCAATAATTGTGGAATATGAATAGACATGCATTTATATCACCGGGTGTTTGTAAAGTTTCACTACACTTTGTATGTAGAACAAATCTGAAAAATGAATTACATGATGTCATCACAAAATGTGCCCCACAGTCCATCGTGAAGCAATATGCAGCTAATGGCTGTCGGCTGCTGGAGTAATTCTTTGCATTACAAACTGAATGGTGTTATCAACGGAAGAAATATTTTTATTTTGGTTGAATAAGTGTTTCGAAATGGCGGTCGATATACACGGATGGTTGTTCAAAGATTTATAGCAAGATTTACTGATAAACAACCTCCTCATCGCATTACGGTTAGAAATTTGTTGAACAAGTTTCTTACTATAGGAAGAGTGGAAGATGCTCCGCGATCTGTTAAGCCTGCTGTGTCTGAAGAAAGATGTCTAGATATCCAAGACAGAATCCTGAAAAGTCCAAGCAAGTCCTTAAGGAAAATGTCGCAACCAGTGAACGTATCAGTGAGCACAGTGCACACACATCTTAAACAATGATTACATGTTCATCCATACATGATTTATGTTGTGTCTAAACTAAAAGAGTGTGATAATCAAACAAGAGTCAAGGACTTCACGTGATTTCAAGCATGTTTAGCTAAATAAGACGAGTCAATTCTTGGTGTAACATTCTTGACGGATGAGGCATGGTTTCGTCTATCTTTTTTTTTTTTTTTTTTAGCATATCCTTTACAGGACTTAGCTGTCAACACCAGCATCTTTCAGCTGTCTGTTGATCTCTTGGCAAGATTACGCTCAGTAGTTTGCCATTGCTTTCTGAGCGGCCGGCTCAGTATCCCGCAAGTCACGAGCGGGGGTCGAACCACCTCAGCTCTCGCTCCGCTACGAGACTCTGCGTGATAAACGGGATTACAGAGAGAAAGTGTTGTAGCCCCACAGCCAGAGAGACCGGCTTCGTCTATCTGGATAAGTTAATAGTCAAAATAAACGTGTTTGGAGCACTTTTAATCCCAGTTCATTTCATAAAGCGTCCCTACACTATGACCAATTTTCTTCAACAACACTATAAATGCCGATCGGTATCGTACTGATAGTTTGGAGCCTTTTTTTTTTAGAACAGCTGAATGAACGTGAAACATGTGAAAGTGAACATCTTTATTGACGACGCCGAACTGGAGATAGTAGACCATTTTACATATCTAGGATCAGAGGTAAATAGCAAATTAATCCTCGATCAGGAAATCAACATCAGAATTGGCAAGGCAGCAACAACAATGAACATGTTAGCAAAAAGAGTCTGGGAGAACAGGAAGCTTACTGCCAAAACAAAAGTCCTCGTCTACCAAGCCTGTGTCCTTAGTACTCTTCTTTATGGCAGTGAAACCTGGACAACTTACTCACGCCAAGAGAAACATTTAAACAGCTTTCATATGCGGTGTCTGCGAAGAATACTTGGTATTAAGTGGCAAGACAAAATCACAAATACTGAAGTATTGGAAAGATCAGGTTGTGTGACGGTGTATTCCATGCTCAGTCTTCGTAGACTTAGATGGATAAGATATGTTAGGAGGATGGATGATGGTAGAATACCAAAGGACATCTTCTTTGGTGAATTACAGACGGGTAGGAGATCTCAGGGTCGGCCTCTGCTACGATACAAAGATGTGTGTAAGCGGGACATGATTGATACAGGCATTGATAATGCACATTGGAGCGTGTTGCATGGAGGGCAACTATCAGAAATGGAATAAAGACAAAGGAGAAAATGATTGCAGATAAAGCACACACAGAGCGTGAGAGACGTAAGATGGTGCACAATGGTGGAAATGACCATGTTTTCACATGCATCTACTGTGGGCAAACATTTGCAGCAAGAATTGGCCTTACCAGCCACACTCGCCACCGCCATGGGTCGTAGTTATTAAGCCTTTTTGAAGCACAATGTACCAAACTATCGTCTGTCAAGACGGAAAGGTGCCAATGAATGAATGAACGTGAAATCGAAGAAGCGTCGTTCCAGCAAGATGATACAACTATGCACACAGCTTGAGTATTTCTGCGTTTTTTGGAAGAAATTTTCGCAAATCCTATAATATCACTCGGAATTTGGCCTGCTCGTTCTCCAGATCTAACCCCATTAGATTGTTATCTATGGGGTTTCTTGAAAAGAAATGTTTACACAAATAAAGTACACATAATTGAAGATCTGAAAGAAGCCATCAGAATTGCCATTCAAGAAATAACATCAGACACGTTGCAGAAGGTATTTGACAAAATGAAGAGTCGTGTACAGTCATGTCTTGAAGCCCGTGGTGGACATTTCCAACACCTGTTATAATGCATACTTCATTGGTACTTTCCAGCTTCCACAAAACAGCGTTAGATCATAGCAGTGACTATTGTAACTAATTTCATTAATTTTTAGCACATTTTTTGACGACTTCATGTACTTCATTTTAAAAATGTGTTCTATATACAAAGTGTAGTGATACTTTGCAAATACCCGGTACTTTATTTGTAAATAAACGTAAGATTCATATTTAAAACTGTCTTGGCGCTGACTACATGGCAGTGGGTTCAGTCCCATGCTGGACAATTGGATTTAAACGTTGACTTCTCGTTCAGAAAGAATTGGAAACTCTTCGTCATCATCAACATCATGCAGTAGGTCCTTCACAGAACGTCGCTCTCATCACGGAGTGGCGGAAAGCCTCTCGATCTCTGGTCACTTCCCCAGCCTCGTGCACCCTCACACCACAGGTATCCTGCAATGTAAAATGCTGACAGTAAACCTGCCCAGTCGATCACGAACAGTCAATAGGAGCCGGGGGTGGGGGTAGGGTGGCGATTGTAACGTCAGATAAAGGGCAATCAAATTTGTTTTTAAGCCAAGGCCAAATCACCTGCTGATAACTGAGCCAAAAGTGGGTCAGTTAATTGCCCAGGTTGTACAGCCGAGGGTGAGTACCGACCAACGCCTTTTGGTGCACCAACGCCCCTTGGTACAGGAACGGCGATTAATCTACATCTGGTGAACACCAGAAGATTAGTTCAGCAAGCAGTTTGTATTTCCTAGCCCATTAGTTGTCGCCCATCCTGGTGCCTGCGGGGGTTGTTTCCAACAACCGGCATCCTCCAGCGCTTCCGGCACAGATAAGTTGGGCCGGTAAATGTGCCTTCTCATCTCTGACTGTGTGTGTGTGAGTGTTTGTGTGCGCGCGTATGTCTGTGTGTGTGCACGTGACTGTGTGCGCATATTTGTCTTCCCAGCTCTGACTGTATTCTGTGCACGTGAGTCTGTCTGTGTGTGCGTGCGTGTTTGCTTCTCATTTCTGACTGCAATCTGCGTACCTGTGTGTGTGTGTGTGTGCTCGCACGTGTGTCTACACGGTTCTTTCCTTCTTTCTTTTCTTTCTTCTATGTGCGCATTTGTGAATCTATGTGTATGTGTGAATGTATGTGTGAATGTGTGTGTGTGTGTGTGTGTGTGTGTGTGTGTGCTCGCACGTGTGTCTACGCGGTTCTTTCTTTCTTTCTTTTCTTTCTTCTATGTGCGCATTTGTGAATCTATGTGTATGTGTGAATGTATGTGTGAATATGTGTGTGTGTGTGTGTGTGTGTGTGTGTGTGTGTGTGTTTGTGTGCGCACGCCGTTCTTTCTATGTGCGCACGTATGTGTGTGTATTACGAAGTTCTGTCTGTTTGTATGTGAGTATGCGTGTGTGTGTTTGTGCGTGTTAGCGCGCTAATGTGGAAATATCAAAACCAAACCACTTGCGCACAGCACACACCCGCATAGACACAAGCACACACACGCCCGCACACAAATATGCGCTGCCTTAATATTTTAAACCAAGGCCAGTAAGGCGTTAGCCTACAACAACAACAACAACAACAACAACAACAACAACAACAACAACAACAACAACAACAACAACAACAACAACAACAACAACAACAACAACAACAATAACAACAACAACACAACAATGCAAGAAATTAAACATGTGTTGATTGCAAAGACAACAACGGGCGACTGGCAATAGCATTTCAGAAGGAAACAATATCTGGAGACTGAGATAACACAAGAGCAAACAAATCAAACATTCTGAGAACATACATCCTTCGCCTGGCAACATTCGGATCTCAATCACCAACCATTTCACAATGAGCAAAGAAAGTAATCCTGGCTTTGGACAATATAGGATGTATTTTTAATGACTGTGCAGTGTTTGAAAATATTGCCGGTCCAAGTTTTGTATTCACCCTCTGTAAAGTTCAGGCAACATAATAGGTAAATACAAAACTTGGACCGGAAATATTTTCAAACACTGCACAGTCATTAAAAATACACCCTGTATTATCAGAAAGATTCTTTGAATCCCGTCTATCATGAACAAGTTTTTACCACCAAAAAAACAAACAATTACTGACATGTTACAAGATCTGAACATAAACTAATTCTATGCCGAAAGATAATTTATCGCCAAATGCGACCTCCCTTTTAACCAGAACGATTACATAAATAGACACACATAGTATTATTTGGCGCTCACAGAAGAAGAAGGAAAATAGCGATTAGAAGACGCACTAGACAACATAAAATTTGAAAGCTGTAATAGTTACCGACCGGGAAGTTACCGACTTTATTTCTTTTAACCAGAAGGACTGTATATCGCAATATTAGGGGTATCGTCTCATTTGTTTTGTTGTTGGTCGTGGTATCTTCCACAATTTCAAAGTTCAGTGAAAGGAAATGTACATGATAATGATAATACTTGTTCATGTGATCATTTACCATGGTTAGTCTACATCTACTGTCTGTTTGGCACCGAATCGGTTCAAACAAAAGAACCTGTTCAAGAGTGTCTTGCAGGCTGTAGTAATGTGGCAGTATTAAACGACACGCTTCAACTTCTGAGTGTTGATGGTGGGGCAGCGGGTTCGTTCCACACGTCGGTCAGTTGGATTTAACAGATTCAGTGCCAATCAAACTGTCGGTGTAGACCAAACAAACATGGGTGGCGGAAATGGGAAGTAAAGGTGTCTGACAGTTATGACTTTAAAGTTATTAATATGATAGCAGACATGTTGTATTATAACAAAATGACAACATTTCGGCGATATATAAACCCATGGCAGATACGGGAAGTCGCTTAAGACGATCAATCATCTCATGGCAGTTAATCAGTTAAATGTTAACTTCTCGTTCAGAAAGCAATGGAAACTAGAGACGGTTACATTACCTAGAAAAGTAACCGGGGGTTGGTGGCAACGTCCTGCAAGGACATGTACATTTTAAATATATCTTTTGAAGGACGTTGCGATCAACCCTAGGTTGATTTACTGGGCAATTTTACGTTCAGTAGCTTGCCAAAGCTTTCTGAACGAGAAATCTACGTTTAAACCAATCTAACCAGTGTAGAGAATGATCCAGCATACAGCGCACCGGGAGATTAACAGCGAGCGCTCTTACCCATTCGGCCACGATAAAGGACACGTAACACGTGTCAGAGACACACGGGTTTTGCCAAGGTTCGAGAAACTTTCTGGCAGGCGGTGGTGGCGGTGACGTCCTGCAAAGAACTTACTACATGGTGTTAAAAGTTAGTTGCATATCCTTTACAGGACGTCGCAGTCAACACCAATATATTTTAATGCTGTTTGTGATCTATTGGCACGTTTACGTTCAGTAGTTTGCCATACTACATGATGACTATGGTAAAAACAAACAACAACACAACCCAGAAAACATAAGTACACTATTCTATAGCCGTGATTTAGGTGTTAGTGATTCACAATCCCCCCCCCCCCCCTCCTCCCTCCCCACACACATACACAGACACACACCAAGTCGAGGATTCGAAATCAGCCTCATATGGTTTTAAAGCCGGTCTCCGTGGCCAAAATCTTGCGAACGCGGTTCGTGAGCCGCTTACCAGGCGTTCGAAACGCAGCCGCGACCGATTTGTGCAGTAGACTGTGTCGCGTTGCGTTATAACGCGTTGGTATGGGAACCGGTCGTTCAGAAAGCAATGGCAAACTACTGAAAGTAAAATTTGCCTGGTACATCAACAGCAGCTGACAAATGCTGGTGTTGACTGCAACGTCCTGCAAAGGATATGCAACATTTAAAAAAATGGTTTTAAAGAAGACCGCCTTGCATTGATTTCGATGGTATGGGCGTCGGTCGTTCAGAAAGCAATGGCAAATTACATAATTAGCTTTGAATAGTCGTTAGTCGTTGGTTGTTAGTCGTTGGTCGTTAGTCGCGGTTCCAACTACATGGCAAACAGCATGATATTCTTAGCTGTCTCAAGTTTTTGTCTCGTCGCGTTTTAGTGTCTATCGTCACGGTGCCGTAAGTCATTGATGTTTATATTCAATCTAACGCCACGATATCGAATCAATGGAGTGTTGTTTTTATAATGTATAGAAAATGAATCAGACAGTGACTAATTTGCTCACAATGATTCATAGCAGCCAATGAGTCTATGAAGTAGGAGAAAGTCCTCGTTTGTAAACAGGTGATGAGTTGTTAAGAAGATGTGGTTTTCCTTCACCGGGTAGGGGTGGAGCAGGAGTGTATAGGTGATGACGAGGTCAGAGAGAAAAACATGGTGACTCACGGCTTGATTATCGTCAACATATTCCATGTGTTAGACTTTACTAATAATTAATAAGTTAGTTGATGAGCCTATTGGTCGGTTCAGTGATTGAGTGTTTAATTTGGTTGATTGATGTGAATGATTTGTTGATTGCTTGATTGATTGACCGCGTGCTTGGTGGAGAATTACGTCATGTTGCTTGCTTGGTGTCATATTGTTTTAGTGGTTTGGTGATTGATGGGTGGATTGGCTGACCGATTGACCAATTGACTGGGTAAATTGTTGGTTGCTGATGGAAAAGTGGAATGTAGACGATTGCTTGAATGAGATGATGCGATGAAAGACTGGTTAGATGGATATATACAAGACTGACTGGATAAAGGGATGGATGGATGAATATATTAATTGATGACTGCTGATTGTATGGCGGCTGAATAAATTATTATTGGGTGAGTGGATGGATGCATGCATGCATGGATTGATGGATGAGTAGATGGGATAATGTATTGATGGATGGCCGAATGCCTATATGGATGTGCAAATGGGTAAACCGTTGGATGAGAGACTGCAGGAATAGATGGGTAGATGAATATATGTATATGGGCTATTGTGTTGTTCTGTGGTTGATTGGCTAGTTCCAGTTAACCATTTCACTATTTAACTTCTCCGGTTCTCTGCCAGAAGCTAAGCTAACATTTGGTGAGTTTACCAACTGACAGTATACCAAACAAGCAATGATGTATAGACCACACGGAAGCAGAAGAAGAGGCCGACTACGTAAATGATGGACAGAGGGAATAGCAGAGTCCATGGGACTCTCGATACATGAAGCCCATAAACGGGCACTCTCCCGCTGTTTGTCTCCATACCGCAAGGTACAAGAGGGACAAGTTGAGATTGCGATGTGAGACTTACCAAAACAAAGGTCCTGGTTTAATTCTTAGCAGAGACAGAGCCATTCTATTTTCGACCAGTACTGGTCTGGAGTAGACTCAGCCTTGTAAAATATTATCAGATAATTTTCTGGGAACTGTCTGGTAAGGAAAGACAGCGAAGAAGGTCACCTCCACCTTATTATGACGTGGTCTATACTAATGAAATTCGTCTAATACTCAACTTGGTGACAACTGGCAAGATTGAGAGGAAAAGTACAAGGGGAAGAAGTAAATACTTGGATGGCTTCGTCCCGCGGTATGATCCGGACAAGAACTCCGATCTGATCCACGACTCTGGTGATCGTGTGAGATGCTTATCGGCATGGTACATGATGATGATGAACACTCAGCACCACAGAGGCAGTGCCTACTTTGGGAATACCTTTCTTGTTCTCTGTTGCTGCAAATATGTCTTCTTATTTGTTTAATTGTCTCCGCCACTGAAATTTGTCCTGAAAAACAAACACGCGTTTCCGGTTATCATTCAAGCATTATATTCAGTGTTTGAATCCTGCAGCTTGGCGTTATTATTTAACTAAAATCTGTCATATCCTGACCAACCACGTTGCAATTGTATTCAAGGAGGGAGCAGCGGTGGCACAGTGGCTAGACGCTCGACTGCCGGAGCGGTGATCTTGGGTTCGATCAGCATCAGAGCCATGTCGAATTAAAAAAAAAGAAAAGTAGTTTGCCAATGCTTTCAGAAGGAGAACTCAACGCCTGAGTCCAAATTAACACCGGTTTAGGGACTGAACGCCCAGATCGCCATCAACGCACCGGAAGTTTAGAAACGAGCGTTCCAAACCTTTTAGCCACACCGACTGCTATTTTAGCCCCACACTGACATGAATTTCTAGTTAGTTCCTCGCCGTAATCTTGACTTTCAGTTGTGTAGTTTTATACTTTATAGATCCTGTTTTCCTTCTGGATACTGGAGTCTGTTGACAATAAAAGCCTTAACACACACGAAGTATCAATATAACAGGGATTCTGAGTTAAGTTGTATATTTTTTTGTCATTTTCTCTTCATTGTTCTCATCTTGTCATTCTTCTCATCCTGTTCTTATGCATTAATGTAGTCACTGTAGTGTCTTCCGCATGATTATATGTTGTGTTTTGTGTATGTATTTGTTTGCCGATGAAGACTTTTCGTCGCAACGTCTTGTGTTTTTCGTAATTGTGTTCTGTAAAGCTGCTTTACCCTGCGCTATTTTATATTGTTTACGTTTCCACTAATTTTATATAACACATACGGAGGAAGCATTCATTAGCAGCCTAAACTTAATCCTAGCCCGTCCGTGTGTGCTGCCCGGAATCATAATCTGCTCACATCCTGTTGAATATCTCAACAGATGTGGAGTTTCAGTGCCGGTTTTGCACACCCCGCCGGTTTCTCAACTTGGAGAGGAAAGGGGAACTCTGCAACATATCCTCCTGAAGATGTACTTTGGTGGTGGGTCGGGAGGAGAGTCTCTGGGCCAACTTCACTGTCATGGAGGAAAACTTCCTCGATGTGGGTTCCAACTACCGCGGCTTCTCGGGGAATATCGCCGAGCTTTATCCTCTTCTCTCGTAGTACAATGAACAGTTAACTTCCTGCCCGACAACAAAGTTAAAGCTGTTATTTGTCCTGGAAAACCTAAAATATAATGCAAGCCATAAGAAACCATAATAGTGTCGACTGAAGGCAACCGAACATGTAGTCAGTGTTTAACTTGATATATGTTCACGATGCAATGAAAACAAATCAGCAGACTTTACACAACCTTGTCTGACGCCCTTCTTTATACACCGATATGTTCCTACGTAAACAGATGAGCTAAAGACGTATTAACGAGGTGACTCCACTCTTCCAACGATAGTTCAAATAGCTGGGTCATTTGTTGATTTGCCCTGTACAAACGTGCAGCGAATCCCGCATTCCTCTTCGGCTCCTGTTACAGGATATAGATAGACCTTCTACCTAAACCACTGTAGCAAAAGTCACCTGTCAGATACACTTACAGAGGTTGGCGTGACCGAAAGGATTAAAACGCTAACGCGTAAACTTCCGGTGCGTTGGTAGTGAGGTAATGGGTTCAAGAAACACGCCGGTCGGTTGGATTTTAATGTTGAATTCTCGTCCTTGACTTGGGGATGTAAATTACAAGTATCTCAGAAGTCAGGATTTTCCCGATAGAGGGAAACACTGCTAATAGGGAAAGATAACCCACACGTGAAAATCAGTCCTGTGCACCCTTTAGTTCAAAGCGAGCGAAGGAAAACAATTTAAATAAACCTGGCATTTTTGGTTTGATGACCTTAGATAATATACCTGACGTACATATAACGGTCATTGATGACAGGGTCATGACCGCCCGAATACGTTTGAACAGAGGTCAGAATGCTAAATAGGTCAAGGCGACAAAAGTTTGTCCTACTGTCGTGGGATAAATAAAAGTGCACCTGCTGTAGGAGCACGTCAGTGGATAAAGAAGGGCGCCAGACAAAACGTTGTGTAATGTCTCCTGATATGCTTTCATTGCATCGTAAACGTTTGAGATCTACAAAAAATATGCCCGGAATCATGGTTGGTGGACACAATATAAATAACTTATGTAATGCTGATGACACCGTCTTGATAGCAATAAGTCAGAAGGAACTACAGGAAATGATACAGTGGTTATAGAACATTAAAAAAAAATACCCCAACTTGAATAATAGAAATACAGAAGTCATGATATCAAAGAAACAGATTGTGTCTAAATGTACAATTAAAGAGAATGATGTTAATTTGGGGCAAGTACAGAAATTAAAATTTCTAGGCACATTGATAACATCAGATGTAAGATGCATCACAGAGATAAAGAACAGAATTTTTTTTTTTTTTTTTAAATTCGCATATCCTTTACAGGACATCGCTGTCAACAGCAGCATCTTTCAGCTGTCTGTTGATTTCTTGGCAAGATTACGCTCAGTAGTTTGCCATTGCTTTCTGAGCGGCCAGCTCAGTTATCCCGCAAGTCACCAGCGGGGGTCGAACCGCCTCCAGCTCTCGCCCCGCTACGAGACTCTGCGTGATAAACAGGATTACGGAGAAAGTGTTGTAACCCCTCGGCCAGAGAGACCGGCAAAGAACGGAATAGGACAAGGAAAAACTGCATTCTATCAAGCCCTTGTCATTGGAGGTTAGACAAAGAAATCTTACTTGCTACACAGAACAAATTCGAACATATGCATGCGAATCCTGGACAATTACTAAACAAGCGCAAACATGTCTGGAAGCTTTGGCTGGAGATGTGGTTTTATGGAAGAATGCTGAACATCTCTAGGACAGCCAAAAGGATCACATTGGAGGGAGGCTGAGTCGCAAAGACAACTTATCACAAACATCAGAAAGAGGCAGTCTGAATGTTTTGGCCACATAACTAGAAGGCAAAAACAACAGATGCAGTAACAAATGGAAAGATTTGAGAACATATTGTGGAGATTTGTGAGAAGAGAGATAGAGGAAGACAGCAAGGGAATATTCTGGAGTCTTGTGTCATGGCAATGGAAGGGAGTCAGCACACGATTTCATACATGCTGCTGGAGATAACAACACGTGGAGAAGCACTTGATGATGATGATTTGAGTACAGCACTCTCTCAAGGAGGTTAATGAACACATTTCTTCAACCACATTATCAGAATAAAGGGAGGTCAGCATGACCAAATGGACAACTTCTGGTGTGCTCCTGCCGAGGTAGCGGGTTCAATCCCTACACCGTTCAGTTGGACTAAAATGTTGACATGTCTTCCTTGACTTGGTGACGTACATTACAACCTACTCAGAAGTCGGAGTGGGTTTGCCTAATGGTGAGGGACATTGGTAATAAAGAAAGCTAATCCACACGCACAAATCACTCCAGTGCACTAGAAGTAGTGGCATGTGTATGGACTACACTTGAGCACATATGGACTTTTCCGGAGTGCAAGGGTGATAACTAACTTTCCTTCTTGGTCCACGATATTCTAGCAACAGTTCTGCAGCCATTGAAGCCTACCAGCCCTAATGTTCTTCTTTAGAATGTGGAATGGTTTATTTCTCACATTCACATGTTACCACGGGAAAGATGCATGTTCAAACAATTCAATATAAACTAGGTGGCTGCTGTTGTGCCAACGGTTCTTAATACTGTCAAACTGCTGCATTGCTAGGACCTGCCTGTATCCGACTTCTTTTGAAGAGTTCTCAGTGTTGATTAAGGAGCCAAGATATTAACAAGTTTGTGACATTTTTAATTTCTTCACTGTTGATTGTGATCTTTGGTTTGCATGCAGTTTTGTCTATGGACATTATTTGTATTTTCTTCAATTTCAGACATTGTTTTCCCTCTCAACAATATGAGATACAGTGAGCCCCCCCCCCCCCCCCCCCCCAGTTATTTGAATCAAGCACTCTTTGAATCAAGCTATTTGAATACAACAACAACTCCTGAATCAGGAACCTGCTCGAGGTCTGTGATGTGCTAGAACTATCATGTTTTGTAGGCCTGAATGCACTGAGGAATAGATGACCAGTCTTTCCCTCTCTTAGTGAATGTGTATTTTTAATGACTGTGCAGTGTTCGAAAATATTGCCGGTGCAAGTTTTCTATTTATCTATTATGTTGCACGGAGCTGATCCACGACTCTGGTGATCGAGTGAGATGGCAGAACATGACCGCCCTCGCTTACCGGCATGGCACATGATGGATGGATGGATTATGTTGCATGAACTTTACAGAGGGTGAATACAAAACTTGGACCGGCAATAATTTCAAACACTGCACAGTCATTAAAAATACGCCCTATAGATGATGACTGCAGGAGTGGAAACCTCATCTGACCATGCCCATGATACTATCACAGCAGCCCCTTGGTGATTACACTAACTCACCTGCCCATTTGAACAAGGTACTCTCTCTATCAAATCACCATATACAACAATCTTTAACACATTCAAAAAGCTTCACAAATGTATTCAACAAGGCAACATTGAAGCAATACTTGACAACATCAAACAAATTACTGAACCTTTTCCAAACAATATAGCCTGAACAGCTAGTATAACCAAATGAAAAAACAATACCAAGACTCAGCATAAATATATCAACACTGCGGAATGATAAATAACAATTGCAGCTTCCATCTTTCCTTCAATAGGTCAACACTTGCATCCCTTCTGTGTGTGAAGATTTGTGCTTCAATCAGCAGGTACCTGCACCAATCATGCCGTTTTCTTTGCCAGCCTCTTATGCCCCAATGAAGACAGGCCCTCAATCACCACACATCAACACCTATCCTTGCTGTCGCTTGAAGTTCTTTCAAAATCTTTCCCCACATTACTGACCTAACTCTCTTTTCCATGTGTTCTAGACCTCCCTTGCCACGCAGTGCCACTCACATAACGAATAACACTTCTCCAAGCACCACCTCTGAATCTCAAATACTCACAACATATTTATAAAATATATATATTGGAATTCAGTAACTAAATCTTCAATATTAATTGAGAAAACATTTCTTCTCCTGGAAATAATAAATAGCACATCAAGTAGTTATCATTTATAGTGTTCATATTTGTTGCATTTTCGTACATGATTACCCATAATTTTCCAGACAGAGAACGGGAATCTGGTTCACAAGAGCAACGCTATCAGACAAGCTGTTTAGTTTAGTGGACGGATCAACATCACGGCACACGGGTGTAACCCATAAGTGCTCCATTCTACTCCTAACTCAAGCCTGAGTCAGGAGAATCTCAGCTCAGTGTATGCCATGACCCAGCGTACAGTGCACTATTTTTTTGTTACGAAGACCCCTGGGAGTCATCGACAAGCTGTATGGGATCAGTGAAGATCTCAGGTGCACCATCCTGTTCATGACCTATGCCAGAATAGATGCACCCTTCTGTTGCCTTTTACCTTCCAATGAAACACAGACTCTCGACCACCTCACGCCAGGCCTTGTGTAGATTTGTCCATGATTGGTTGGACATTGCAGCCACAGCTTTCTATGGGATTAGGCAGGCAGTCCCATGCCAACCCCTCTGAGTAGCCTCTCACATGGAGGGTTCCAATGCTACTGTTCCCTGCTTCCTGTATGGGCCCTGGTCACATACAGGTGGCAACAGATGCACAGCAAACACTTACTGCTGAAGAGGCTACTGCATTTATAGAACCAGCCATGGTGAAGCTAGTGTCCCAATTTCCCAATACCAGTAACCCAACATAATTCATGTTTGAAACCTTCACAAAAATATCGCACTTTAAAACAGCAGATATAGAATTCACAACAATAAATGTGAAACACATTTGCTTTAATTAAAACTGTTGCCAGAGAAACATAACATCTTATAGCAGATTTATACAAGTCTTGTTAGAATGCATTATTCATTTATCCACACCCTTTTTTCTGTCCAGTGGTGTAGAAAAAATGGGTAAAGGCAAGTGGATTTACTTCACTGTACTGGACTCTTATCCTATATGGCTAGGTATCTTTCAGCACAGCAGCTAGCTCCGGCCAAAAGCATCACACAGAGCACAATTATGTTGCTCCAGCTAAGACTCCCAGCTGTCTCAGAAAAAAAAAAAGTGCATTCATGAGCCTAACGCCTTTTGAGCACAAGGTAAATGGCTTGACCACTTTGGCACTGGAAAGCGTAACATTTTCCTGGCTAGGCATCTGAGATTACAACTAGATGACAGGTATTTCTGAAGACTCAGGTATGGCCAACTTACTGGAAACAACTAAACTCTGGGACTAATCTAGGGATATGGACTTAGAGTTGGTGCATAAAAAAAGCTATGGGACATAGCTAAGGTATGGGACACGGCTGAAATATGGGGCATGGCTAAGCTAAGGTGACAGTAGCTCAGTGAAATCTTCAGCATGTGAATAAGATAATGGCCGGGGGCTGACAGCAACCAGAAGTATCTCTTGGCACCAATCTTAGCAAATGCAGTAATCTGCAGACAGAGCTGTTCCTGTCACAGTCACATTTACTTGTTTAATTCTGCATCAATATAGAACATTTAATAACATTGAAAAACAACTAAGTAGCTTGATTCTTGCAGCTCCCCTCAATAAATACATATTCTGAAAAAAAAAGAAGCCAAAGAAGCAACTAGGATAGAGAAAGTTAAGCTTGGTGAGGTCGCATAACAATACACATATCTGCACATTTTCTTACGTGGCCAAACTTGGTGACTGTAGTCTATACACCTACCCACTTCCTCATCATGTAGTGGTTTGTCCTGTGAAGGACTTTGATCTCACAACAGTCTTCAGAAATTCCTCTTTTTCATAAGCCAGATGCCCGGCCCCTGCTGCTGTCATTGTAAATTGTCTATGACATCTAGAATCCAACTTTGATGTGGTATTCCTCTTCTCCACTTGCCTGGTAACTTTCCCCCTATAACTATGGGGTGGATTGAGCTTGAGTGCAGCCAACAGGCAGTTGTTGGTAATGGTCCCAAGTTTGTGACAGTAGGCAGAAAATCTTTTTATAGCGACAATGGCTGTTGTACATGACCACTGGTCACTGCCAAGAATGAAAGCAGTACAAACAATGGGAAAACCCAGGTTATTTCAGTAGCAAAATAGTAAATGAATGTGATGTTTGAAACCACAACTCCAGGAGCATGGAAGAATCTATATGAATGATACAGTTGTTATCTTGTTTAATAATGACTTAATGTAAATATTCAACTGACCAGAACTGGACACAGCAATTTCTTCTTACTTATTTAAATAAAAAAAAAAAAAGCAAAGCTATGAAGGAAAAAAACTTAACTGCCAAATAATGAGGTTTAAATGACTAAACAAAACATGAAGATCAGATAGTGAAATCACATGTCAAAAGGGACATGGAGTGAATATAAAAAATATTCAACACAGCCATTAAGCCTTGATTAGTTAGTTATCTGCGTGAAAAATACATATGTCAATTGTGGTTGAAAAAATTAATAGCGGACATGTCATATGCTTAATAATTAACTGGATTTTCTGAAGATAGACACTTATTCAACATGATTACACTGGCAAAGGTTTGTGACTCACTTTTATAGGGGACTAAAGAGAGTTTGAGAAACTGTAATCTCTCCAAGTGAAAAATGTGCAGTTATCTCTCATTTTCTCACTGCCTCTCTCCTCATACTAGCATGAATGAGAAAAACTCTTTCTTCATACTAGCATGAACAAGAAAAGAACAGATAGAAAGAGACAGAGAAAGAGAGTGGCAAACATACAAAAGAGAGAAAGTGAGAGACATACAGAAGAGCTACACAGAGACAGAAAGAGGGAGACTATAGCAGAGAAAGGGAGGGAGGGAGAGAGAGAGAGAGAGAGAGAGAGAGAGAGAGAGAGAGAGAGAAATTGTGTCAAAGGTTCTACATGTACGGTCCCATTGCCAATGCACATTTTGCATTTAGAAGTCAAAAAGCAACATTAAGCAAGTATTTGAAAAGCCAGTTTGAAATAACATCTTACATGATGTTCCACGTAATCCAGCCTTAGGTTGTGCATTACATTTTGTTTCACTCACTGAATTTTTCATGGAGTCATGGTTGACACCAAAATGACCCATCTTAAATGTTCAAAAAGAATAAAACAGGTAAAATTAGTCCTGTAGCAGATATTGCACTTAGGATGTGAAGTGTTAGGCCCTCACACATTCTAGCCCACAACATAAGAAGGGGAGTAGCTAGTTGCCTCCCTTGCCACCTTTCCTTCCAGACAGTTCCCAGAAACCACTGATAATTGCCAGGTACCTATTCTTATGTGGCTGTGTCATCACCAGAGACACCGCTAGTACCCCAAAAAATAATCAGACCACTCCTGTTTTTGCATGCAAGTACACTAACCACTACACCATCATGACTCTTAAATGTTCAAAGCCCTCCCTCAGGTAATCCCAACAAATGTTTCAAACACTTTACTGGTGTAATAGTGATTCAAAATAATGTAATTATTTCTTTTCATCAGGGGTTAAACACTTCTCTTTCGGCAACTTGGATTAAAAAAAAAAAAAAACACTGACCAATTAAAGTGCCGTGGAAGGCTGGGCACTGACAGTTAAAAATATTAACAGAAATCACCATATATGGACATTTACATTTATGGCAAGTTAAAGCATTTAAATATTGTATTATACTTTCAGACTAGAAATTTCACTTCGCAAAACACCACTTGTAATATTTTCTCAAAACCAATACTTAACTCTTTCAATCATAATCAGTAGTTAATATACATTATTGGCTGTCTAGCTCAGGAAGAGTTATAGTAATGACCATCTGAGATAGAGGAAACTAAAGAAGTGTGTCCAAGAATGAAGTCTTAACCACAAGTGAGTGAGTTCATGTAACAACTGACTGAAAAGCCCAAACCAGAGCTGAGTGAGTTTAAGAAACAGAAGAAGACAACCAGCAATGAATGATTTCATGTAATAAGTGTCTGAAATAGAAGAAGTCATAACCAGAAATGAATGAGTTCATGTAACAACTGTCTAAAATAGTCCTAACCAGAACTGAGTGAATTTAATAACAATGTTTGAAATAGAAGAAGGCAACCAGCAATGAATGATTTCATGTAACAAATGTCTGAAATAGAAGAAGTCATAACCAGAAATGAAAGAATTCATGCCACAACTGGCTGGGATAGCAAAAGTTACAGTGTGCAGTGTAGGTTCAATAAAAGCAAAGTCTGGTTGAGAAAAGTCCCCACTCAGCAGGTGGAAAACTATGTGTGGATTTCTATAGTTGTTTCTTTGAGGATGTGTAAAATCACATCCAGTAAGCAAACAGTGATACTGTCTTATCTGTAGAAATATATATGTTTGTATATGAGGTACTTTCATGTACTTCTGCACAAATATATATTTGTAAATGAGGTACTTTTTTGTACATCTGTGCAAATGCCTGTGGCCAGTACTATATGTCTGTGAAGAACCGTGATCATAACATGCATTTACCAAATTGAGAATACATGTTTGCCATGGCACAGAAGAATGTCAGCACATAAACTGTTAGCAGAAGACTGCGACATGTGAAGAATCATGCCAGTCTCCAAAGCACTTGATGATGATAATATATATATTTTTTCCCACATAAATTGCATCTTTGGTGAATCTCACCAGACTTATATCACAGTTGTATATTTGGTTACTCTATATATATGAAACATGCCAGTCATATCTTTGGGGGAATCTCATTGTATATATATCAGCTGTATTATTTGAGTGTACATCACTGGTCTCGTTTATCAGCCATTCTTACGAAAGTTCAGATCCTCTGCAGATGAATCTGGGACCCAAAGAGTAAGAGGGTAACAATGGGACATGGCTGTAGTAGCTTTTACTGGCACTTGAAAGTACAGGGCACCAAAATAGAAAGTGACCAGTTGTTTCATAAGGTTGAGAATAATGTCCTTCGCTGCCTGTATGTTTCCAGGCCTCATAAGGGAAGCAGAGATAGTAAAACTGTACCCTACCATGCATGTCGTGAGAGTGGCTAAGGGGGATTGGCAAGAGACTGGCTATCTCATCCCGTAGAAAACTTAAGCTGCGAAATCCCACCAATCATGTGTAAGACAACAAAGGGCTTGGCGTGAGTTGGTGGATGGCCTATTCTCCATTGGGAGATGAAAGACAAAAAGTAGCTGTCAACAATGTCTGCACACAGATGCATGTTGGGGACTAATGGTATTTCAATGGAGCATCAGAATATACAAATATCTCACAACAATGTATTCCCTCAGTGAATTTAAACATCTGACGAGATGCAGCAAAATATGCCAGGCAATAAATCGTGCAACATACTGTTTGTGGCTTCTGTGTTTAGAAATACCTCAGCTGTAGAGTTTTGAATACACCTCATCAAACAGACATCCCAGCAATATACTTTTGAATACATCTCATCAAACAGACATACCAGCTGTATTATTTTTAGGGGGCTTCATCAAAAGAATATATCAGTTACCATCTGCAAATATTTCAAAGATAGCAAAAGCTATTTATGCGCCTCAACAGGTTTATCTTTCAATGTTGTTTCACATATCAGGTAATAATTTTCAATATCAACAATGGTGAAGAACATTCTGGCAAATCTGCTCAACAAGAAACATTGTGACATGATAAGACAACAGCACAACACAAAGAGGAGGAGCAAAATAACAAAATCTCTATGTCCACATGTTGACGAAGAAAGTAATGAAATAAAACTAATCTCTCTTTCAGTAAATAAGCTACACAAACTGTGCGCATACACACTGAGACAAAATGGAGCAACCAGATAAAAGCAAGAAATACAGTGGCCTGAACAATCAATCAAACATAGTTTAAGTAGTACGTAATGCAAAGAATGCTGAAGTTGTACAGTTCAAGATAAAGCAAAGAAGTGAGGACATCATACTGACAAAAACTAGACACTTGGCATATAAATATACACGTACATTAGATAACATGAAACAGCAAAATTAAACATCCCAACAAGTGCACGCACACCAGCACTTGAAAGACACACGAATGACAACAAGTGAGAGAAGCAAACACTGTTATTTTACTTCAGTGATTTAAGCCTGGACAATTTAAAATATTGATGCCTAAACATCAACTGGTAAATAGGTTGCAGACAATTTCAAGCCACATCAAATGACTCAGGGAGGATACTCTTCTTCTTCTTCCACTTTTTGGTTCCTCTTTTGAAGGAAGTATGTCACAACTAGCAATGCACCTCAAAGGGCATGCATTCGTGCCAGGTCTGCTTTCTCTAGACAGATCCCATCCAAGGTCATGGGTTCTCTCTACCCGTGCTGATAGAGGGAGGGGACTCTCTGATTTGAAGAATAAAAAAAAAACACTTTCTCTATAAATAAATAACACTTCTTCACTATGATTTCACAGATTCTCAATATAGCCGGCAAACTGTGGACTGATATAGCTATGATTTATATATTTATTTTTGTTTTCAATATTCTGTTAAACCCTTTCTGGATTATGATTGGGATATATATTATACATTATACATGTTAGCTTTCCTTTTGTGTATAATTTTTATAGGTATTGTTTTCAACATACGTTTTATATATATATATATATATATATATATATATATATATATATATATATATATATATATATATATATAGTAAATAATTTTAATTAATGTGGAAATACATGCATTGTATAGTTCAGTATACAGTCTTGATTGCAGACAATGAACAGGACCTGCAAAATTTAGTAGATGCGATTGTTACACACAGTGAACAACTAGGGTTAGAATTAAATTGTAAAAAGACACAGATTATGGTCGTCACTAGGAAGGATGAAATACCACAATGTAATATACAAGTAAATGGGAATATTCTTCAACAAGTGAGCAGGTACAATTATCTCGGAACAGTAATAACATCTGATGGGAGATGCCTTGAAGAGATTAGAACAAGAATCGCCATGGCAAAAGTAGCCTTTAGCAAGATGAAAAACATATTGACCAATAAAAAGATGTCAATTGAAACGAGAAAAAGAGTGTTGAGATGCTACATTGAACCTGTACTTTTGTATGGATGTGAAGCCTGGACAATGAGCAGTCAGGCTGAAAAACATCTGATGGCTGTAGAGATGTGGTTTCTGAGGAAAATGCAAAGAATACCATGGACAGCCAGAAAGACCAATGAACAAGTCCTTCAAGAAACAAATGAAGATCGTAAATTGATTAGAGAAATTAGACGTAGACAGTCAAAATTTTTTGGGCATGTTATGAGAAGAAATGGATTGGAGAATTTGGTGACAACTGGTAAGATCGAGGGGAACAGACCAAGGGGAAGACCTAGAAGCAAGTACATGGATGGCTTGGCCTTGTGGCATGGTCGAGACAGAAACACGGAGCTGATCCACGACTCTGGTGATCGAGTGAGATGGCAGAACATGACCGCCCACGCTTACCGGCATGGCACATGATGGATGGATGGATAGTTCAGCTTGAAGGATTTATTTCACTTCTTTAATTCATGTTGTGCGAATTCTGTTTTACGCACCTGACGAGGTAGTGAAATATGCCAGGTAATAAATCATGAAATCTATTGTGTGTGTCTTCATTATTCACATTCAATACAGGAAAACATTACTTTGAATATTTTTTTTTCCCCCCACCAATTTAATTTTCACTCATTAAATGCGTGTCTGTGAATATTTATAATTATCAGATTTCTGCCGGTCTGCTCCCATCTATGATCAAGTCTACCCCAGGTATAGATTACTTCCCATTCTTACCCCAGGTATAGATTACTTCCCATTCTATTTCTAAATTCCTAGATCTCGATATGAAAGAAATGGGGTAAAGCTGTGGAAATGTAAAAAATGTTGTCTATGCTCCTACAGCAGTGACTTTTACTATTGCATATATGTCTTATATACTATTCAAACTGGTGTTTCAGCTATATGAAAATCCACATGGAGATAGGTGCAATACGGTCTCCAACATATCTGCCGTTGAAATAAGAACATTTGAACATTACTGAGCTATAACAAAGCATATGCTATGTTAAAGGCAACCGCCAGGGCAATAGTACAATGACAGTCTCATTTATGAAACAACAGGCAACATTCAGCACTATCAACAATGAAGTAACAAAACAATTGCTTAATTTTATGAGGTAACAACAAAATAAGTTCACTATATAAATTAAACAAGTAAATAAACAAACGATCTAAATAAGACTTCTAAGAAAATAAAAACAGCAGTGTGTGCAGCCACATGAAGAAGCAGGCAGGTAAAGCTATGGAAACAGAGGACATTACAAAGATACAACAAACAAATTAGGTAATTTTCTAAATGATTAAAACTGCAAATAAAAAACATCTATGAGAAACAGAACATAATTTAAAGCTTCGATACATTAATTTAACATTTGATATAACATGAGAAAGGACACAGTTCAGTAAACAAGAAAATATACTTGTTTAAATGTAGTAATTTGTTAAAGAAAACTAGCAAGGCAGATTCAACATGGTTGGATCTATGTGGCGAAACATCAAAAGCAATGTAAGAGTCTTGAAGGAATGTAATGAATACAAGAAACTGCACACAACAATTGTCCGATTGTCACTCCCTGTATGGCTGTATGTAAAACCCAAAATTTAACCAATAGAAACATTAGGTATGCCAACACCTCACACTGCATTAAATTTCATAAGCGGCATAGTGTAAGTACAGTTACTGTATCCATCACATGTATGGCTTGCGACAATCCCTTGTGGTCGCAGCTTCTACCGATGCAGGATCACTATTCTGCATCACCTCCACGCACCAGCGCCATCACATTGAAGTTGACATTGTCTGGGTCTCGAGCCATGAACTTTTTCACCACTTCAGCAACATCCTGGTGACACAAAGCATTAGATGTTGAATAATTTACCCCTGTAAAAGCATCGTATGAAAATGTGTCTAGTTTAAGGCATCAAATGCAATAATCACCACCATTTAACTTGCTCTGTAAAATGCAAAGCCTAACATATATAACCAAAACACTTTCGTGCATTTTCAACAAAGTACGTTAAGCCGTCATGCATCTTTTAGGAACATGGCCCATGTAATGGAATGTATGAAGAAAGTTGCACTATTACTGACTGAGATTATGTGACTTTAATGTTTGGTAATGGAGATGAATAACATTAGTTAGTCGTCGAAGCCAGGAGATCTACTCGCTTATTGCTTTGCACTCCAGCAAGACCAGGACAGTATATAAACTGCAGTAAAGATTTTAAAAAGCAATAAAAAAAAAAAGGGGGGGGGGGGTCGAACAAGCAATGGTTAGTTTTACAAGAAACAGATTGTAGAAAACAAAGAACATTGAGATAAACAAAAACAATGACAAATAAAGACACAAGGATACTCAAATCACAACATTAAGGCATACAAATTTCTATGTTTATCAACAACAGTGTAGCTAAGCAAAATTAACTAAATTAAAAAAAATAATGCTTATGAACAAAATTTCAGTGCGTGTTGTAACTGAACTTAAACACAACTGGCCAACCATACTTACCAACAACAGTGTCTTTGCCAGTAATGTAGCCAAGTTTAAACATAAATGGTCAACCATATTTACTTTAAAAAAAAAAAAAAACTATGCTTAGGCTAGCAATGTAACTGAAATAAAAATACAGCTGGTCACCCACACTTACCAACAACAGAGTGTCTGGGCTAGTTTTGCCATGGACAACTGGTGCATCCTTTCTCCCATCTACATAGGGAAGACAAGAAATAATTGATTTCTGAAATATGTCAACAACCTTGTTTCATAATTTGTTGCTAAAAATGTTTAGGGATTATGTCTATAGCACTTTGCTTGCAAGCAGCGACTTCCTTACAATGTTTTTATAAATTATTAGCTATTGCAAATGATAACAAAGAAGAGATGCAAGACAAAATGGCGAAACCGCCTACAAAAATAAAAGGTATGGCTGACATGACTGGCACCTTGCGGTCTTGACAGACAATAATGTGTAAAAATAGAGTTATAGCTCTCCATAGCACAAAGCCTGGGCTGAATTCAGAGACCATGTGTTGTCCATACAGCATGATCCCTCTCTTGGCCTGCCTAATTTAATGCAGAAGAAAGGTAACACCAGTGTCTGGAACAAGACAAGCTGCAGAAGCTGCTGGATTAGTAAAGAAATGTCTGTCAGAGCTTCCATCCTAGACCAATTGCCAAACAAGGTTTAGGGCCTGGTCTGCCCTGTCAGGACATTTGGTCTTTAGGTTGCATTTCCTTGTACTAGGTTAAGGCTTATACCCTCCAAATTGTGCTAGATTCTAACGGGTATTTTAAAAAGAGTTGTATGTCCTTTGCACAACACTGAAATCAACTACCAGTTGGATTTTCTAGGTAATTTTACAAAACAAATGTGCACGTCTTTTGCAGGATATTGAAATCAACCACCAATTGAATTTACTAGGTAATTTTACAAGAAAATTGCATGTCTTTTGCAGGATGTTGAAATCAATCATCAATTGAATTTACTAGGTAATTTAAAAAAAAATTAAAAATTGCATGTCTTTTGCAGGATATTGAAATCAACCACCAACTGAATTTACTAGGTAATTTTACAACAAAATTGCATGTCTTTTGCAGGATGTTGAAATCAATCACCAATTGAATTTAATTTAAAATTTTTTTTTTTATGTCTTTTGCAGGATATTGAAATCAACCACCAATTGAATTTACTAGGTAATTTTACAACAAAATTGCATGTCTTTTGCAGGATGTTGAAATCAATCACCAATTGAATTTAATTTAAAAAAAAAAATTGTATGTCTTTTGCAGGATATTGAAATCAACCACCAATTGAATTTACTAGGTAATTTTACAACAAAATTGCATGTCTTTTGCAGGATGTTGAAATCAATCACCAATTGAATTTAATTTTTAAAAAAAATTGTATGTCTTTTGCAGGATATTGAAATCAACCACCAATTGAATTTACTAGGTAATTTTACAACAAAATTGCATGTCTTTTTCAGGATGTTGAATTCAGTCACCAATTCGATTTTCTAGGTAATTTTACAACACAATTGCATGTCTTTTGCGGGATGTTGAAATCAATCACCAATTAGATTTACTAGGTAATTAACAACAACAACAAAAAAAAAAATTGCATGTCTTTTGCAGGATGTTGAAATCAATTCTAGGTAATTAAAACAAAAAATCAATCACCAATTGAATTTACTAGGTAATTAAAAAAAAAAAAAATTGCATGTCTTTTGCAGGATATTGAAATCAATCACCAATTGGATTTTCTAGGTAATTTTACAATACAATTGCATGTCTTTTTCAGGATGTTGAATTCAGTCACCAATTCGATTTTCTAGGTAATTTTACAACACAATTGCATGTCTTTTGCGGGATGTTGAAATCAATCACCAATTAGATTTACTAGGTAATTTAACAACAAAAAAAAAAAAATTGCATGTCTTTTGCAGGATGTTGAAATCAATTCTAGGTAATTAAAACAAAAAATTGCATGTCTTTTGCAGGATGTTGACATCAACTCCAGGCTGATTTCATAGGTAATTTTAGGTACAGTAGTTTGCCACTGTTTTTTTAACGAGAAGCCAACATTTTAGTCCAACTAAGAGGAATGAACACACTACCCTACTGTCAGCACAACAAAATATATGGTGCAGACCAGCTAATGCTGAAAGAATATATGGTATAGACCAGCTAATGCTGAAAGAATATATGGTACAGACCAGCTAATGCTGAAAGAATATATGGAATAGACCAGCTAATGCTGAAAGAATATATGGTATAGACCAGCTAATGCTGAAAGAATATATGGTACAGACCAGCTAATGCTGAAAGAATATATGGTATAGACCAGCTAATGCTGAAAGAATATATGGTATAGACCAGCTAATGCTGAAAGAATATATGGTAAAGACCAGCTAATGCTGAAAGAATATATGGTACAGACCAGCTAATGCTGAAAGAATATATGGTACAGACCAGCCAATGCTGAAAGAATATATGGAATAAATCAGCTAATGCTGAAAGAATATATGGTATAGACCAGCTAATGCTGAAAGAATATATGGTACAGACCAGCTAATGCTGAAAGAATATATGGTACACACCAGCTAATGCTGAAAGAATATATGGTATAGACCAGCTAATGCTGAAAGAATATGCGGTACAGCCCTTCTAATTCTGAAAGAATATATGGTTCAAATCTGCTAATACTGAAAGAATATATGGTACATAAAGCTAAGACTGAAAGAATGTATGGTAGAGACCTGCTTATGCTGAAAGCATATTTTGTTCAGATCTTCATAACCCATTTCTTAATTTGTGTTACTTCCTGTATATTTCACATAAATAGATTATTCATTTTAGTTAAGTTTCAGTGATCACATGTTGAAATCTCTATTAAATTAAAATTAGGAATATTTTAAAAATTAACCTGGATTTCTAGGTTAACCCAGTCTAAAACATGAGTACCAGATAATGTTCAGGGAAGTAAAGATGACCAAATGATACTGACCATATGACTCATCGAGTGTCAATTGGTCGATACAAATCTGACCAGCAATTTAGACCCACTGACACCTGTGGCTTAAGGGTAATTAATGCAGTTTCACAATCCTGACATACCAAGTTTGAAATCAGCCATATGTGATTTGGGAAAATAAAATTCACTTGATTAATGATTGTCCTAATGGCATGAACGCTGACTGTTCAGAAAGCGATGGCAAGCTAGTGAAAGTAAAACTGCCTAGAAAAATCACAAAAAGCCAATAAATGCTGAGGTTAGCTGCGACATCCTGTAAAGGACACACAACAAACTGACATGATACCCAATACGCCTCAAGACTCTCCCCTTAGGGGGACCCCGTGGTGAAGTGGTCAAGCCGTCTGACTCAAGCTCTGAAGGTTGTGAGTTTGATTCCGGGTCACATGTTTTGGGAGACTCCTCAGGGTCGTCACTGGAGCTACAGAGTTCATGCTTTGTGCGCCGCTTACTGCGCTGCGGAAAGAGACTGAGCCATATGGGATCAAACCCGGTGCAAAGAAGTTGACCATGTCGACTTTTAAGCGACTTTTTTTTTAAAGCATCAAGACACGAACAGGGTCTTATACTTTTACTTAAGAAAACCAACATAATAATAATTTAAAATACCTGCCTCCTTTACCGATTACGCTTTATTTTCACTTACCTAATTCATATAAGTGTCCATTGACATGGACAAATACAATGAAGTGGGACTTCACACGTTCATCCACCGAAGGAGCCTGAAAAGCATGAACACTAGTTAGTGCAGTTTTGGCAATGTGTATGAATAACAGGTGCCTAATCTGCAGCAGATGTCCACCAACATGACATCAGCCATGTCAGGCACTGATAGTACCTTTGGTAAGGATGACTGTCATGCCCATTCCCCACTGGTCCAAGCCTGACATCCAGCTCACGCCTGTGGCCCCTAGTAGCATGTGACAGCGACCACCCCCAGCTATCCTTGTAACAGGCCGGCTAAACCAGGCGTGGTAACCGATTCGGCGTCAAACCAATCGGTTAACTAGGGTATGCGTACCCAGCATATGAAGACAGGATTCGGCAGACTGCGTGGAAGAAATAATTGATGATTCAACAGGCAAGACGGCGTTTACATGCAAAGCGTTGTGGAACATAATGAGCACGGAAAAGCACATAAAGCGTACTGGTCATCCGCTGCTTCTGTATTTGTTTCCAGTCGTCTTGACTTGTCTTGCCACTGGATTCAGATGGACTCAGGCGAGAGAGTGTGGCTGACGAATTGCACAACTCTTCCTCAATTTAATCCAATTCATCGCGCAGGTCATTCTTCATCCACCTTCATGCTCACTTCCATAGCATGAGGAAGGGGCTAGAAAAGGGTCCTAAACATTGCTTGCTCTGTCATTACCTAACCAGCTAGCCGTGGTTGGTGGGTATCTTATAACTGCGCTCAACATAGATACTTGGGAGACTGCTGCCAAAGACCAAAATTAGTAGCGTACATCATTACGCAAGGGTGTAGTCACTTGTGAAGCAAACAGGACTGCAAGAGCTGTGAAAAAAGGACTGGACAGAAAAACCACTGCAGGAGATCCTCCTCCTGGAACATCAAGCATTCTTTGCCCACATTGTCAAAGAACATTTCAAGCCAAAATAGGCCTTAGAATGCATGGCTGCAAACTTTAAACCCCACTGGATGAAATGGTCATCATCTTTCTTGATGAACAAACACCATCCATCTCTCTCTCTCTCTCTCCCTCCCACTCTCTTTCCCTCCATGTGTGTGTGTGTGTGTGTGTGTGTGTCTCTCTCTCTCTCTCTGTCTGACGTGGAAATATGCATTTGTTAATGATTGGTTAAGTTTACAGCATTAATTTTACGTTTGTTTCTTTTTTTTCCGCAATGTAAATGTAACATTCATAATAGATAACTGATATACATAAAGATGGGTGATTGGAAGGGCCGAATGTAAGATGGGCCTGCATGTCCAATTTATGACCCTTTGAAAATAAAGTTTGTTCATTCTCTTGCCCAGTATTTTTGCACAAAAGGCTAATTTCTCAATTCTACCTCTTCTGTTGATAAACCCCGTACATTTCATTTGTCTTTTCTGTATGCTTTTGATGAATGATCCTGTCACACATGCATCACACAATTCTGCAATTTTCTTCCGTCCATGGCATTTTCAGCATTCTTCTCAAAACCCAATCTTCTTACCAACTCTATGCCACCAATACCAAACCTGGACAATGACAGAAAAAGAGACAAGAAAAATCACAACAGAAATGAGATTCCTAAGAAGAATACTCAACGTATCAAGAAGAGATAAGATCAGAAATGAAGAAATCAGGACTAAAGTGGGGGTTATAGCAGCACTAGATTTTATTAGAGGGCAGCAAGTCAAATGGTTTGGCCATGCAAGTAGGTTACCAACTAACAGTATACCACAACAAGCAATGATGTACAGATCAGATGGAAACAGAGGAAGAGGCTGACCACGTAAATGTTGGATGGAGGAATAGCAGAGTCCATGGGAATATCGATACATGAAGCCCATAATCAGGCACTCGCACGCTGTTTATATTTCACCTCGACACCGCAAGGTACAAGAGGAACATGATGAGATGAGATGAGATGAAATTCTCAAAACCCACATCTTCACCGACTCCAGCTTCTTCAACATTTCATTACCCATTGTATAGTTGCAGACAAAGCATAAAGAAGAATGCATAATAAAGTAAAATATATTTTTTTAGGTCAAATCAAGAACTGTCAAATACAATAACTGTTTTACTGAATGCCAATTGTCAGTAACTGTTAAACATGAAAAACAACTCATGGTGGCTTCATGAATGGACATATATTTATGGACGATTGTTGCAAACATCTTGGGCTGCTAGAGTAACTAAGGAGTGCCTGGAAAAGGCTAATGAAAATAGAAAGATTAATTACAACTATAAGAAAGAGACAATGTTCTTTTGTCATATTATGAGGGGAGAAGCAAGGAAAATATTGTGACGACTGGAAAGATCAGTAGTAAAAGAGGCAGAGGCAGACCAAGAGACATGATGCTAGATGGCCTAAGATGGTGATCTAACATCACCAGAATTGATTCAGTACACCAGGGCATGAGATCTGTGGAGATGACAGGGCACATGATGATGATGATGATGATAGAAATGATGATGATAGAATTGATGATGGTAGAACTGATAATAAGGATATAGAGGTACTTTTATAAACCTTCAAGAGGACAGATTAGTCTTGTATAATAATGCACCAAACAGCACTAAGGAAAAATGCATAGCAGATAGGAGGATGATGCGACAAGATATGAGTAGTGACAGTTAGTTCTGCCTACAGATGCTGGGTAGCCAAGCTGAGTCAGATTCAGGTGACAGTTGGTAAACAAGTCATCTACCTATGTCAGACATGGAGTCGGCTGCTGGAGTCCAGGTTCTAGTTAAGAGAGAATAAAGATGAAGGTCACAGTGTCAGGATTTGATTGCAGTGTCTGTACATAAACAAGATGAGATTATATTTACAATGAGGAGTCGACTGGGGTTATGTTTTTAAAATTTATCACAATAAAAAATATTCTATTACTTAGAAAGCATCCAACATGTTATATGAGTAACATGAAGCGTTATTAGTGTTTGGCTGAGCTGCCAGTGTTACAATTATAAGGGACCTTTCACATGCCATGTAGCACACGGGGTATATGGTGCTAACACCACATATGTATGGTCCAATCAGCGTGCAGTTGGTCAGTGGATATTACATTGACCACCTTTACTCTCCAGGGCATTTCCTGGTACCCTTTTTAGACTGGGTCAACCTGGGAGTTCAGGCACATTAAAAATATCCTCCCCAGATAGGGACTCAAACATATGACCATTGGGCCTGCAGGCAAGTATGCCGCCACTGCGCTACCAGGTGACCACCTTAGTTATACTTGGTTGTTTCTTTACTGATGAAAGCTGTAGAACCTGGACCTATACTGAAGATAAAAGAAGTGTCTGTCAGGTTCAGCGCCTGTCTCTACCTTAACCTCTGCAGGGTTTTAAAGATTCAAATTCCAAGTCCTATCAGACAATGCAGAAAGAAGAGGAGCTCCTGTGAGCACATCACATTTTAAAGACTTTGTGGTAGATAGAAATACTAAAGTGTAGGCTAGGACAGACCACTGCCCTAGAATAATTACAATTAGAAAAGCTGTCTATAATTGCATGTAAATCTGATATAGATGTGGAAGACAAGGACAAACTACCACATTACATTCCCAAGAATGCATTTACGAGTAGCTACAAAGCTAGATTTAGAAACAAAAATTACCTGTGTATCGCCTTCCTGGGCGCAATCATCATGTGCAGTTCCCATTTTCTACAGATAGGGATCAAAACAGGCAAAATATGAGTTTATCTGTGTATAAATGTGTGTATGAGGTGTTCCTGTCAGGGTAATCATTTTGTCTTGTGGGGATGATGGCCAGGGAAATCATACTTCAGATAAAATCTCTCAACTGGGACACATCTGACTCTGTAACAGAGCACTATGCAGTTATTTAGTGCACAATCAGAATTATTCAATGTGATACACATAGTAACAGAAAGGGGCAGTGATTGTCACAATGGTCAACTGCTTTCGGACAACCTAGGGGTACCTAAAACACACCACAGAAAGGGAATCTGAGCAACAGCACAAATCGTGCTCACATATCCAGCAGTCACTACATGAAGAACCAGGTTATCACTTGTCTAGCCTTTGTACCCAGGAAAGATGTATGTTCTCAAACATTTTACTTTGACTTGATTGCCATAGGTTCTCAGATTCCTGCCGCAAGACTTATTTTTACATGGGCAAGATGGTGTAACGGTTATGAGATTACACTGACAATGATATGAGCAAGTCTAACTTTCGATGCCAGCTCCCATTGTCTACAATGGGAGGGAGAGACTGGCCACCTATTTCTAAGTGCACTCAGGCCTACAAAAATGTAATGGTGCCAACACTTCACATACCTACAGCAAGCTCCTGCTATGGGGCTTGATTCTGTTGTTGTAACCTTTATCCAGACCACAGATTTCCCATTCACCTGCTGTATTCTTCAAGGTAGGTCAGTTTCTACAGCTCATGGTTTACGTGTAAATACTTCTAACTGCTCACAGTTTTGGTATGAATGATGGCAACCTTCAGCTCCTGATTACCTAATGTTATATATGCCAAAAGATTATCCTCACTGCACATCAAACAATTTAGACCATAAGTGCCCAGATCAACTCCTCAGTATCTCCTTCAACGTGTAGCATTCTATGACACCAGTCATGTGTTGGTTGGCTATTCTTCTTTGGCCCCCTGCATTGCCCCCTTGTCTGGTTTTGCCCCCTTGGTCTTGATGTTCTTGCAGTCTGGTCAAAGTTTCAGATTCAGTCATCACTTGATTCATGTAACCATCCTACCCCACTAAGGCATTTACTATAACAACCCGATCCACTGCTTGTCCACTTTCCACAGTAGCCAGCTCGTAAGCTCTAAGCTTGTTTATTCCCCCTTACCCTTGCGTGGCCTGACACAAAAATGAAGCTGATTTTTGTCAGCCGTGACTTTCTCCGAGACTCCACCCACTATCCTTGAGCCCAGCCCATCTTGATCTTCCTGAGAATACTCATTGAGTCATTGAGAAAGCATGCCTGAGTAAAAGTCTATATCTCCAACCAGGCTTATGTTTTAGTTACTGTCATGACCTCCATAGTCAGGCTGCTTGTTGAGGTGAAAGCACTGCAGTTTCCTTCAGTTCCCAACTATCGTTTGGGTGAGTGCACACAATCCCTATGCTGTTTTCTATCAGTACTCTTTCTGTCACCCTATCAGGGCTTAAATTGTATGTGTAGCAGTAAGCATTACCAAAAGACACATTCCATATGCCATGTAGCAGGTCTTTTTCTGAAATGTTTCTCAATCTTCTGTTAGTTCTCTTGCCTCATGGGCCCTCAACGTGTTCTCAATGTCCTGTACTAATCATTGTGCTATTGACCTGTCTCTTCTTTAGGAACAACACCTTCCATCTCTTTCTTTCCAAGCTACTGTGACATTTTATACAGCCAAAGATTTCACATTTTCTGAGACATGAGCCAGTTGTCTTCGATGTTCAGATCTTGCATAATATCAGTATTTTTATTCTCCTTGGTCCTTGGTATTCTAAGAACTTTCTATAACATTTACATTAAAAAACCTAGATTTTCTACTTTAGTGGTTGCAAAATGGTCCATTACTTACACCCACAGGAAAGATGTGTTCTCAAACATTTGACTGTGACTTGTTTGCCATAGGTTCTCAATACTGTTTAACCTTCACCTTGCTACAGCAAGTCCATGTCAGACTTCTTTTCAACAATACCCATTGTTAATGATTGTAAAGCCAAGATATTCAAAGTTTGCGAAATTATCCATTTCTGCAACGTGTGCTTAGATCAGATAATTTTATTGTTCTACATGTCCCAAAACTACTGAAATTTAACATTCTGATAATAAATAGGCAGTAAATTATTTGAAACCTGAAAAATACATTTGGATAATTTACAGGCGTTATACAGTAGGTTACATCCACTCCCACTTTTGAATACATTAAAATTTACTGTTGACAACAATCTCCAGTATCTGTGAACAGACTGTGCGAGGGGCAGTGCAACATACAAATAAAATGCCAGCTCTACCTGAAGCAGACTTGGCATGAACTATGGTATTGATGTTTACACACACACATAAAATAAGAAACCAGAGGATGGTATTTTCCTTCCCAATCCTGGGATAGTGGATGAGATATCAAGCCTTTGCAGATAATTGCCAATACACCTCATGGTGTGAAAGTGGTCCTTTACTTTACTTTATACATATCATGTGGCACTTGAAGTGGCTAAAAGAATCACCTCAAATTAACCAAAGTCAAGACACTGCAAGTCCTGACTAATTAACATATGTGGTTTGTGTTTCATTTCCGCATTTGTGCACGTCATCTATGGTAATCTAAAGCAATACTTTTGTTAATTTGTATAAGTTTATAAAAGCATCAAATGAAATGTGAATGCCATTTACTAGCATACAGCATTTAGTATCAAGTATATGAATTGAAAAAAGGAACTTGAATGAGAGAGCTTCAAATGAAAACCTTCAAAGTGTGATAGAAATTACAATAATCATGCCATTGTCTTGTAACCTGTTGTTAAGGATGTCAATTGTGTTAAGAACGTGACACCATGGTGCAGACGAACACTGTGACGTCATAAGGACAGTTTTGAGCCCTACTTTAGACATGCACCAAAGAGGAGCAGTGTTCTGTTATTTGGTTTTGATCAGTGAAGGGGTAAAATCTATAGAATGTTATCAGCGAATAAAGGTCCAGTATGGTGATGCATGCCTGTCTGTCCAGCAAGTGTAAGAGTGGAATAGGAAGTTTCAAAACGGTGTGACTTCTGTGAATAGGTACAGCAGATAGTGCATGAGTGGTTACACACACAACCAGGAGAATTTTTGTCTACGGGAATCCAAGCACTTTATCGATTCTGGAGGACTTGTGTTGAACACAGTGGTGACTGCATAGAAAAATGATACATTTGTTCTTTACTTTTTCAGAACATATTCACCAAAGAAAAACATCATTTAAGGTTTTCATTCCAAGCCCTCTCGTAGAACAAAACAGATAATTACATTGTCCTGTTCCAAAAATTTTGCTCTTTCATCTGGACTCAGAGTGCTGGTCATCTCCAGGAAAGTTTTGAAGTGTTTAGTATCTGTCAAAGAAATTTAACATACACATTGTTAACATAATATATAATAATTTATATCATGCATGAGGTAAAGCCAGTAAGTGAGTTAAACTGTTAAGGAAAAGATGATGTTTTTAATGGTGTCATTTGGTGGCAGCACTATCTAACGTTATGATTAGATTAGGTAGCAAACTGCTGGGTACTGCATTCATATGCACAGTAGAAGTAAAGCAAGGAACCTATTTCATTTTATGTGATTTATAGTGCTGGCTCCATTTTTATACCAATCAGCACTAAACGGATGATGTGGCTGGCTTTGCTTCGCAAGAAATGTCATGATATACATTTTCAGCTGGGTCGACCTGGCAGCCTAGGTCAGTGAAATTAGATCCTCGCCTTGAGCTGCATGACCACCGGGCCAGCAGGCAAATTTACTAGCCATTGTGCAACTACAACTCATACGCATGTGCAGAGAAGACACAAGTTGAAATAGTACTCATGGTAGGTGCCCCCAAAAAACAAACAGAGGAACACAAACTGAACCGAATGGACCTGTCCCTGAAACATCTCTCTCTCTGTATGCAGATGATGGGACAGAAATCCTAAACAGGATTATTACTTGGGATGGATTATGGGTGTATCGTTACAATCCTGAATCAAAGCATACTTCAAGGCTTTGCCATCAGCATAAAAGGTTATATGCATGTTGTGAGAGGCAACTAAGTTGAAAAGGAATGAGATTGAATGCCTAATCTTGTAGAAAACGCAAGCTGCAGAATCCAACCAATCATGAAAAATATTTTGGTCAAGTCAATTTATGAAATGTCACACCCAGAAAAGTAGTTAGCTTTATGTCCTTCACGGGGGGTCACAGTCAACCCCAGCATGTTTTGGCTGTTTGTGATTTACTAGACAAGTTTACATTGACAGTTTGCCATTGCTCTCTGAACAACCAATGCTCATACCATTGTATGAAAACAACCACGGTGGTCTGTTTCTGAACCACCTGTAGCTGTGTTTCAAACATGGTATGCAGGATTGCAAACTGCATTCACAACATCTTCGCCACAGCATCGGCTTGAAAGTAAGAAATTAATTATCATGGCAGAACACGAACATGTGAGTCACAGACATGTGCACCACACAAATTATATACATTTGTTCATTATAGTGCTTTAAAGATAACTGTCACAATCCTTTGTAACAGCTTGAAATGGCTGTGTCAAGGGTCTGTCTACTTTACATATTTAAATGAGTAGTGCAGGATGGATCAGCCATAGAAATCACAGATCACCAACTATGCCGGACTACTGAACAACAACTGGTAGTCACTTGAGGACACTGTTTTGTACACACATATCTTTATTAATGAACACGATAAGTACACATTTCCAGAAACTTTCCCTGATATAATATACCTATGTCTTCTTCAGTTACCTCAGTTAAAACTTTAATCGGAATACAACACTGCCTTCTACAGGCCTTTATATTATTGTGAAATAAACTGTTACGCCGCACTCTCCATTAGTCCGAGGGTAACTAACTACACTGAGTTTGTACTTTGGGCCAAGTTTACCCTCCACTTGTCTGTGTCTAACTCTGGGCAAAGTTTCCCCTCCACTTGCCTGAGACTCCAACCAATCCGTCCCTCCTATATATATTCGAACCATTAATTACCCCCATGAGAATCCAGTTAACTCTTGACCAGTTAACTAAGGATTCCCACGACTCTTTAGATTTTCCTTTATTAACTGTCTCCTTGACATCTTCTACTCGCTTGCCCCTAATATATGCTGACACTAGCTCATAATTCGATCTTAACTGTCCTGGGATTATCCCCGTTTGCTGGACGTATTCTTTTTTTTTTACCCCACACCTACTTCCTTGCACCATTCTCGCGCTTGTCACAATAACATCAAACATTAAATTTATATAAAGATTTTCAATTGATCAATGAAGTGCCACCGTCAAAATTAAGGTCGGCAGCAAAGAATCTCCAACAATTTTTGCCTCTTGCCCAAGTGATGCTATTTGTCCACCTCTTCATGTTATCTTCCCCTTGTATCATTGCCTAATGCTTGCTCTGGTGGTGCTATTTGTCCACCTCTTCATGTTATCTTTCCACTTGTATCACTTTGCATTCCCAGTTTCTCTATAGCCTCCTTAGTTTCCATGAAATATGACATATTCTTATCTATTTCCACACTCCTAGGAGCTGTCTATATGTGTTTCATTTGTTTCTACAAAATATGATCTATTCTTCTGTACATCTACATTTCTAGACGCTCTATATTTATTTCCTTCCATTTCCATGAAATACCACACCTTTTTCTGTATCCAAATTTCTAGAACCTCAGTATTTATCTTGACAACATATGACCCATTCTTCTTCATATCAATATTTCTATGACTTCTGAATTTTTTCCCCATAAAATACAACCTATTCTATATATCCACATTTCTAGAGCATCTCTTCAGTTTTCTATCCGCATGTTCATTATCCATACCCTGTGATATACAACAGTGTTGAGTATATATAGCATCTAATTACATAACAGTTATTATTCTTCATTTTAGTTGTTTAAATAATAATTTTATAAATCCCCAAATCTTAATGGTTACAGACACTGTGATGGTATTATCAGCCCTAAAGAACAAACAAAACAATGAAATATACAATATAAGAGAAGCTCCCAGTAATCTCTTCCAGGTTATCAGTAGATCACTGATCCAGTTGGTTTCTTCTCACTTCAAATCCCAGAAAATGAAGTTTGACAAACTGGCAAAGAAAGGAGGACTCTAAGATGACTTGCCAATGACTTAGAAGTGTCAAAAGTGTGTATCTTTTGTTTTTGCTAAATCCAAGTTGTGTTTCGCTTAGCTAGGGTTCTATCGTAGCTCCGACAAACATTTTGGGCAAAATTGACAAAAGCATATCTCAATTATATCATAAAAAGCTTATACTATTAACTCAGTCAATGACTTAGAAGTGTTAATCCGATACACATTTTGGGTAAAATGGGTAAAAACATATCTCAATTATATCACAAAAAATGATACATTATCATTTTGAGACTGCCAGTTTGCCACAGCAGGCTAAGTCTAAGTATCACCACTTCAATGAGATGGACATTGGTACAACCAAAGTGTCCTTGACACATAGATAACATGAATACTGATCACAGGCTGCAGCATTGTCCTGCTTACAGGCAGCAACAGAACACACATAACCAACACACACATCAGCTACATTAAAACAACTAATGTATTAGAGAACTTGTATGTTATCTGACAACATTCTTGTTAACACTTGAAGATTTACCAAGACTTATGGACAATGCCTGTAACAACTTACAATTTCAATTTCATAACAATCTGACAGGAGAATTAATTAGCCGGAGATCAAGAGACTTTTTGACAGGCTGTGATGAGAGCAACATTCTGAAGAGGACCTGCTAAGTGATGATGATGATAACGATGGCGATGATGATTATAACGATGATGATGATAACGTTGATGATTATAATGATGATGATGAGGTGATAACGTTGATGATGATAATGATGATGATGATAACAACTATGATGATGATGATAACGAAGATGACGACAAACATGGAAACTAAAAGTGTATTTCTAGTAACATTTCAAACATGCACCTCAGCCAAGTCTGCCATACAACATGTGCATGAACCTTTCCTTACCATCAAATTTGATTTGGTTCTGGTTGTTAGCCAATGCATGCACAATAGCCACAGTTCCACAGGCATTCTCAATGGTTTGTTTTGTGTAGTAAAGATCAGGGGGAAAGTCTTGTTGCAGATCCCCTATTATGTCAGCAGGCTAGACAGAAAAGACAGTTAAATGTGTTTACTACTTTTAATAAAGCCATTAATATGCATAAATAAGGCAACTAAAAACACACCATTACTAAAGTTCTTGTGCAGTTCTACATGATTAATGTATAGATGTTATAAAAGTTAGTTGCATATCGTTTACAGGACACTGCAGTAAACTCCAGCATTGTTTGATTATTTGTGATTATTGGGCAAGTTTACGTCCAGTAGTTTGCCATTGCTCTGAACAACCGGCACTCATACGATTGTATGGAAACCAATGCACGGCAGTCTGCTTCCAAATCCCCTGCAACTGTGTTTCAAATATGGTATGCGGGATTACAAATTGCATTCGCAACCCCTTCGCCACAGATATTTAACATTTATAATAGAGATGTTACAAACTTATAATAGAGATTAATGTACAGATATTACGAACTTGCAATAGTGATTAGCATACAGATATAATAAACTTATAGTAGTGATAAACGTATAGATATTATAAATGTATAATAGTGATTAATGTACAGATGTTGTAAACTTATAACAGCAGCTTAGAATTACAGAATGTGCTTCAAACTAAAAAAAAGATGGTACAAATTCAACTGATTCTGAGGTAATGGATCAAACCCCTATCCTTCTCAGATAAGAATCACCAAATAATAGGGTCTGTATGCATTTTAAAAATCCCTTGTGTTAGAGTCTTACTTGGACATACTTCTGGCTCGCATTTCAAGACAGAGGTGAAACAATTACATGCGTTCAATAACTACACTTTCACGCACGGCAACGATGGTTTAAACCCGTTTACTCACAAAACACTTTACATGGGCAAACTCCCAGAAGTTGCGCTTCTGGCAACGCGCAACTTGTACAACGTCATTATCACAGAATAGTAATCATTCATGAGAAATAATACAATATAATAGCATAACATAGCTCTCACACTGTCTCAGCTCAAACACAGCTCGTTTCACAACTCAACCACGCCATCAATATTATAATCATATCTCAACGCTCACGAAACACTATCACTGCCCTATGTCTGTCCATCTCGCCGACTGAACCCATCTGCCCAACACAGGTATACGTTTGGCCAGTTCACGGCTGCTCACAGTTCGTGAGACCCGTACGTGTGGTGCGGTGACCACGGGCCTTAGCCTCGTTGTAAGTTGACTCGCACTCGGTAACCCTGCTGCAGGACGCCAGGCTATCTGCCCTGTTCTCCTTTCTCCTGTTTGTCCCTGTCCTACAGGGTATTGGGTCCCTGACACCTTGTCAGTTGTAAATAAAAAAAAAATAGGTTGGACTGTCTACTGCCCAGACTAAACATTTAAAATTAGAAAATGAACCTTCACATAAATATTGGTGACCAGTTTCCTTTTTGCTTTGCCTTTTAAGTCAATTCTAAAAGTTTTATGGTGCCCGGTTTATGAGTCTGGGTAAACCCCAGAGCAATACTGGCCAGAAAAGAACCCTGCCACTGCCAGAACATAGACCACTCTCCTAGTGAGTCTGGGCATTATGTGAGCACGACCTTCCCCACAGTTAACACATTCTGTACCAAGCAACCCACCGTGTTTATTGTTTACCTCTTCTTCTTCATCCCTTTTACAAAGGATGTTTGTCACACCTAGTTATGCACCTCAAAGGTCAGCATCTATTTATACCACATTTACTTCCTCAAGACAGATGTCATCCAAAGTAATGGGCCCCATCTTACCCGTGGCTAGGTTTTCATCCCTGATAATTCTGCCAGAGTAGTAGCCTTGTGGCCTACTCTTTGTGATTTCAAATTACCGTGCCATTGTTAACATGCACAACTTACACACCAGACCTCCTCTTTTTCACCATTATCTGAGAAAGCCGGGTACCAGAACTCACTACCTAAGATTAGGCAGACAAGTGATACCATTAGAAACCAACAGTGTTCCCCCCCCCCCCTTTTGCCACGGTGGGAGGGGGGGGGGCGCTTGAGTGTCCCAATGACCCCAAGAACTATGCCGGAAGCATAACTATGTGTTGGACAGGACTTGGGTTAGGGACCAGACAAAGAAAGACACAACCAGCTGCTCTGCAGGTAGACTGAGGATAGCAGTCAAAAGTCCAAATCAGGCGCACAAAGCCACACATTTTTGGTCCAGACACATATTCTAAGGCTCCCATCTGAGGGATTTGGCTGAACGCCTCTAAGCCATTAACCCTTGGGTGTGAGAGCTGGGCCGATTCTCACCTACTGCTTGCTTGCTTGTGTTCCGTTGTCCCATGTCTGGCTTATTGGTGTGCAGACTGGTGGTTCCTCGCTGTACAGGCAGACACTCCCCGACTTCGGAGGAATCGGCGATCCTACTGACTTTAGCCAGGATCCCGAAGGGATCTGTTGCTCAGGACGCTTGACGAGGACGCGTCAATAGGTCTTGGCCAGTATGTAACCCGGCCCTGGTGCCTTGGAAACACCTCTGCGTCCCTCACCTACTGCAAAACGGAGGTTAGATGCTGAGCACGCTATATGCTTAGATCAGATACATGTTCTGCTCTCAGCAGTGGGAAATGAGGGATCCCCGGATGAGAGGCCTGGCTGTTTTCTCGCTCACTGATGCATGGAGGTAAGGTGCTGAGCCGGCAGCACATGTAGCCCACCTCGTGAGTGAGTACTAAAGGTAGAAAAAGTGCCCCAGTCACACAAAATGGTTACGAAAACTGTCTGTATCTATACTCATAGAGAGTGTAGTCAAAGGTGGTCTGCCCCTGCCTTCCCTTGAGGGTTGACCGTGATGTCTTTGACTGTTCTACCTTGACCAGCTGAGATGTGGGCGACATCACAACAGTATGAGTCTAACATGCCTCGAAACCGAGGAAGGCTAACCTCATTAACAAATGCCCGCCAAAGCCGCAAGTGCTGGCCTACGGGTGGCAAAATAAAAATTGGCACTATGCAATTACGTCTTAGTGAAATGTCAATCGTGTCCGAATGTCCCTCGTGCTAGGAACAGCTCTGACTATCTAGTCTTCTGAATGTCCTTCATGCCCGGAACAGCTCTGACTGGATAGTTTTCTGAATGACCGCTGTGCCTGGAACAGCTCCAACTACTTCGTTTTTCGGGCACAGCGGCAAGCACATGTCCGAATCAAAAGCTTGCTGAACGGATACCGTCTGCAGTCCGACCGTCCCTGGTTAGCGCGTGGAGCGACACGTAGCAAACGAAAGACCCAATACATCAGTTATCAGTTGGGGTATCTTCGTTGCACTCCGGACATGTCCATAGGTGCTCAGATCCTCCCCCCAGCATATGCATCAGCGTCCGGTGGCTAATAGTGCCAGTTCTGTGTTGGTTGACGAGGCACTTTGTTTTCCCGATGTACCTCTCGCGTCTGGCTGTGCCGATTCTTACTCCCAGGTCTTTCATCCTGGACAGCGATGTGGAATCACTGACGACAAAATCCTCTGTTCTTGCCAAATCTTTAAGGACGTTAATAACATCGGCACGATCCATGGGCTGGCCATCTACAGGGGGTGCAGAGCCAGCCAGTTTGTCAGCTCATTCATTTCCCTCGACTGCCGCATGTCCCGGGACGAAGATGAAGGTGACTTTACGGACAACAGACTTCCGCAGCGATTCAGTCCACTGTCTACGTACAGATCCAGCTTTGACCTTCTGAATCATGCTCATTGAATCACTTAGTACACACACGACCCAATACATTGAAGTGAGGAATTGAAACAGCCATGAGCAGGACGTGGCGATTCCCTCGGTAAGCCCAGCACCAGAGTGCCATGTGTCGGCTCTGCAACTATGGAAGCCTCCCTTGGATGGCGGATAATGCCCATGGACTGTCCCTGCCTTCCATTGAGGGCTGATCGTGAAGTATACGACCGTTCTAAATTGACCAGCTGATATGTGGACGGCACCACAGAAGTGAGTCTCCCAGGAATGCTAACTTGTCAAAAATGCACGATAAAAGTCGGATGTGTCGGCCTAAGGGTATTATCAGACACACCGCAATCACATCAGAAAAAGCACTCCGGATGAATGCAGAAGAAGAAGAAACCAACAGTTCTCGTAAAAATTCAGTCTGTAACGTCTGAGCTTGAGGTAGGTAGCCACTGTTACAATCTCAGCCATGCCTCCCCGTTACCGTGTACATCATAGATCATGTATTATTCATAAACCCCAATCATAATTCAACTGGTTGTTACATTAACTCACCACATCCAAATGTTTTTTCCGAAATGTGTATGGATTAAGTGTTTTTTCGTGGTGAAATGGAGTTCGGACCGTGCAACGGAGTTCGTGCACGCGCGTCCGGTCTTCTTTCGGCGTATCATCGGCGCCCGGTGGCGATAGTTAAGCCTAACATGACGGCCAGACGACCAGCTAGGACACAACGTGGTAAGAGGGCGCGCGCGCGCAGAAGGCGCTTAAAATGTGACAGATTGGGTATCGGAAATGTTCGAGTACTGTACTGGAACTGTGCATCATTTAGTCAACGCCGACCCATTCTTGAAAAACTACTCTACGGAAACGATATTGTAGTCTTGCAAGAAACACACCTCACCGACGTAACAGTCAATGTGGCGGGATTTCAGGGTTTCCTTAACAGGCGGCACCTCGGACAGGCCATTCTGGTCCGCGACAACATACTAGTGTCTGAGATCGATATGTCCGCCTGGAACAGCGATGCCCTGCAAGTGCAGGCATTAAGAATAATGACACCAGTGCAGCTTGTAATCGTTAACGTCTATGCGCGAAATGGGAAGGTCGACGTGCGACAATGGCAGAGTTTGTTCGATATGGATGAAAGGCATATCATCTACTGCGGGGACTTCAATGCCAGAGGCAGTCAATGGGGGAATTGCATCACCAATAGACAGGGAGAAGATTTGGAGGACGCCCTGGCATCTGCTGCCCTAATCTGTCTGAATGATGGGAAGGTCACTAGAATGGCCACTCGACCAGGCGACTCTGACAGCATCATTGACTTGGCTCTGGTGTCGCCCACCATCGCACCAAGGTGCCGGTGGGGCACACTGGGATACCACGATAGTGACCACTACCCTTGTGTCATCCTGATCAAGAAAGACGGGGCCATGAGTCAAAGAAACAAGACCAATGCCTTCCCGTACGACACCACTGGTCAAGACGCCATAAGCAAGATCAGAAGAAGGAAACTAACTTCCTCCCGTAGGAGACAAGAAAGATGGCTGCAGCCACCATGGTGGAATGGAGAGGTCGAGAAGGTGTGGCTGGGAAAGAGGCAGGCTGTCAAAGACTGGCAAAAGGCCAGAAAGGCTAACATGCCACAGGTTGAATTGGCGAACCTGAAGACTGAGGTCGTTAGGACGACGACTTTATTCAAATCCTGCGCCAAACAGGCCAAGGCCGACAAATGGGACGAGTTCTGCAGGAAGGTGTGCTCCGAGCAATCTCTTACGACATTCTGGCGCCTCCACAAGAGCATGAACGGTGCTGCACAACGTAGGGGTATTCCAGACTTTCAAGGCACAGACCTCGCATGGAAAAAGTCGGATGCGGATAAAGGTAAGGCCCTTCTTGCACGCTACATAGAACAGACTGACCAGAAAGACGAGCCCGCCAGACAGAGGACCACAACAACACTCTCTCAGTTGTGCGAGGGGGTCGGGACAGACGAAGAATGGACGATCACAGTTGACATATTGCGTGCGATGCTCAAGAAATCACCTAACACCGCCCCAGGCCCAGACGGCATCCGATATGGTGACCTAATGGTGATATCAGATGATGACATGGAAGAACTGGCCAGAGAATTCAACACCAGTATCCAGAGGGGTCAGGTCAAAGAAGAATGGCTACACAGCTACCTGCTGCCGCTGCCAAAACCGAACAAAGACCACTCCAAGATAAGCGGCTACAGAATCATTACGATGCAGAATACTGTTGGCAAGCTACTGGAGAAAATTGTAGCACACAGACTTGCTTGGGACTTGGAACAGCTCGGCTGCTTCCCGCCCACACTTGGAGGATACAGACGTAACAAAGAGTCATGGCTGAATGCGGCGGTCTTTGCTCAAGATGTTTACGAAGGATTTCAGGTCAGAGAAGAGACATGTGCGGCCGCCATAGACTTAGAGGACGCATATAACAGAGTATCTTTCGAGCACTTGATGCAAACCCTCCTCAGACTGAAAGTGCACCCTCACCTTGTACGATGGATAGCTGCAGTTCTACTCCAAAGGAAGGTGGTGCTAAGATGCGGGAGTTGGTCTTCTGAGCCGATAACGATATGTCCAGGATTGCCGCAGGGTTCACCACTGTCACCAGTACTATTCAACGTGTATACGGTGCCGATCACTGAACAACAGTTGGATGGGAGGGGTAGGACTCTATCATTCGTTGACGACATCCTCGTGTATCGACAGGGTCGAGATAGACAGGCGGTTGCCAACTATATGCAGGGCGAACTAGATCGAATTTCCTCATGGTGTGCTGATGCCGATGCCCTTGTCAACCCTGCAAAGGCAACGGTTACATGGTTCTCACTAAACAACCATATTGTGAAAACAGACCTGCCGGCAGTAAGAATGGATGGGAGCATTCTGAGTAGAACCCAGTCAATGACATATCTTGGCGTGAGGCTTGATCGTAGCCTGTCCTTCAGAGATCATGTCGATTATGTCATAACGAAGGCTCGAAAAGGTTTGGCAGCAATGAGAGTCATGGCGAGTGCCAATATCGAGCAAAGACTGCTATTACTTCTGTTCCAAGGACTTGTGCTTTCACGCATCGAGTATGCCCTGGCCATCCTCACTGTCAGCCCTACACAGATTGGAAGACTTGAAAAGGTACAAAACGAAGCCATGCGCATCATTTTGGGCTGCACGAGAGACACCAGCTGTGTAGCAATGAGATACCTCCTTGACTTCCCGACAATGGAACACAGGATCAAGATCTGGAGAGCTCGTGCATACTTAAAAATAAGTGCAGATGAGCAGCACCCTCTGCATGACGCTGTATTCAGAGAAAAGGGTGACAGGCTAAAGAGGGGCAAATCATGGATGGGTCGGGCGGAAGATGTCGTCGGACAGGTCTGCAGTCTTACCAGTATCAACCCCGGCAAGGAATGGGTGCCGGTGCCTCCAGCTTTTAAGTGTACCTTCTCCTGCATTATCATACTCGACAGACGGTGCAGAGAGCAGAACCCTGCCGCTGTCAATGCAGAGGTTAACGCGCTCATCTATGATCACTCAGATAGCCCCGAAGTGCTCATCTATACAGATGGATCTGTTGTAAAGCAGCAGAGAAGTGCGTGGGCATTTACAGCCCGCTCAGCGGGCCGAACCGTTCAAGAATCCAGTGGTGCCCACTCCATGACCACGAGCAGCATGACGATGGAGGTGATGGCAGTTACACGGGCTTTCATATGGCTGGAATCACAGCATTATACCAACGTGTGTGTACTAAGTGATTCAATGAGCATGATTCAGAAGGTCGAAGCTGGATCTGTACGTAGACAGTGGACTGAGTCGCTGCGGAAGTCTGTTGTCCGCAAAGTCACCTTTATCTTCGTCCCGGGACATGCGGGAGTCGAGGGAAATGAACGAGCTGATAAATTGGCTGGCTCTGCACCCCCTGTAGATGGCCAGCCCATGGATCGTGCCGATGTTATTAACGCCCTTAAAGATATGGCGAGAACAGAGGATTTTGACGCCAGTGATTCCACATCGCTTTCCAGGATGAAAGACCTGGGAGTAAGAATCGGCACAGCCAGACGCGAGAGGTACATCGGGAAAACAAAGCGCCTCGTCAACCAACACAGAACTGGCACTATTAGCCACAGGACGCTGATGCATATGCTGGGGGGAGGATCTGAGCACCTATGGACATGTCCGGAGTGCAACGAAGATACCCCAACTGATAACTAACTAACTAACTAACTATCCAAATTGTTACATTTACCCCTTCTGTCCTAAAGTGTTACTATTTTTACTAAATCAGACCCAAACATGCAGTAATTTAAAGCACAGATCCTTAGAAAATAAAAGAGTAAATCAACAATTTCCTGATACAGAGTTACAAAATACTGTAACACTTAACTGTACTTTCAAGCACAATGTAATCACAAACACAATCCCCAACTTCTGCTTACCTTGGTGTCTGGGAATAATAAAATCACTGCAGCCACTGGTTTGGGTACCATGGACAAAAGTTCAGGATCAAGGCCATAGATATCAACAAAATTCCAGCTGGGATCCATTCCAATGTTATGAACATACTGCAGGAACACAATCAGTGGCATCAATTGAATAGATATATTTATAATTTCATCCAATGGACATCACAATATCTTTCAAGGTGTTTATCTAATGTTTGCCTATAACTGTTTTATATTATTCTTCAAATAATATTTTATTCTCCAAATCTACTGAATCATGTGAAGATGCTGTGCTAAATTAGAGTACACACACACACATAGATGCAAGATAAATAAAGCACACTTGATGGAAGGTCATAATAATTAGATGTAAAAATTAATAGGTGAAAGACAAATATAATGAGAATATATTAAAGCAAATGATAACCCAATCTCCCCTGGTCAGACCTCACTTCATGAGGTGGAATCATACACCTGTTCAAGTAACAATGTAGACAAAGATGGGGAACTTCCAATTCCAATTTTCAAAAAAAAAAATTCAAAATTCTGTCTCGTCTAACCTCCCTCTTCAGCTTTGGTTATTGTTGAGATCCATGGTTTTTGTTGCTATTTTTACCCTCTTTCTTGTCTTGTGTGCTCTTACGAGTAGGTCCTATCTCGGACTGGTTATGTGAGCATTTGCGTCTGTGGCGTCAGCTGGGGGATTGGTCGGCGGCCGTCCTTTGTTCGTGTCTCCGCTGGTGGTTTCTTTTGTTAGTGAAGGTTCCTGGCTCGTCTGGCTTGACTGGCTGCAGTCCTTATAAGGACTTTTTGTTTGGTATTTTTGCCTCCTTTTTTGTGTATTGCCTGTAGAAGCTTTTCAATGTGGTTTGCCTCTTTGCGCCTTTTTTCACTTTCGCGTTTGAGTTCTTGCTGTCTTTCAATTGCTCGCGTTTGAGTTCTTGCTGTCTTTCAATTGCTTCCTTCGTGGTCAGCCTTGGGATGATCTCTCCGTCATCTATATAGTATTGCCATAGGTGTTCATCATCCTGCCATAAATCTGGTTCTTCAGCGTGACAGCAGGGCATTGGTTTCCCCTTGTGTTTCTTGTACTTCTTTGCTTTTTCTTCCATGCGCCTTCTGTATTCCTTGCACTTGAGTTCATGTATCCTCTTTATCTCTGCGATTTCTTCATCGGTAAATACTGGCTGTATCGGGGCGTCCTGTCTGCCGTCGTCAGTGTGCTCATCTCGGTTTTCTTCGGATGTCTGGCGGGATATTGGCTTTCCTTTGAATGTCTCTGGCGTCGTGGTTGGGCTGCTGTCTTTCGCTTGTGGTTCAGGCTAGGTCTCTTGGTTTTCATCTTGCGGTTTCTCTATGATTTCTTGTATGGCCTCTGTTTGTTTGTTTTGGAACAGTTCCATTTCAGCTTTCTGTAGTTCTCGCCCTGATTTAATGGTTTGTAGGATTTCTTTGTTCTCCTTCTTTATCAGTGCGATATGTTCCACTTCTTGTTTGATGTTTTGATGGGTCTCCTTTATTTCAGCCAGCAGTTTCTCATTGTCGCTGGTCGGAGTCGGCTTCAGCAGTGCCTTGACTTGCTTCTTTAACTCGTCTATCTGGTTTTGTAGTTGATATCTTTCAGCTTGTGATATACCCATGGCTGTCTCGCACCTCCGCATTGCATCCTTATATGGTGTCTTTGTGGTAATGGCGAGCTTTAATACGTCTCTGTGTCTTTGGAGGTACGGACAGCCCAAGTATCTTGCTCCATGCCTGCCCCCCAGGTAGTTGGCACACTTTCTTTTGTTGTTGGGTGCTCGGAAGTCCGTGTCCAGCTTGGCCAGTGGACACTCGTTGAAAGCGTGGTGATCGGCGCAGTACCAGCATATTTCCATCTTACTGTGATATGCTGCTCTGCTGTGGCAGGCCCTCTGGCATCTGGAACATTGATTGACTCTTGGGATGAATCTCTCTGGCTGTTGTATTTTCTTGTTGATAGATACTGTGGTCGGCATCTCGCTGCCCTCTGTCGTCACCACCGCCAAGATTGTAGGAATCTTGGAGTAGGTGAGAAGCTGCTCCGCCTTCAAGAATCGGATGTGAAGATTCTCTTCTCAAAGCTGCTTCAGGATTTCTTCGTCTGATAGCTCCACTTAGATACGCTTGACAACCCACTTGCTTGTCGGTGAGTATGTGTTTCCGACTCTGGTGTCTTTCTCCTCTCTCTGCTTCTCAGTAGGTTTGGCTCTTGTTTGTGGTGGGTTGTCGTCGTCCTTCCTCGTGGTAGCTTTGTTAGAGGTTGCTTGAGGTTCTTGTTGTTTGCTGCAGCTCCCAGGTAGTTTCTCTCTGCTCGTCTTCTTGTCGGCTCTCACGTTGTACATCTTCGCTGCCACGTGTCTTTTGGTGTTCTTGCCACGTGCCATTTTCCCCCGTATCAGGCTTCTTGATTTGTTCAGGTGACTTGTCTTGTTAGCGCTCGCAGTGGCGAATGACGACGACGCGATGGGGGAACAAAGATATTAAAATAAGAATACAGAAAGTAAGAGGAGCTTTCATAGCATTAGGAAATGTGTGACAGTCAAAGAACAAATGGAATCTAGTCATCATCATCGAAGTGCCCTGCCAGCTGGCGTAGGCGTTCATGGCTCTCCACAGATCTCGGTCTTTGGTGTTCTGGATCAACTCCGTTGATGATATTCCTCCATGCCCCCGTCTCAATCCATCCAGCATCATTTCTCTTGGTCTGCCTCTCTTCCCCTCAATCTTTCCAGTTGTCACAATGTTCTCTAATGCCTCTCTTCTCATCACATGACCAAAGAAAGCTGTCTTATCTCTTTCTTATTGTTGTATATAATATTCATTAGCCTGTTTCAGGCAGTGGTTGTTAGTTACTCTGGCAGTCCATGGAATTTGCAACATTCATCACAGGAACCACATCTCTGTTGCTTCTAATTTCTTCTTAATTTGTTCATTTACATTCCAAGATTCACTGCCATACAGCAAAACTGGTTCTATACAGCATTTCAGCACTCTCTTTCTTACATTCAGTGATAGTGACTGATTGCATAATCTTCGTTTTCTGAAATGCAGCATTTGCTTGCCCTATTCTGCTCTTAATCTCTGTTGTACACTTTCCATCTGATGTTATAAATGCCCCTAGGTATTTAAAATTATCCACTTGTTTAAGAATTTTCCTTTCTATTTTATGTCACATTTTGGTATCACCATTTTCTTTGATATCACTATTGTTACTGTTTTCCTGAAATTCAAAGAGAGTCCTTTCTTTGCACTCTCTGTTACTACAATGTCCAACAATTGTTGTAGGTCTGTTGCATTATCCGCCACCAATACCGTGTCATCTGCACAGTGTATATTATTTATATTATAACCTCCGATTAGTATTCCTGGCGTCTCTTTAATCTCTCTCATTATTACTTTGCTATATAGGGAGAAGAAATCTGGTGACAAGACACACCCTTGTTGTACACATAGCTTTATCTGTTCGTAACTGCCTTCTTTATTTTCCCATTTTAATTGCTGCTACTTGGTTCCAGTAAATATTCTTTATTATTCTTAAATCTTTCCCGTCAACGTTAATATCTTCCAACATTTTAATCAGTTCATCATGTTTTACTTTATCAAACGATATAATGATATAAATAAAAATATTTAACCCTGACATTAAATCTGATTCAAATGAACCAAGAAGTGACGAAAAGACACTGGTGCTGGGCAGGACACACTGAGATAATCTGACAATATTATAACCAGAAAGCCCTTTCCCTGGAACCTACATAACAAATAAAGTAGAGGAAACTTAAAACCATCAGGAGATGAGAATTAGAGACAGAGATAGAGAATATGGGGAGGATATGGAGGCAGCTGCAGGAGATAAGAAAAAGATAGGACGGCTTGGGTGAGTTGGTTGAGGGCCTATGCTTCTACTGAAGATAAAGGGCAGAAGATGAAAACTCATCTATAATACAAAGTGAGAGTTGCACGATATCCAATGTGTCTTCTCTTATTGGAGATAAAGGGTAGAAGATGAAAACTCATCTATAATACAAAGAGAGATAAAGGGCAGAAGATGAAAACTCATCTATAATACAAAGTGAGATAAAGGGCAGAAGATGAAAACTCATCTATAATACAAAGTGAGAGTTGCACGATATCCAATGTGTCTTCTGTTATTGAAGATAAAGGGCAGAAGATGAAAACTCATCTATAATACAAAGTGAGAGTTGCACGATATCCAATGTGTCTTCTCTTATTGGAGATAAAGGACAGAAGATGAAAACTCATCTATAATACAAAGTGAGAGTTGCACGATATCCAGTGTGTCTTCTCTTATCCAGTGTGTCTTTTTTAAAAAAATTATCCAGGGTGTCTTTTGGCCTAATATCAATGACTTAAACACCTCTTCAATGGAGGAGAGGGGTAATCACCTTCCCATTTGGCAGGAGAAAACCTATCACAAAAATCAGAAGGAACCAGTCATTTTTAAAACAATATTATAAATAGAGATCAACTGAACAAACTGTAATAACCGGAAAGATTGATGGGGGAAAAAATATAGAATATGGCAATGAGAAGATTCTAAGCAGTTTAGCATCTTGGCATGAAAAGTTAGCACACATTTATACATTCTAATAGGGAATGGGGGATGAGGAGAAGCATGATCATCCATGCTAATTGGCAAGGCATGTTGTGATGATGATGATGATGATTATATTTGTAAATCTCATTTATAACTTTACAGTGTGACCTGTCAATATTGGTACATGTAATGGACTAACAGATGAAGCACTTATCTGTGTAAATGAATCCACTGAGTCTAACCAACAGTTCCCAAAGTTGCAACTTTAACTCATAGATAGACAGCATTGTTATTCTGATATCTCATCTTACCTTGTTTAGAACCTGAAACAAATCAGAAATAAAGATAATATTAAGTGATCACATAATTATAATTGTGTAATAAATTAGATTCTAAATAATTATGACTTCCATTCATATCTGGTGAATAAAAACGTCAAAAACATTTGGTAAAATATGCTTATTTCATCATAAAAAATAATGGAACTCAAATGTTATGTTTTTCATTCCTTATTCAAGTGAAGTGCTTCACAAGCAGTTCTGCACTTCTCAGAGGTCAGTGTGTCTTGACATCTGCAAGCATTTGTGTAGGATTTACTTCTTCTATACAGATTCCAAGTCACACATCAGTCAGCGAGAATTCCAAATGATGACCTTATCATCTACACATATACATCCATTGCACATTTGTGAAGTGTATGGGCTTTTACTACTCAGTATGGAGGAAGAACAATCATGGAGGTCAGTAGAGTGATTTTTCTGTGGCTGCAAGCTGCAGAACAATGGAGATCACAGCCATGACTAAAGTCACTCTACGCCATCATAAAGTTAAAGTTATGCTGCACTGTTTCATAAAGCCTGTGATCCTGGCCATGAGTAAGGTCTCACTCTACGCCATCATAAAGTTAAATCAAGTTATGCTGCACTGTTTCATAAATAAAGCCTGTGGCTCAGAACATCTGATTTCAACAAGTACTCTTTTCAGATTTGCTTTCCTTAACCTTTGACTATCTCCTGTGTATCTATAAGGCAGAAAGTTTGCATCTAATCTCTTCTTGTCCCTATCCTTTGTTCTGTCTGACATTGGAGACCCTACCAGTAGCTATAATTCCATCAGGGTTCTCATCATCCTGAAGGATGTTTTCTTTCACAAGTTTATACTTTTAATCCGACACACACCATATGCTCTTGTCATGGAATTTCACGTTTTTTGTTGTTTGAACATTTCACTTCTCATGATATTATAATTTCCTCCGAAGTCGGAGAATGTCTGCCTGCACGGCGAGGAACCACCAGTCTGCACACCAATAAGCCAGACATGGGACAACGGATACTCACGCAAACCTCAGGTCCTGTATGACATCACACTGATGTCTTCATCCAACATACAGGACTTCACGCTGGAGATCATAGCCAGCGAACACAAGCAAGCAAGCATGATATTATGTTATAATTTATAACTTATGGTGTCACTCACCGTTTGGTAATTTTAATAAATTAGTAATTTAATTAGTATTGATTGATTGAATTACCAATGCAGTCAATAAGAATTTTACTGTGGATCTTACAACACAAAATATCGCCACAAATTACTACTTAAGCGTCAGATATCTAAAACAGATCATGGCAACAAAAAGTTCAAAACATTTCATGTGCTGCTTATTTTATTTAATATTAACTATGAAATCATAAATTTTGGGAAAATAGTTAAAATACCCTTCAACAAATTACTAAATTTAGTAAATTATTGCAATAACATAATAACAATATATCATACTGTTGGATTAGATTCAAGTGGGATCCAGCGTTGTGCAGTCTCTGCCATTCTTAGAGATGAAATCAGCGTCCAAGATTTACAAGAAGAAGTTGATTATGCAAACGCCAAACGACTGTTAGAGATCTCCTGAGCCGGCCTAATAAATTATGTTATTGTTTGCCTGAATCTTCCTCATTTGCTCGAATATAACCGGTGAAACACTTCTACCCATATTATCGCTCTCAAAATATTGCATTACGTTCAAGAAGGATTCATTTATCGAACACGGTTTACTAACTTGTCAAAATGAATTAAAATAACTGTTTTTACATGTAAAATTATTTGTAAGAGCAAAGCAATTGCTGTTCGTGTGTTGTCGGTAAATTACGTTAATCAGGGTAGAATCTGTTGAAATTCATCAACAAGAATAAGCTGCCCTTGACGTGTAGACTTCTGTTTCTGTGTAAAAACTGTGCAATGAAAACAAACTTCGTCATTCTGACGGTAAATTACTTCTTACTTGTTTATTTGGATACATTTTAGATATCAATAATGTCCAGCAAATATGTAATGTTCCTTAAATATAATAGGTACAATTTCATTGTGTGGGTAAAAAGAAATTACGTTTATTCTTAACAATCTTGTTTGCTATCAATGAATATCGTACGGTATCGACATATCGTTATCAATTATTTAATTCAATTTATTTATTTTATTTTAAAGTTATTTTTAATGAGCCAGTACCATTAATACATTATTGCCTCATACTGAGGATTTTATTTATTTAACATTTCAAAAGCGTAACAAAAATAATAATTTAAAAAAATAAAAAATGATATTGAATATTATATGTCTGGCAAAATGAAATTCGACACCTAACAGTAACACTACTAAACAGTTAGGCTAACTCAAGGACCGGGCCAATTTTAAAACGAGATACATACAATGATACATAAATAGTAAAATATTAATTATTATTTCTGTGTACTGGAGATGAGGTCAGCTCGCAAACTACTGACCCGCCCTCTGGTCTTCTCATGTCCCACATTGCCTTTAATCCTTTATTGTGTCAGTTATAATAGTTGTACTTATAGGAATGGTATGGGGATTTGAATCCTACAAGGAAAATTCCAACTCAGCACTTCAGTAACTTCAGGCCTTAATCTGATTCTCTGCCAAACAAAAAGTGGGTCCTGACCAAACAGAAATTCATGGCAGAAAATGGGAAGTAGGGGTGTGTGACAATAATGTTGTGAAAATGGTTAAAATTGTAGCAGATATATTGCATTATATATCAAAGTAAAGGTGATTACCCAGGGAACATGACATGTTAATTAATTGGTAGGTTAGAAATCAAAGTCCCCCCTGCCATACACCGCAAGATACTATGTTGGCTGTAAATGACAGTGACAGAAATATTATGACAATAATGAGAGGTTTAGTAATAACAATTTAAATTAAAGGGGTGACAATTAAGACAAATTTCCACTTACCTAGACATTATTTTTTTATCCGCTGAAGATAATCCAGTTAAATTTACTGAATAATGATAAATACACCACTTGTCTTCATTAATATCACAAGAACTGCTCCACAACACTAATAAAACTCAATTAAAACATATTTTGAAGCACATAATTTTCACACAAAATGAAAAATGTCCGGAACACACCAGGCAGATTGTACTGAGTAACGATATAAGCACTATTTTCTATTTAGTTATAATTATTATTCTTTTAAATTAATTTATTTAAATACTCTTTAAATACTTTGTGCTATCACAAAGCAAAGCAAATTTAGTGGCACAAGAGTGGACAATTAGCGCAATCATGATTCGACATGTGCCATCATATTATGAGGAACTTTCACTGTTAGTTTTGTTCTAAATTATGACCATCTTCTAAATAATTAACTGGATACTGCACATGTTATTAGTTTTAGAATCTTTCACAAAGTCCGTTAAATCACAGTAACTATAATATAAATTTGTTTAAAAAGGTAATTTTATTAAAGTATATGAGGTCCTGAACCAGAAGGTGTCATGTCAAAAATAATCAAAACAAACTACTAAACAATCGTTTTCTACTTTTAAAAAATTGATCCTAGTGCCTTGTTTCACACTGGCGGAAGCAAAATCTTTCTGTGTGTAAATTTTTATTTACCAGAGCACTAAAAATTGTGGAAAATAGGAGAACTGGAACAATTAATGCACTGTCTATACCCAGCTGACCTATCGGTTCACGGGTGCCAAAACCATTCCATTTAACTGACCTATCAGTTCACAGCCGAGAATCATTTAAACTTTAAGTTAAAACTTTTCTTGTTTGTGAACAAACACAATATACAACAATTTATCACTGATTCGTGACAAGGAGACTTGCATAAATAAATAGTAAATTTAGAAATATTGTCCCAAGAACACGAATATTCAAAGTGGCTGTGTAAGTAAGTGGGGTGTAGTGTCAGTGCAGTGCTGGCTGACACCTAGTGTTGCATGTCCTTTGCAGGATGTTGCGATCAACCCCAGGTTAATATACTAGGGAATTTGGTAGTATGCCGTTACTTTTTGAACAGCCACAGCTGTTTTTCCTTACGTCCACGGTATTCTTTACATTTTTCTCAGAAACCACATATCCACTGCCAGCAAATGTTTCTCAATTTGTCTGCTTATTGTCCTTGTTTCACATGCATATTCCAGTATAGGTTCTATATGGCATTTTATCACATTTTTCTCATTGCATTTGACAGCTTGTTATGGTCAGTATAAAAAGCTACCTTTGCCATAATGATTCTTCTGCTTATATCTAAAAATAAGCACTCTCCATCAGATGTTATGACTGTTCTGAGATAGTTGTACTGATTCACTTGTTTAAGAACTATCCCATTTACTTGGATGTTACAATGTGGTATTTCTTTCTCCTTTGAGATGACCATAATCTTTGTTTTCTTACAATGCTAATGCAAGTTGTTCACTGTGTACAGTAACCACATCTATTAAATATTGCAGATCCTGTTCACTGTCTGCAATCAATACAGTATAATCAGTGTGGCGTTTTAGAAAGAAAAAAAAACAATGTATAGGGGAATTCCCGGTAGGAATGGATTACAATCAATTCCTTCTTAATCAGCCGTCATAAGAAAACCTGGAAAATGGCTCACGAACCCCCAAGTGTGGAAAAAGACAGAAAAGTGTAAATTCCAGCACTAAATGTATGGAGATAGGTTTTCCCATGGAAGGCGTAGTGAGCCTGGGAAGTTAACAGGGGCCAAAGAGGAGTCTGCTCACTCTGAAAATAAGATTTGCCCACATGTCAAGTTATAAACAATATCTGTTGTATCAACTGTAATAAACAAAATGCTGAACAAAATTCAGCAAAGAATATACTCGAACTCGTGTTCTAAATTAAACAGTATATTGGGACAAATGATGGAGTTTCGGGTAGATCTGTGATCTGCATGTTGAAAAATTGTACAAAACCACATTTAGCAAATATACTGAAAATTAAATCCAATATTCAATAAGGATAAGCCAATGACAGCTATTATATAATTCTTAAGAATATCTGTTAAAAATGTGTGTAATCTTTCACTTTAAAATGCAATGAATGTGTGTGTTCACGAATAAAAGGTCCTCTTAATATAAAGTGTTAATGTTCCTCCAATGACGTGTGATTTTAGGTCTTCATCTGATTGGAGACTGGTGGTTGTGTGACATGGCGAACCATAATCTGCATGCCATATGATGATCATGTTGATTAATGCATTTATAAAAGAAAAGGTTGGGTGCAGAGGGGCGACATACCCAGGTCGTACTGTCCTGGTGGTTGGTTAAAGAAGGAGAGATGAATTTACGGGTGACAAGTGAGGACATGCAAATTTACGTTTGGACCTCAAAGGTGACAGAAGACACCATAAGAAAATCCCCTTTTGCATGAGAATGCACTAAAAAGAAATATTAATTTTGCATAGAGATTGGCGTCATTCTAGAGCTGACAAGATTTGACAACAGAGAAGGGATAACAACAGGAGAGGAAGGACATAGAAGATCAGAGTGGACAGAAAACTGATCAGTAAGGGATCACACTCGGAGTGAACAGAAAAGTTGGCTCAATAGTTCGAGATATCAGTTTGCAAATTTTTCTTCAGTGAAGGTAAATCAAGATCTGAGATGTTTGTTCGCATATTTTTATTCTGTGTAGGTTGTCCAAGATCACAAGATGTATGACCGCGTATGTTTATTCAGTGAAAGTTGCCCAATATGGCCAGATGGCTGGCGGCATATGTTTCACTGATATTTTCAAATGATTAAAAACTTCATTTGTTCATCATGCGTTTTTCCTTGAATAGAACTCAAATAATCGGTCGGAATGAATTCGTCATGGTGGCATATGTTTGACGTAGGCTTCCAGGTGGACCAAGCCTAAAATGGCTGCCAGGAAATACCTTGGGAAGAAAAGGTGGCTGGGGTGATAGTAACAACATCACCCACCGAGTATCAGTTGGTCTGTCACCAGATGTCTAGTGGGCCCAAGGCGTGTAGAAGGGCCTTTTACTTTACTTTTACTTTCAGAGAAATCTTAACAAAGGGCTACTGTACTGGCAGGTGAGTGCACTATCCACTATGCTGCCACAGCTTCTATAAGAACAAAACTGATTTGTCGTGTTAACATAGCTTTTCCAGCCTGAATTTATTGTATTTTCTTACAATTTTCAGGAGTCCCATGTACACAGTGTTACAGTAAATCAAAGCTAGTGGCAAGTAGATTGAAGGGCTGATCATTTGTTACACAGACCACTCTTTTGGTAAGTACAAAATACATGTAATAGTTCTATAACACATTTTTGATCTGTTTATTAAATTACACAGGAAGAAGAATGTGTAAACATTTACTTTGTATACTTTGCCTACTTCACTATCCAGAAGAGATCATTTGGTATGCCTAAGCTGTATATATATGCATCTTATATAAATCTTATTCAAGTGTGTACTGTAGAGTGTTGATGGGCAAGTGAAACTTTTGAAGATAATTCTTCTTCAGATTCTTAGTCTGGAGCAGACATTGGCAATCAAGACTTCCTACTCGTGTCTGTCTGTCATCTGATATTTTAATGAAGCTAATGCTGCTCGTATTAGTGTTTGTTGCCCAGCTGTTTAAGCATTCCACAAACATCTTCTTGTGTCTCTCTTGCCTGCTATTTTCCCACATGAGGCTCATTTTCTCTATTTCACCTTGTTTGTTGATATGCCCCATAAATTTAATTTGTCTTCTTATGGTTTTGATGTGTGATCTTTTAACACCTGCAGCTGTCAATACTTAAGCTTTTGTTCTCTTCTCTTTCCAAAATATTCTAAGCATTCTTCTCAAAAACCATATCTCCACTGTCCATAATTTCATCACTTCTTGTCCAGCATTCACATCCTTATAGAATAACAGACCACACACTAACTTTCAGGTAATCAGTGAAGGTGCCCTTTGTAAATTTCTGGATGTTCAGTACTAACAAAATATTGTGTGCCATGCAGAGCCTCCACAAACATCTGTTCTATGTAATCTTGATATGTTCAACCACTGATCTTTTTCCTTACCATTCTATCCACCATCCAGCATTTTCTTCTTCTGTTAACCATCAGTCTCTTACATTGATCTCCCAGTAAAAGCACCGTAGCACCGGCGAGGATCCTGAAATACTTTGGGTAGATTTTTAACTCAAAATTTTGCCCGGGCAGCACTGTTAGGCTACTCTTTTTCGATTTCCATCCGCCAAGGGATTTTTTACGTGCACAACAATACACACGGGCATCCGATCTCATTACCCAGAGACCAGGTAGATAGTACTTGTAGATAGTAATGTTCATGATAAGTGTGGGAAGTTATGTAACTATGAATTTATAGATTGATAAATAAGTAAAAGAATATTCTGGATAACAACAAAAAAACCAGATATTTACTGAACTACAGATACAAGATTGACAAAGAAAATGTGTACTACACACAAAATTCATGCATGTTGGAATTTGCTAAGGCCACCATGATACACAGATGCAACCCCACAACTATGTAAACATACCAAATGTAGATATACCAAATGCTCTCTCAATCAATCAATCAATCAATCATGTGCCATGCCGGAAAGCGTGGGCGGTCATAACTCACCATTTCACTCGATCACCAGTGTCGTGGATCAGCTCAGTGTTCCTGTCTCGTCCATGCCATGTGGCCAAGCCATCCAGGTATTTTCCGTCAGGGCACGGCGAGTCACGGGTACCGTCTCTACTGGACAGAAAAACCACTGCAGGAGATCTTCCTCCTGGAACGTCAAGCATTCTTTGCCCACATTGTCAAAGAACATTTCGAGCCAAAATAGGCCTTATCAGCCATCTTAGAACTCACGGCTCCATACTTTCAACCCCACTGGATGAATTGAATGGTCATCTTCATTCTTGATGGACAAACAATATGTAAACAAAAAAATAATTGTAGTTTTAAACTACTGTAGTAACATTAATGTCTAAACATAGGACTGTATGTTGTGTATTTCTGTTTTAAAGATTCATTATGTTGCTTAAAGATGATCCATTTCTGTATTATCTCATCTCATCTTGTTCCTCTTGTACCATGCGGTGTCGAGGTAAAGTATAAACAGCGGAAGAATGCCCGTTTATGGGCTTTATGTATCGAGATTCCCATGGACTCTGCTGATAACTATTTCTGTATTATGCAGCTATGAATTTATTGACCCCTCTTAAAATGTTTGGTACATGTATACTCGTCTACAAAGCATGATTATTCAAAGGGCACAAACTCACTAACATTATTCTTCAAGGAATGTTTACATGAGTGGTGGCCCTTAGTGCATTCTTATCTGCAATTCTGTGAATAGCTCTCTCTCTCTCTCTCTCTCTCTCTCTCTCTCTCTCTCTCTCTCTCTCTCTCTCTCTCTCTCTCTCTCTCTCTCTCTCTCTCTCTCTCTCCCCCCTCCCCCCTCTTTCCCCCTTTTTCTCTTCCGGCCAATCAGTTACATTAATCCTTTCAATCCTAGTTCTTAATTTCTAGAAGTCCAAACCGTCTTTAAGCCACCCTTTTCCAGTGTTTCTTTAACTCATTATGCCTTTTAAGCACTATTTTAATTTCTTTTGAATGAGACAGTGTCACAGTTTAGTTACCGAGCAGGATTGTCGCTCTTAGTCTGGTTACTATCCTTTGGATAGATCCAGCTAGTAGGTAGATCAGTTTGGGATGAACTTCTGTGGTCAGATTAAGGTTTTGCTTTTATGCAAGCAGAAGAACACAAGTAATGACTTAGTATACAGGTGAAATAGATGACACAATGTGGCAGAGATTGGAGCGAATGACAAATGGTCAGAACATGAAAAGAAAATAAAATGTGTTGGGGCCATTAAAATGTACAACAATTTCATGGTGGGTCGACCAGGGAACTGATTTGTGGATGCTTGTAATCCATTAGCAGAACTGTGCACTCCACGCTAGTTTTTATGATGGACAGTTTTTATGTACTTAAATAATGTACCTATAATTAGAGCTACAAGTGTCATCTGAGATAATAATATTCTACTATAGGGCATTATCCAATTGTCATGATTTCTGGATAAATTTAGCCACACCCCCCCCCCCCCCCCATATCCTGTTACAGGACATCGCAGTCAACACCAGCATTTTACCGCTGTCGTTGATTTCTTGGCAAGATTACGCTCAGTAGTTTGCCATTGCTTTCTGAGCGGCCGGCTCACATATCCCGTAAGTAACGGGCGCAGCAAGAACCGCTACCGATTCTCGCGCAACTTCGTTTGCTCACTTGGATAAACGGGATTACAGCCAGCTCTCTCTCGCTCTCTCTCTCTCTCTCTCTACACACACACACACATATATATATATATATATATATATATATATATATATATATATATATATATATATATATATATATATATATATTAACTCCATTACAATGTCACTTTAAACTTTCTTTCATTTTTCTTCATCTACCATTTGTAAGCAGATTGCTTTGCATCGATAATGTTGGTATGAGGAGTAGTTCGTTCGGAAAGCAATGGCTAACTGCTTAGAAGTAAAATTGTCTAGTATACAACATCATCATCATCAAGTGCCCTGCCAGCTGGCGTAGGCATTCATGGCTCTCCACAGATTTCAGTCGTTGGTGTTCTGGATCAACTCTGCTGACGGTATACCTCCACGCCACCGTCTCAATCCATCCAGCATCATTTCTCTTGATCTGCCTCTGCCTCCCAACAAACAAATAAACAACATACAGCCAATAAATACTGGAATCACAGGAATCATGAACAGCTAAAAATTGCTGGGATTGACTGCTGCGTCCGTAAAAGATATGCAACTAACTTTAAAAAAAAATAAATACTGGGGTTTGCTCATATTTTTGTCCATGATATTTTAAGAGCTTTTCTTTAGCATCTGAGTTTGACAATCTCAAGTTTATTCTTGAGTGGCCGCGAAATGATCCATGATTGACACTTGTATGTTGCCACAGGAAAGAAGCATGTTCTCCAGAATTGTACTTTAGCATGTTTGCTGTTGTTGAGCCATAGACTCTCAATGCTGTTGAACCCCTGTATTGTTGTTGAAGCATACTGGTTGCTGAATTATATTGTGACATTTGTCTGTAAGGTGTATAGTTAATGTTACATTTGTATATCTGTTGCATGCTCGTCAGCATGTTATTTCAGCTCTTTAGCGTTTAAAGGGACTTTATTCTTGCTTGTTGGTTTCTCACGCTTGTCCAATTTACCTGTCGTGAGCAAACCATCTCATGCATGCATATTGTCTCTGTTGTTGTCTAAGATTAGCTTCATAAGTGATGCATGAATGAAGTAATGCATGAGAGCAGAGAGAAAAAGGCAGAATGTCAGACGGGCCTGTGTGTCCAATTTTTACCCCTTTAAAAATTAAGTTCTTTCGTTCGTTCCACGTGAGACTGCCATGTTCTTCCCTTTTGCTGAGACACATTAACTGCACAATGGTTCCAAATTGCTGATATAGCCGGGGGAAGAGTTGATAATGAGCTCTCAGCCATCACAATATACCCCCATGACATTCATCACCTCTGACAGCAAAAGTACTGCTTCTGTCCCTCACGTGACGGAACTGTTTAAACGAAAATTAGTAGACACGGCGAGGTACCGTCAGGGCACGGCGAGTCACGGGTACCGTCAGGGCACGGCAAGTCACGGGTACCGCCAGGGCACGGCAAATCACATGTACCGTCAGGGCACGGCGAGTCACGGGTACCTGCGAGTCACGGGTACCGTCAAACCAGACTGATTTAGATGCGTACATACGTATCTACTACACTCGAGTAGGACTAGTCTGAGGCAACCAGCCAGGAGGCGCACCACAGCAGCCAGAATGCCACACACAAGCCCATTAGTGAACTTAAAAGATAAGTTTATGCAAGTAACAATATTTCAGATATAGACAGTCTGTTTCAAAGGAATGAAAGAAGAAGAACTGCACACATGTAGTATCTGCCTTTATAGGCAGAACACCGGATGTATTGCGCGAATCTATTAGTAGGATACTGTAGCTACTGTGTATCAATATGATGCATTCACGACTGCCGGGTTGGATTTCCCTTCTCACTTGGCCTTTCAGAAAGTTCGTGCTAAATATAGCAATGAAGCTATTTATAACTTTAGGGCTTATTTTAATTATCACCTTGTTAGCCAGCGCCTTTCGGGCCCATTAAAATGCTAATATGTACCTGACCAGAAAGTGTAATTATGTTTGACCTGGTGTTACTTTCGGTTTTCCAAGACACCATAAATAGTACCAAATGCGACAATGGCAATATTTCTAGTCTGCTATGTCCAGGCTTAGAGAAACGTGCGTGGACATTATATCTGTTTGGTCCTGTGATGGTCGCAAGTAGGGTGTTTGGTCTGTCTCTTCCCTTAGAAACAAGCTGCAGTCCAAACAACCATAAACGCTTACAACGTGCTGGGCATGGGTTGGTCGAGGACCTGTCCTCCATTGGGAGATGAAAGGCAGCAGCAGGAAAATATGATGATAATATCACTTGTCAGATTTTCACTGTACTTGCCCACCCCCTCCCCACACCCATTCTACCATAGCATCATATTGTGAATGCCTCTGCCCGTTTCTCGCTTGCATCTGTGGCTTATGGATAGCAAACGCGATCGGGTTCGAAATCAGCTGCAGGCGATTCCGAAGTAGACCATCTTGTGTTGATCTTTAACAATGGTATGAGCGTCGGTCTTTCAGAAATCAATAGCAAACTGCTGAATGTGAATTTGTCTAGAAAATCTCAAAAAGCCAAAAAATGCTGGGGTTGATTGCAAAAGACATGCAACTTGCATTTTACCCGTTTCTAATCAAGTTTTTGAACGTGTCTTTCCTGTCTAAGATACTTCATATGGCAGTATCTCATATTCGATTGATGCTTACCTTTTGCATTGCAAGGACATTCGTACGGGTTGGAGATATTCGTGGTATTTAAATTTGAGAGCTTAACGCTTGGAGAAAATCAAGTACAAATTATTGCCGTGTAATTGTGCCACCATGTGGTTGCGCATGCGTGACTTGCGTGGACCTGTTTCGTATCGTCTTGAAGCTTCTGTAGATTCCACACAGACGTGACCTGAATGCCACTGACAGATGTGGCAGGTCATGACCTTGATGGGTAGTACTTGGCTTGGCGATGTCGCCACCAGTGGGTTGGCTGGGACCTGGGTGAGATGTTACGAACCCGGGAACGTTTCCAGGGCGCTTTCTTGGTCTGCTAAGAAGTGGCTTCTGTAAACAGTGTGTTAGCGAGTCTTAGATTCGATGTGACCTTGGTTTGTGCGCACAAATAGTGGGTCTCGTGTACAGGGGTAATATATGGTTAACCTTTCTGTCCTCACTAGTTGTAACGCAAACACATTGTCTTATTTAACTTATTCCGTCTGTATTGTACGGCTGTTACTTTGGGCTACCTTTGCCCCGTTTATTCTGCTTATATTCCAGACAGCTGCTGTTTTTGATTCACTCTGTTCCGTGTCATCCAGCTGTTAATTTGACTCACTTTGATCTACTTATTCTACTTCTGCCTCATCCAGATGATAATTTGACTCACTGTGACCCATTTCTACTTCCGCCCCATCAAGCTGTTACTTTGACTCTCTATGACCTATTTCTTCTACTTCTGCCTCATCCAGCTGTTATTTTGACTCACTATATGACCTATTTCTTTCTATGTTTGCCGCATTCAACTATTAATTTGACTCACTATGACCTATTTATTCTACTTCTGCCCCATCAAGCTGTTACTTTGACTCACTATGACCTATTTCTTCTACTTCTGCCTCATCCAGCTGTTAAATTTGACTCAGTGTGACTTATTTCTTCTACTTCTGCCTCATCCAGCTGTTACTTTGACTCACTTTGACCTACTTCTTCTGCCTCCTAAAGCTGTTACTTTAACTCACTCTATCCTGTTTCTTTAATTCACGCTGCCCTGTTTCTTTAACTCACGCTGTCCTGTTTCTTTAACTTATGCTGTCCTGTTTCTTCTGTTTCATCTCATACAGCTGTTAATTTGACCTACTCTTACCCACTGTGTTCTATTACTTCTGCTTCTTGTATTCAAACCGGCTGTTATTTGGACACATCCTGTCCAATTTCTTCTGCGTCGTCCGTCTCATACTTTCACCAACCGTCCTATTTATTCCGCTTCTTCTGTCGCATGCAGCTGTTAATTTATTTCATTCTGCCCTGTTCTGCTTCTTCCATCCCATGTGGCCGTTCCTCTGTTCATTTCACACATCCGGTTCTATTTCTTCTGCTTCTGTTACACACACCCTAAAGTGGATACAAGGTCAATGACCTGGAAAGTACAGGCAGGCGGTGTGATATTGATAACTGGAACCATGGAGTACCAATTGAGTTATAAGAGTACAGATACGAGGTGAGCGCCGTGTATCCAATTCTCATCAGGGCGTGTAACAGGGTCCATCGCTTACTTTATTTAATCGATTCGGTTAACTCCCCAGCCATACAGCAATGAAAGCAAAAATCTCCGCCTTCTGTGGGATTTAAACCTAAATCTATCGAACCTACAGGCGAATGCCATACGAGCTACATTATTGTGGGTCCTTATGCTAATGTGCGACTCAAACCTACTCTCAGGGCCTCGACTTTCATCTGTTAGCTAGACACAGTCGCCCAGAGAGCTTCATTGACTTCACATGGGAGGGGTACAGGCTTATCCAGATTAGTTAGTCTTGTCCAGAGCGCAGTGTGGCCTAATGTCTGTCACTAAGCAGACTGCGAAAGATGTTCTGAAGGATTGTACTCTACAGCGAGCTAACACAGGTATACTCCTACTGTATGAACATTACACTTCAAGCTGTATGGACTTAAAGAACAGCTAGAAAAGTGGAGTAATTGGACTGTTGCCTGTCGGTGTGGTCACCAACGGCAGCGATCGCAAGCAGACGAAGAAAGGTCCTGGCTCGGGTACCTGCAGCAGAAGCCAGAAGCAGACTACAACAGGAGCTGATACTGTTTCGGGTAGAAATAATGCCATTGCTGGAGATTTACCCTAAACAAATGATGCCATTGCTTGAGATTTACCCTAAACAAATTTACCGGTGATTTCGCTAACCACTATGCCACCACGTCTCTTAAATAAGCAATTGACACGAGTCACTCATTATAGTTTGGGGGGGGGGGAATCACGGTAGGGGTCTGGTCTTACATCCGGCCGGTGGTTGTGTATTCGAATCCCCATCCAGGCGGGGTTTTAAAAAATTAGTCTTGTGCTCCCAGTATGACTCAGCCTTAGATGGTATCAGGAAATGTCTGGAAAGTAAAGGCGGCCGGTGTGTATTTATTACATTAATGTCCAGTGCCGATTTGTTTATACAAATATGGGGCTAGCACCATATACCCAACACGCCTCAACGCATGCCAGTCCGGTCAGACATTGTCGCCTTACCAAATGAAGAATGGTCTTTCTCGTGAGAAGTTTAGTTTTAGAAATCCCCGCGGAAAGCGAACCGCGGTTACTGAAGCATATTGAGATCTTCGCCGGTGCTGCGGAGTTACTGCACGGAGCTCACAATTTCCTTGAGTGATCTAGAAGAGGTTGGAATATTGTGCGCTGAAGATGGTCTTTAAAAAACGGTGAAAAGGCAAGATGATTGACTTCATTGTACTGGGTTGAATCCCATCTAGCTCAGTCTCTCTCCGCAGAGTAGCTTTCCGTCCATCGAAAGTATCGCACAGAGCAAAAACGCCGTAGTTTCGGCGACGACTCCAGAGATTGAGAGGTGTCACATTTATCCTCCAATCAAATCAACCGGTTTCTTTCTCTTGTATTCGTTGTATTTATCTCCCTCTCACCTTCACCTTGTCACAGTAGAGCAAAGTGTGACACGCCGCAGTTCGGGGAAGAACGCACGAAAGCACGGCGTGTTCATGCGGCACATATGCCGGTCATAAGGTTCACATTCAGACACAGTAATTAGATACCCTGGCGGCTTCTTCTTCTTCTTCTTCTTCTTCTTCTTCTTCTTCTTCTTCTTCTTCTTCTTCTTCTTCTTCTTCTTCTTCTTCTTCTTCTTCTCATAATCCTCCTCCTGTCCCCTTAAACCTCCCCCCCCCCTTTCCAATTGGGTCATTTGCCCTCAACCAATAGATACCCTGGCTACAGTGTCAGAAATCTAGCAAGGTTGTTGCACTGTCCTCCAACATCTACAGTCGCTTAGCTAACTGCGTCAGTGCTTGCTTGACGGTAAACTGTGCCACATTATGGCATACTTTGAAACACACATGACAATGGCTCGTCGTTACCTGACACGTTTTGTAGCTCCCGGCGAGTTCTGCGGTGATTTATGTTTGCTCGGAAGTCAGTTCCCAAACCAGAGAAGTCTGTCGGGAAGTTTACTTAACTAGTTAATTAAACTGAAGAATTACCCCCTTGTACTTTTTTTTTTTTTTTTTAAAGAAAAGGGTACATGTCCTTTCCTTTGAATGATATTTCAATCTGGGCTATTTCTGATTTACTAGACCTGTGGTTCTCAACCTGTTTTGGCCCATGCGCCCCTTCACCATATGTTCAGAATGTCATCCCCCCCCCCCCTTTCGTATTTCCTCCCTATAAACCCCCCCCCCCCCATCCCCCACACTGTATAAGTAAAAATGGAAGCTAAATTTAATAATACATACTACAACAAGCCTAGATGTCTACATAAAACGTGATTTGCAGGTCTACTTACGTTATAAAACGATTTTCAGAAGAGCGAGAAGTAAAGAACCGTAGAGTATGGAGGGAAAAACAATATCAAGTAATCAGTTTTGTATTAACGCGATCTTGAAATAATCTCAATTCTCCCTGGAAACTCTAAAATCCCCCCCCTCCCCCCCCCCCCCCCCCAAGACGGTGGGATTCCCCACCGGTTGAGAACCACTGTACTAGTGTACTAGACAGTTTTACGGTCAGTAGTTTGCCATTGATTTCTGAACCTGGAGTCAAAGTCCCACTTACCAGGGTGGGGAACGAACACATTTTCCACGGCCATCGTGGTCTCGATTTTTGTTGATTTGTAATAGGCCGGGTGGAGGATAAAATAATGCTGTCTATTCTGCAAGTGTTGAACACTTTTAGAGCAAATGTTTGGCAGTCACTTGAAACATTTCGCACGTACATTCATCGGTATCTCTGTGATCTTTAGTTAATTGAGCCAGTGATGTTGATCCATCGACTAAACTAAACTAAACTAAATTAATTGAACCAGTAGTATTTCCGGCCGATTATGTCCTGTGCGACGTCTGAAGATTGTTACTTGTTCACTTGGGTTGAGTTTGTAGTTTGCATCATCTTTCCAGTGGCCTGCGTGCTCCGATGCCCACTTGGTTCTGTAAATGCTTCTTTTAAACTTCTTGGCATCATCAATCTATTAATCAGCCAGGTGCCGTCTCCACAATGAAAGGTTGGCTGCAATTGATCCCGAGCACTGCCTGTCTCTCGCCTTGACTACATTCTGTCAGATTGCTGTTTGTCCATCGCTTGATGTTATCTTCGCACTGTATCGTTGTCTACCTCTTGCTCGCTTGCCTTCAACCTTACTTTCCAGTATGGTTTTAAAAGAGTTATATCTTTCAACGTGGCCAAAATATTTCACTTGCCTCTTTTAAAATTCTTTCATCAACTCTCTTTTAATTCTCAGTTATTCTAGAACCTTTGTATTTGCTTGTTTTTGTCCAGCTTCTGCGCCATACAGTAGTGTTGAATATAATAACATGTGACAGTTTTCATTGTTAATGTGTTCTCAATGTCTCTAGATGCTAATACTGATTTCATGACATTTTTGACCATTCCTACTCTCTTTTTGATTTCTTTTTCACTTCTGCCGTCATCTGTTATTACATGTCCAAGATAAGAGAAACTTGTTCCTTGTTCTAGTATCTCCCCATTTACTGCGATGTTCATTGATGTTCTCTCCTTTCCACTGCTAATGATCATAGTTTCCGCGGCATCATTATAGATGCCGTCTGTATCAGGCTGGGGTAGCTTTCCACCTTCCTTTGCCAATTATCTACGACATTCTACACACGCTCAACGCAGTCCAGGCGTCACATATGTTAACCATCGAAGTCTTTAGGATAACCTCTGTGGTTACAGAGGGGCATTGTGGATAGCGCAATTGGCAAAACTGTGGTCCGAGTTCAGTCTCCAACAGAGGGAGTATTTTTTCCGACCAGCGGGACTATGGGGTGGACCCAGCCTTAGTGGTTACCAGACCATTTTCAGAATGTTCTAGAAATTGCCTAGAAAATAAAGGCGACGAGGATGGAAACTGATCATTCAACTTCAAAAGCTGTGACCTAGAATATTGCACATGTATCTGCTATGCGGCTACCGTTACCTTCTCATCTACGTTTTACGGAAGATGTAAGCCAAACGCCATTGTCCCACTGATGGATGGATAATATAAAAGAAAAAAATTGCTTAATGAGATAAAAAGCCGTGTTTACGAGCGAGTTGTCATCTGAAAATGTGACCTACAGAAAAACACGCGGGGATCACTGCAATTTATGTTATATGTTCCACGTTTGCGGTGTCTGTCGTCTGGATTTGAAGTGACGTAGCAGGGGTAATGTAAGACGGGGCTGACATCATTTCCGAGATGCGTAAAGTCACGTCACTTCTGGGAGTTGTCATACGAAACGTGTGGTTGTCGTCTGTCAGGTCCTGCCACCAGCCGTTGATACGGGTTGCCCTTCTACTACTTCATTCCGGAGATGCCTCTTGCATCACCTGTCTTGACTTGCTTGCGTCTATGGGCTTCTTAATGGTATAGTTCAACGTCATCAGTGCCCGGTGGTTCGCACATTTCGGCCTAGGATTCTTTAGGTTTGGGCTTGTCCTCGTTCTCCAGCGTCGCCGCAGGTGTTAGGTGCTTCATTCTATTAAAGACCATACACCAAGAAAATAGTGATAATCGTCTCCATCATCATTCATCACCATCATTCAGATCACCTCCACATTGAAGGTCGTATGTTTTTCTAAGTCCTCATTGTGCACTACCACAGGCGTCTTCCGACCCATCTCTTCATGTTGTCAACCCTCTTATGACATTTACATCTTGCACATTTTGCCACTTGTAACATTTTCATCTTTTACACTATATCATTTGTAACATTTTCATCTTGCACAATTTACCACTTGTACCATTTTCATTTTACACACTTTACCACTTGTAACATTGCCATCTTGCACACTTTATCACTTGTAACATTGTCATCTTGCACACTTTACCGCTTGTAACATTTTCACATTGCACACTTTACCGTTTGTAACATTATCATCTTGAAAACTATACCCCAACTTTTCCCTCGAGCACACTTCCCAATAACACTGGCATTTTTAATTGTCTGACTGTGAGCTGATTCAGTAATCTTTTCTTCAGTCTAAATTTCAAGTATACGTTTGATCGTTTTCTACCGGGCGATTCCTCCCATTCTCAGTATAATAATATCCAGTCACAATAATCATTAGGTATTTCGCTTCTGACCTAGTCTTGACGTTTCCTGGTCATTACATAGCAGTCTGTCTTGTCTCTTTAATTACACATGTGTCTATATTGATACTATATACAGGTCTGTTTTATAACTTTTCTCTTTGGTATACCCCTTCATCTTTTCCCCTGTATTATGCCCGCATACTCTTTGGTGTTTCTGTATGTGTGCGGCTAAGCCATGCAAGTCTACGCTTTTTGATTACCTTGATATTTCTGGCCAGCTTCGATCTCCTCCCTCATGCCGTTCATTGTACAAGTCTTTTCATTAAAAAGAAAATAACAGTCAGTCGGTCTGTCTGTCTGTCTGAATCGGTTGTTGGCTAAGTTTTTCTATTGTGTTCTATTTTTGTATAACACCACATCATTGAACACCGCCCCTGACAAACATACAACCACCATCTTCGTTCATATTTCCATTACCAGCTTCCAATGTCGATGGCGTTGTAATGTGACTCATCTTTCTGGTGGCCTGGATACCGTGATTCCCACTTGGTTCTATAACTGCTTCTTCACAATCGCTCTACTAGCTGTAGGCAACACGGATCCGTGTTGTCATCAGTCCTCTTCCAATGTCCTACATTCGTCTATTTTATGTTTCAGGGCTTGGTAAGGCTAGCTAGTGCTTACAGTAAAGACAAGTTAACGGACCTATGTACTAATCTGTATATTTTCAGTAATTTATATTTGGCACTTGTGTCAGGTGTTATCTACCGCTTGACTTTTAAATGTCAGGATTTATAGCTAGTACGATTTGTAGAATGCAGTTCGTTAATTCACCCTGTCTGTGGTGCAGCATGCTTGCCTTTCGTGCACCTTCTAAGTAGCGCAGTTGTTGGCTATTCAGTCCACAGAAGTGAACCGTTGTTTACCCGATTAGATTAGTCTTGGTGTGAACCCTGCCTCGTAAAATATGTACCCATTTGTTAAAAAGATATGGGCAACAATGAGCTGCCTGTGCTGCTGCTGCTACAACTACGCTTTTGCTTACTACTACTACTACTACTACTACTACTACTACTACTACTACTACTACTACTACTGCTGCTGCTGCTGCTGCTGCTGCTGCTGCTGCTGCTGCTGCTACTACTACTACTACTACTACTACTACTACTACTATTACACATATACTAAATGTTTTGCGTATCCTTTTACAGGACTTAGCTGTCAACAGCAGCATCTTTCAGCTGTCTGTTGATCTCTTGGCAAGATTACGCTCAGTAGTTTGCCATTGCTTTCTGAGCGGCCGGCTCAGTATCCGCAAGTCACGAGCGGGGGTCGAACCACCTCAGTTCTCGCTCCGCTGCGAGACTCTGCGTGATAAACGGGATTACAGAGAGAAAGTGTTGTAACCCCACAGCCAGAGAGACCGGCACACATATACTACCACTACTCATATACTGCGACGGTAAGTTAATAAGTAAGTCACAAATGGCTGTAGGAAAATAACTAAATATAACAACTTTAAACCAGTTTATTTTTATACATACATTGTCCCTTTATTTCTCAACATAATTTCCACTAACATTGATGCACTTATCCCATCGTTTTATCAGTACTCCCAAGCCGGCTGCATAGAACTGCACTGTATTAGAGGAAAGACCGTGTTCCCTCCGCTCACCACACTACCTGCCTCTGGGTTGTCATTGCACGTCGTTGACCTGTGTATACTTTTACAATGAGTCTTGGGTATCAGCGCCTTGCTGTCGTCACATCTGACTGCATGCAGCGCGGCAATTTCTTTAACATTTTTGATGAACAGGAGGCCGGGGGTGGGCTCCACCCTTATATCACAGATTCGGTTTGTTATTGTACCATCTGCTATGGGATTTAATTCATGTGGCCAGTATTATCAATGTGTACACGCCATGTTGACTTCGAAAACACCTAATGACCCCTTGAAGAGATCTCGGAGGCTACACTTTGATAATCCCCGATTTACAGTATCCGGTGTAAATAACAGCGGGCGCAATTTGTGTTGGGGTTAGGTCGTTAACATTGACAGTGACATGAGCGCGGTCTTGGGTTCCATGTCAGCGCTCGTCGTTCCCTTTTGGAGGGTGAAAAACAGACTGGTAATCTTTCTCTGTGCATTCAGGCGTACCCAATATGATGGTCATAACACTTCACGTACCCACAGCAAATGTCTGCTACGGGACCTATTTTATATACACAACAGGGAGCCGTGGAGGCGCAGTGGCTAGCTCGCTTGGCTGCCGATACGGTGGCCACGTGTTCGAAACCCAGTGAGGATGGTTTGTGAACATTAAACCTAGACTGTCAAGTCGAGGGGGGGGGGCGAGAGAGAGAGAGAGAGAGAGAGAGAGAGAGAGAGAGAGAGAGAGAGAGAGAGAGAGAGAGAGAGAGAGAGAGAGAGAGAGAGAGAGAGAACAAACTTATTATGGAAGGGTTAATCTTTGTACACACATATCCACATATCCATGTTGCAATCTACTGCCCCTTCCCTTTTTTCCACCTTTCACTCCCATATTAAAATGTAAACACAGTTAATGTTCCATGTTTCACCAGAACACTGCGTTGTGGTTTCACTTGAACTGACGTCAACTACCTTTTTTCTGAGCTTTAATCTTTAGTTCTATTTGGCGTATGCAGTTGATGATTGAGTAAAATCTAGTGCATTGGTTCTCAACCTTTTCTGGCCTATGCACCCCTTCACCATATGTTCAGAATGTCATTCTCTCCTCCCCCCTTTTTCGTATCTCCTTCCTCCCCTCCCCCGCCCTACACAGTATACGCAAAAATGGAAGCTAAATTTAATAACACATACTAGAACAAGTTTACACGTCTACATAAAACGTGATTTGCGGGTCTACTTAAGTTATAAAACGAATTTCAGAAGGTCGAGAGTAAAGAACCGTAAAGTACGGAGGGAAAAACAATATTAAGTAATCGGGTCTTGTATTAACGCGATCTTTAAAATATCTTAATTTCCCCATGAAAACCCTAAAATTCTCCCCTGGGGAGGGGGGGGGGGATTCCCCACCTATTGAGAACCACTGATCTAGTGGTTCCCAAAGTGTGTGGTACAGCTACATGGGAACGATTCTGTTAGACAATGAGGTTATCAGTTTGAAGTAATTTTGATATCAGGACAGCAGTTGTGTTTGTTATGTGCATGTGTTGTTTGAACACACCAGAAATGTGGTATAGGAAGAAAAGGGAAGACAATCTCAACACACAAGGGAAGCGCCGTGTGAAGGCAACCATCGCGAAGAAATTCAATGGTAACCGCTTTGTGCAGATTTATCAATAGAAGAAAGGATTGCGGAATGGCGGGGAAGTGGGACCTCAATCATACTGTATTCTGTATGTGCCCCAAGGACGCTGAGGGAGTGTAGCGACAGACGAGTTTAGTCAGTGCGTACATGCACCGACAAGATGGGGCAGAGTTGGACGGCCGGCGTATTGGTAGTGGTGTGTACACCACAGTTGTTGGTGTGAAGAAGTTGGGGCCTTGTGAGACACCGTGCTAGTGATGGCCCGGTGTGTGTGTGTGTGTGTGTGCATGTGTGCTCGCGCGTGTGTATATAGTTTATAACATCTCTAGAGAATCTAACAACATTGACACATGCACCTTTGTTAGTGAGGGTGGGCAGTGTTTGAAGGCCAACACACACACGCGCTCGCGCGTACGCACAAATCATGATACGTCGAGGGTAAAAAAAAAAAGTCTCTTAAAAGTCGACAGGGTCGACTTCATTGCACCGGGTTTTAATTGCATGTGGCTTATTCTCTTTACACAGTGCAGAAAGTGTCACAAAAAGCACGAACTCCGTAGCTCCAGCGACGACCCACAAGAGTCTCCGAAAAAATGCACTCGGGAAACGAAGGACGCGGCCCGGAATCAAACCGACAACCTTCAGAGCCGGAATCAGATGGTTTGACGACTTCGCCACAGAGCCTCCCGCTTCGCCGACTGTACGTCAAGAGTACACCAGGTCGAGCTATTGGACAGAATTAATAGAAGAAATAAGGAAGGAAGGAATGAAAAGAAAGGAGAAGAAGAAAACAGTTAAAGTGGTGGTAGCAGTAGTATTAATAGCATTAGAGGTAGCAGTAGTATTAGTAGTATTAGTAGTAGTAGCAGCAGAACTAAATAACAATATTATCAGCAGCAGTAGTGGTTGGAGGAGGAGCAGCAATGTTCCTTCAAAGTTGTAGTGGTGTAAGCGAAAGTTCTACTTCATGTGCTACTATAGTATGTCCAGAAATGAATGCCTTCATTCACGATCAATTATTTTGAAAACTGTCTGTTGCATCGTTATGAAATTTTTCCTGCCGTCTTATATTTACCCCCACCCAAGGAATATGTCTTTGATAGGTCCAAAAGCAACTTAAATCATCGAAAGCGGCGACATTTCTTTGATCTTTTGATGAAAAACTAGTGATTTCTCGCTAACAAACTTGTTTTTACAGTAATGAATGCCCCGCCAATTCAGATGACGACACAAGGCGTATCCGGATTCGTATGGGAGTGGGTGCAGTAAAAGAAGTAGCTTAAAAGTCCACATGGTCGACTGCATTGCACCGGGTTTTTATCCTATATGGCCTAGTCTCTTTCCGCAGCGTGGAAAACGTCGCACAAAGGACGAACTCCGTAGCTCCAGCGACGACCCTCGGGAGTCTCCGAAAAAATGCACTCGTAAAATGAAGGACGCGGCCTGGAATCGAACATACAACCTTCGGAGCCCGAGTCAGACAGCTTGATCACTTCACCACGGAGAATCCCGAGAGGGGTGCAATGTGTAATATTAGTAAAGACAGTTTCCTTCTATCAGCTTCTTGTCAAAAAAATTGTGTACAACTTCATAGCGATACTTTGAAGTGTACACAATTTCACATTCAATCCCAATGAAAAATATTCACACATTCAGATGTTAGCGATAAGTGGTAAGATTTAAAAAAAAAAATAATCAGGATTCATGAAAGTACCCACATACTGACGACACCTCTGAACTAATCTAAACACTCCCATTTTAAACTTTGCGGGGTTCTTGTCATAAGGCCTTTTTCGTGAACCACGAGAAAATTAACCATTCAACGCTTATGTTTCCGTGTCAAAATGTAATACTTCTAAAAATGTGCACTTCATCTCTGACTCGTAAATTATATACCACATATAAACAAACTTTGAAATCTGCTGTACAATCTCCAGAACAAAAATTTGTTTGTTGGGTGGACATGATGATAAGGTTATATGCTAAATCTCATAATTTTCCCTCAGTTGGTTACTGAGATATGGATTTTTATATGGAGGCGAACAAATGTGAACGCACTATAGCAATAGACTTGTCAGCGAGTTTACATTTGACTATCTCGTGTATACACTCGGCGAGGGAGGTATACCTTAGGGGAAATGTACGAGGGGGAGAAGGAAGTGAGAAGAGTGACGGTTGAGAAGGGAAAGAAAGCAAGCCAGTCTGGATTTAATACACGCGCCAGTCACAGGTAATTCGTGGACAGACCCTGGAAGACAATCTGCCTATGTATGGGATGTGGAATTCAGAAAAGAAACCTTAACTGTGGAAATTGGAAGATGTTGGCCCAAGTGGCAAGAGACTAGAATGCGAACGTCTTCGCACTACAATGGATGCTATGCACCATGCATACATAGCAAACGTTGATAGCAGCAGCAGGATAAGAATAAGAGGAGATCTATACATCACAGGCAAGGTGGATTCGCCTCTTGAATGTCAAGGTGGGGAGGTCAAACGTTCATTTTCTGATGGGCGTAGATCTGGTGGTGGTTTCTGGCGATCAGATTACCCGACTAGATTTCCATCTTGTAATGTGCTGTCCTATTGACAAGTTTCCAAAGAACGATGCTTTATAGTCGTCTGCTGTGATCATACCTGACATTTTCTGGACTGGAGGCTGGGCATCGTAAGGAATTATTTATGCTTGGGGGATTTACTTGCTCACGGTTTGTGACTTAATACCCACACGTTATGGTATAGCCTTGTGTGGTCATGGCGTGGCTTTTTAGAGTATGAGACCATATTACGAATTTCAGCACATTATCCTACGTTCGAACGTTTTGTAATTGACAAAAATAATGCGAATTTCATCACAATTTAGCCAGCTCCGTGGCGAAGTGATTGTCATATATTTTTGAAGGGAGTGGGAGATCACTGTAGTGCATGCCCTATCTCTAACAAAAGAAGTAGAGCCCCATCCTCTTCTATCTTCAATAACCCCAGAATATGAACCTTGAGTTATCTGCAGGCCTCGTTCTATTAAGTATGTCTAGGAGATATAGATTATGGCCCTGGTGAGAATGGTAATTACTAACTGGGAATCTGCCCCTTCTCCAAGGATTCTGTAGCTCTGGATCCCCCTTTTATTTTTTGGTTATCAAATCTGAGGAAAGTCTGGAGAATTTTCTCAGCCTGATTTAGATGAAGAAAACATGGATGTTGAGCAGTTGATAGATCTAGAGTCTTCTCTCCCCCATTTTAGTAAGTCATTATGAGTGGATTTATTTTCAAACAATCAAACACATAATCAATCACATTAGATTCTGACAACATGATGTACAAAGAAGTTGTTGACTCACAGATAGGTTTGAACTGATAAATTAACAGAAGGTCAATTCATGTTAATCATTTATTGACTGGGCCTGAGCCTTCTGGCCAGTACATACATCTCTATTGTGATTTACACAAAATATTAGAAAAGTTGCACATTGGACCAGTCACACAGACCATCAATAAACAAGCATCAATACATGAGAGGTCAACAAGTGTGAAAACATATTAAACATTTTGATGTTGTACATGTTAAGTGTGATGGTAATTCAACAATTAAATATCAGTTTCCTGAAATTGGGTGTGGTGTGTACCAATTAGAAAGGTAACCTGGTGACTGGAAGATTAGGTAAGCCCGGGTCCATTGACTGATGGATCCACTTCAGGTCTGCCCGTATAGCTCCACTGAAGGCCTCCCCATACTCTGCTCATGGCCAAGTCATCCTCCATCTCACTTGTGGTTCATCTCTTTCTCTCGGCTTCCCTCTCTCAGGTCTGATTTAGGTGGTTAGTTTGCTGATGTGTTGGGTGGTTGTTGGTATGTAGCCACCAAGATCACTGATGAATATTCACATAAATATATTGTCATAGTCTTGCTCGTATCTAGGTAACTAAACTTGGGTTCATACAGGCAACAATAAATCTGTTCGTTATGAGATCGAATATTTATTGTATTTACATATACAGTATGCGTTGGCGCAGTGGGTAAACAGACCCGCGCTATATTACATCTCCCAAATAGTAAACATCAAACACATAAGTATCATTTAACAGTCTAGCAAACTATCTAGCCTATGTCTATATATCTATTGATATCTATAGAGTCCCTCAAAGGCAGGCCATGTTGCCTCTCTCAAGTCCGTCTGTCCTCTGCCGGTCTCCGCGTGTCCTAACTCGACACGGGCGGTAACTCTGTCCGAGTTCCTCGTGGACCCCGCATTAGGCGGGCCACATCAGTGTCCACGGAATCATGGACTTGGTGACCATCTCTTTTGAGAAGGTTCTAGATTACTCGGGTCCTGCTCGACTCAATGGTTTCCCTTGGGCTGGAATTGCAGCCCTTTACTAAATGTGTAAGTGAGGCGGTGACAGGATCCCTCCTCCCCCGTGACATGATTTGTTGTTGGGAATTAGATCCGTTCTAATTCTGTCACCGAATCACATACAGTTGGTGTTGTAGTTTGGTGGATAGTAACCTGGCAACCTACCTATTAGCACTAAAAACTCATGTATTCTACCATACAACACTTGTCTGATCTGGTGCAGAGATCCCTGTCTCTCGTGTGCTTAAATATGCTTATCAGACCGAAGTTACGTGGCATTTTAGTAGTTGTATTTACAACTTGCCCTTCTCATAGTACCCGAAATGGTACCCAGACAAATAACCCCTATATAATAGAGGGTTAACAAGACCGAAGTCTTGGCTAAATAAGTACACCTTCAAATCTTGATCTGTGTGTGTATTTCTATACACTTTTACTCCCGTATGTTATATAATGCTAAATATGTAGTTACCTTGTTCTTTTATCCCCCTCATACTACAAGTGTCCCTGTTGGCTTGTTAGTGTGCTTGACTAATAAGTTGATGTTTCTAATAAAGTGACTGTGACTTTTAACTTGATAGTGTTGAGTTTTAAGGTTTGTGTACTGCGTGTGCTGAATGTGTGGCGTAATTCCAAGCGTCACGAGTTGGGATAACCTCAATCATGAACTACTGCACTGTGTGCAATACATGAAGAGGCATTCCAAGTAGTGGTGCTTAGATGTATCCTAACTGCTAAGCTAAGTATATTAATTCACTATTAAACTAAGTACTAAACATGTATTCACAAATTAGACAAGTCATACAATTTACATGAAAGACGCAGACAAATTAAAATAAATACGGTTTGCGTACAATTTGTCCGCCAAGTGTATCGTTCTCTCATTTAATCCATTCACACAGCCATTCACTCACTTTTCATTAAAAATAGTATTTGGTTAAAATATATAATTAAAGTTGAGGTAAGTGTTATTGCCCTTAAAAAAAAATGGGCTAGGCGATATTTGCCCTTTTAGAAAATACGTACTTCTTGTACGATGACTCACAAATGGGTTATAATTTAAATAGAGACAATTGTATAGGACGGTTCTTTAGCTTAGGAATGGTACCGCCTGTAATATTAATGTCGAATATGTACAAATTACAGGTGAATACAATTTATATACAACAATAATGAAAATATAATACATATTTAATCCTAAACTAATTAATTAATTAAATCCAACGATGACGTCGTCCTCCTGTCGCTAGCGTGTTATGCCATGAATGGTAAAGCTAGTATGGCTGTCTCTTGAGTGTCGTAGTCGATGGTGTTCTGTTTCGGCTGTTTGTAAAGTTACGTAGTAACAACAAGTATGGCATGTTCTTAATGTCCTATATAACGATTTCTTACAGAATTCGGAGTTAGTTCGTTGGTTGATCTTATTGGTTGACACAAACACAGTTACTGTTTCTTGCTGGAATCGTTCTAGCGCTTAGGCACTTGATGGTATAGTTCTCAAAGTAACGTATCATGTTCTTGGGTGTCGTAATTCAACTAATCACTGAGAGTACTCTAGCAGGTGTAGAGTTCCACTGTAATATGCAACCGACTAAAAGTATCACAGTTTATAGTATGGCTAATGGTCGATGTGATCAGAGTCATTCTACTGGCGCATTCACCTGCCGTGACAAAAGGTCAGCCACAATGTTGTCGGTGCCTCTGATGTGGCGGATTTCGAAGTCGAAATCTTGAAGTAGAAGACACCATCTTTGTAGCCGATGGTTTTTAGGCGACCCCTGGTTAAGGACCAATAATGGCGAACTGTCAGTGAGGACCACAAAGTGACTCCCTAAGAGGAACTTCGATAATCTCAATATACAAAACACTAGGCTTAAACACTCTAATTCAACTGTGGCATACCGAGTCTCAGCCTTCTTTAGTTTGCGGCTTACATAGAGAATTGGGTGTTTTATGCCATCCATTTCCTGCATCAAGCATCCTCCTATTGCGATAGCGCTCGCATCTGTGGTCAAAATAAAGGGTAAATTTATGTTGGGTAATCGTAAGACTGGTGGATTAGAAAAAATATGTTTCAATTTACACATTGCATCATCTAAGCTGGTACTTTTACAAATTTTTGATGGATGATTTTTAGTTAACATATCCGAAAAGATTGAGGTTAGTTCTGCCCAATGTGGAATAAATTTAGAATAATAGTTAATCAGACCTAGTAAACTTCTAACTTGCTTCTTTGTGGTAGGTACTTCTAGCTTAAGGATCTTGGAAACAATTTTATCATCAGTCAATAATTTTCCTTCAGAAATTCTATGACCAAGGAAGTCTATTTGTGTATAACCTATTTCAACCTTGGAAGGTTTGATAGTAAGTCCAAAAAGAGAGATTTGGTGGAAGACTTGTTTAAGGGTGAGTAAGTGAGAAGTCATATCAGAAGAATGGATGCATATATCATCAATATAAGCAACTACGTCATTAATTCCGTGTAATAACAATCTTGTTAGTCTTACAAATGTGGCCGGTGCGTTCTTGAGCCCAAACGGAAGATATAGCCATTCGTACAAGCCGAGAGGTGTTGCGAATGCTGTTATATGTCTACAAGAAGGGTGTAATGGAACTTGCCAATATCCTTTAGCTAAATCGGTCTTAGAAAATAAGGATGATTGAGCCATATTTAAGATAAGATCTTCACAGCTGTTCATTGGCTCTGCATCCGTTGTTGTTCTTGTATTTAATACGCGATAGTCAATGCACAAGCGAATTGTCTGGTCCTTTTTCTTCACCAGAACAATCGGTGACGAATATTGAGACATCGATTTTTGAATAATGCCATTTTTCTCTAAATCTAAAATTTCTTTATCTAAATTAGATCTGTAATGGAGAGGAATAGAATATGGTCTACATTTGACCGGTCTCAGATCTGTCAGCACAATTGAATGTGTTATTTTATCAGTGCGTCCAGGTCTGTTAGAAAAGATAGATTTATATTCGTCAAGGATAGTCAAAATGTCTTGTCGCTGTTGTTGTGTCAAAGTGTCAGAGATATGTATGTCATTTATACTTCCGTCGTCAGTCATGATTGGTACAGGGATTTCAGTGTTGTCCACGTCTGTCTGATTTACCACAGATGCCACTGTTTGTAAATTGTCTTCAATGTCATTGTCGTCGTCGTCGAGATCAATTGTTGTCAATATGTCGTCAAATTTGTAGTCGATGTCGATATCACAGATTGTCGGTAATGTCCATATGTCTTCGTCGTTTTCGTCGTCGTAAGAGTGTGTCGTTAACGATGCTACGTTTGTCGAGGTGTCATTTCGTTGAGAAATTGTCGTTTCGTCTCCGTCGCCAGTTCGTTGAGTCAGTTCATTTGTCTCATTGTCCTGTCTAACATAATATGGTTTAAACATATTTATATGGAATATTTCCAAGTTTCTATTTAAAGAGAATGCAGTAGAGTTATTCCCCTTGTTGACCAGTTTCTGACATATCACACAAGATGTACAAAAGGTTTTAATATCCTGGTCAAACTTTGGCCAATAAAACTGGGTCAGGATAATAGCCCTGGTCATTTCGTATGTCATATGACCTCCAAAAGGGGAGTCATGGGCTAATTTTAGCACTTTGTCTCGATGTGCTTGTGGTAACACTATTTGCTGTGTCGTGGTCTGCTTTGTTGTGTAAAATCTAGTTAAGATGTTGTTCTGTAGCCTAAATGTCCACGATGCGTTCTTTGTTAATTTTGGCTTAAGGCCTACTAACTTAAAGTATGGTGCTAGTGTAGGGTCATTTTTCTGTTCATTTCCAAAATTGATGTTAGTTGAGTTTGGCGCTACTATTTCTAATGATTCCTGTAGTTGGTCGGTGTTGGTTTTGTGGGTTGTCTGTCGTGTTATTGTGTTTGTGTGTTGTGTGTCTTGTTGCACATTTACAGGTTCGGTACTTGGTAGTTTGGTCGCATCCTCAATTCGAGGTTTTAATTCGGTCGTATCGTTTCTTGATTCGACCGCCCCTGCATAGCTTCCTGAATTACCTCAGTGGTTGTCTCCCTTGGTATTTTGGCAGTTTGAGACAAGCAAGAATGGTGTTTCTCTTTTGTGTCGCTATTTCTGTGGTGGATACCGTGCTTTTGCTCCCAACTTTTTATTTCTCTTTCAGAGCATGGATGTATGTTGGGTAAATTACCAAGTATAATATCCGCGACGGGATTTTCAAGGATAGCACACAATACTCGCCCCGATATGAACGGCGTTTGAATTTCGACCAAAGCAAGGGGGTATTTCTCTATTGTACCTGAAAATGTGCGACACGTCACATGTTTGTCTGTGTAGTCTTTAGCGTCTATTAATGTCTTCCTCACATCACAGAGAGTTGCGCCGGAATCACGAATTAACGTGCACTTTTTGTTGTTAACAAACCCTGTATAAAAAACTAGCTTGCCTGTAGATGATAAGGCAGCGTTAGCTATTTCATTTGCAATTGGGATTATGTGACCACAATGTAGTGTTGTGTCAATTTGGAACTTTGTACAGGTGTTGCACTTACTGTCTGTTATGGTGTTGATGACGTGTACAGCATTCCCAAGCTCGCTTTCATTGTCGTGTTGATTTTCACATTCATTTAGTGACTCAAGCTCTTCGTCAGTCGACGTTTCTACTAATGCCGCATTGGCCTGTTTCAATAACTTTCGGCCTTGACAATCTTTATTATAGTGACCCCAGCTATTGCAGAAATAACATTTAATTGCTCTGTGGTAAGCCATGCGTTTAGCTGTTTGCTTCTCTACCATCTTTTTGAGGTGTTCAGGGTAGGTGGGTGATTTGTCACACATACCGTAACTGTCGTGATGAAGATTGCAATATTGGCACCTTACTACTTTACCGACATTGGATCGTGGTTTAAATCTGCTCTGTGATTGTTTGGAGTATTTGGTGTTCACTACTGCAGCTGCTGTATCATTGTGACTTATATTATGTTGAAAAATATCCCTATTTGCTGTAAAAAATGCATTCCCTTTCGCCTCGATTTCCTGAATGCTCTTACAATCCATTTGTTTTAAGAACTTGGCAAAAGGTGTGGGGATAGTGCTAACTATTTTATCTATTATAATTAGTTCCTTAAGTTTATCATGGCTATTGTTGGTTTTAGCCGAGTTAATCCATTTTGTGCATATGTCTTGGACTGTACTGACATAATCTATAAAGGTTTGGTTTGGTTGTGGAGATAATTTGGCAAATTGTTGTTGGTAACCTGCAGTGTCTAAAGAAAAATGTTGGAGAATGCGTTGTTTTAGGTACTCATAGTCTTTTCGCATTTCCTGTGGTATTGTTTCTATTACTTTCAGTGGTTCAAGAGCCAAATTTCTCATTAGAATAAATGCCCAATCTGATTTACTGATTTTATGATGAGACATGAGACATTCAAAATTTTCTAAGTAAGCGGAGATGGAATCTCCAGAACAGAAAGCCTTCACGAGACCTTTATATTTATTATATTTTTGCTCTTCTTCTTTGCTTCTTAACTTATTTATTGATATTTCTGCGTTGGCCTCCATTTCCATCTGTTTTAGTTTAATCTGTGTCTCGGCATTTAGTTGGGCCTGTTTGGCGGCGGCCTCCAGCTCCATCTGTTTCTCTTGAGCCTGCAATTGTATTTTCTTTTCATCTGCTTGAGCCTGCAATTGTATTTTCTTTTCATCTGCTTGAGCCTGCAATTGTATTTTCTTTTCATCTGCTTGTATTTGCATTTGTAATTTCTTTTCATCGGCCTCGATTTGCAATTTCTTTTCCTCTGCTTGCATTTGCAGTTTCCTTTCTTCGGCTTCCATTTGAAGTTTCCTTTCCTCTCGTTCTATCGCTCTTTCTTCACGGGCAATGTTTTCTGCGTGTGTTTTCTGTGCCCATTCTGACAGTTTCTCTTCTTTATAACCTAACTTTATTCCTTGCTCAATGCATTGATCTAAACTAGACATTTTGTGTTTTACTTGTTTGTTAACTTTATAGAGTTAAATCCCTTTAGAAAAATATGTTGTGTGGTCGAAAATTTGGTTAACTCCCCTACTTATTAATGTGTAAATCAAAATGCAAGGTTATGTTGGTGAAAATTTCATGAATATGCAACGAAATCAATATGATACAAAATAATACATTGATGAAACATGAGAAGTACAGCTTAAAAGTACAATGAGTATGAGGTGAAACTTAGCTCTGAATTTTGAAGCTCCTCGATGTTATCTTGCACTCTCGTTATTGTTGGAAAGCTTTCATCGGTTGAACGTGGCACTTGTTGCGGAACAATCTGTTCGTGGAGCGAGAAAACATTAGTGACTGTCACAAAAAAAAATGTCAAAATAGTAACATGTCAAAAAAAAATTGTTTACAGAATCAAAATAAAGAGGCGCTGTGGAGGCAATGGCGAGACATTGCCGAGGGACTCAGATTACTTCTATTTTATCGCTAGATAGCTACTAGTTCTATGTAACCTTGTAACGTTAACAATTTCTTTGATTTAAACAAATCAATGTGTTACCAAAAATCAATGTTTTATCAAAAATCAGTGTGATATGATTAAATAATTAATTTTACATGGCATTTAATAGGTTTTTAAGAAAACATTCTATGCCAAAACCGGAAAACTAGCCCCCAAAAAGCCTGTCATAGTCTTGCTCGTATCTAGGTAACTAAACTTGGGTTCATACAGGCAACAATAAATCTGTTCGTTATGAGATCGAATATTTATTGTATTTACATATACAGTATGCGTTGGCGCAGTGGGTAAACAGACCCGCGCTATATTACATCTCCCAAATAGTAAACATCAAACACATAAGTATCATTTAACAGTCTAGCAAACTATCTAGCCTATGTCTATATATCTATTGATATCTATAGAGTCCCTCAAAGGCAGGCCATGTTGCCTCTCTCAAGTCCGTCTGTCCTCTGCCGGTCTCCGCGTGTCCTAACTCGACACGGGCGGTAACTCTGTCCGAGTTCCTCGTGGACCCCGCATTAGGCGGGCCACATCAGTGTCCACGGAATCATGGACTTGGTGACCATCTCTTTTGAGAAGGTTCTAGATTACTCGGGTCCTGCTCGACTCAATGGTTTCCCTTGGGCTGGAATTGCAGCCCTTTACTAAATGTGTAAGTGAGGCGGTGACATATATACATTCCTACCAATACAATATTCTAGAAGTAGGTCGGAAGAAATCTAAATTCCTGAAGTAGGAACTAGTTCCCCTCCCCTCCTTTTTTCTCTAAGCTAGTGTTGGGTTAATTTGGGGTGGTCAGAGTTTATCACACTGTGTACGCCTTGTATCAACTGGTTCCTGCTGTATGTAAGTTCTCATTTGACCTGGGGTCAGTGAACGTGTACAGTAAGACAGTGACAAGAGTGAGAATATGTCAAGATGCAGGTAAATAAATGACATACATTTATAACATTTCTTCCACTCAATGGTGTTTATAATGTGTATAAATAATTCTCTGTGTTTTCCCAATTAACTTCTTCTTCTTCTTCTTCTAATAACTCTCTCCCATTATCTGTTGTTGTTGTGATGTTGAGTGTTGGGTTGTGTGGTGATGAGTGTTCAAGCCGTGTTGATTAATGAGTTAAGTTCACTGCGCGTGATGGTGTTCCGCGAAGCACAACTTTCTCATGTAATGCAGTTCATGTGTGCCCTTATCTAATTAAAATTTGACAAAAATATAAATATTTATTCCGTCAAACCCTATTGATTCAATAGATGAAGGAGAAAGGAAAGATTGATTTCTCTTTCAGCTTTCTAGATTGTAAATAGGCATAGATAAGTCTGTTTTAGAACAAGGCACTTGTTCTAGTACACGAACTGTCATTTTAGCTGTAGATAGTGATAGCATCTTTAACAATGTTTCTGACAAAATGCACAAGATTGCTTTCGAATCATCACTTCTCACAGTTGTTTAGAATAGAATGTAGTAGTATAATGCACTTCTTAAAGTTAATAGTTATCTCTAAGAATATCAGAGATTGCAGTTTCATCGAAGAGAGTATTGGAGTGTCATTTTGCCCGGGAACGGCTCTGCGTCGTTAGAATCTACAGTCGAGCATTTTTACATTTCAGAGGTTTTAATTAATAATAATACATTTCAATTGACATTACAAACACGGGTTACCATTACTTGATACTTGATACATCGGGTTCTTAGTCTAATCTCGGAAATCACAAGCTTACCTCAGATCTAGACACCCCGCAATTCCATGTTTGAAAATTTGGTCACCCCAGCTTCTCACGTCTCTTCATCAGGCTGGTTGCAGGAAAAAGTGCGGGCTTACCAGATTCTGATGAAATATTAACATATGCAAATCCGGCGTTGGCGCGAAAGCGGGTCACATGTCTCCTCCTATCCAATGGGTTTCCGAGCTTTGTCTGATGAAATCTTTCTAAGAATCCACGTCATCTGTCACTTATGCAGTTCCAGTTTCGATGTTAAGTTTTAAGTCCTAGTCTCCGTTTGCGGTTGTGAAGTCAATTTCTTTTAATGTTGTTTCCTCTTCTTGCGGCATGTTTTGGTAAATGAATAATGGTGGTTAGCATTATGCCACATGGCCCCACTCCAGATTGTTCTATGGTATGGAACTATGTTTCCAACATTTTCAGTTATCAAGCTGTTCCCATTTTTCCTCCCTTGTATTCTGATCAGGCAGGGGTTCTGCTTGGAATTCAGTAATAGCATTGAGTTGTCGATAATCGATGCATAATCTATGTTCTCCACTTGGCTTTCTCAATAAGACGACGCTAGCACTGTAAGGTGATTCAGATGGTGAGATTATTCCTGCGGTGAGCAGCTGTTGTATTTCTTCCTCTAAAGTCTTTTGCTTCGCATAAGGAACTGGGTAAGTCTTGACTCGCACAGGCACTGTGTCATTTAACTTCATGTCAAATTCCTCCAAATCAGTTCTTCCTGGCTTATCAGTAAGTACTTCTGCATATTTTGCCATAAGTTCCCTAATCAGCTTTTGCTGATCCTTTGTTAAGTTGGGATTAATTTCCACATCCTTAAAGGTCTCTTTGGCTTGCAGTTGGCACTCGACTCCCATTGTTGATCCTTCTTCGACTTCAGTAGCCACACTCATGGCCATCAGATGTGCAGGTTCGGTGGTTGAGGGTCTTTCATGATATTTCTTCAAGAGGTTTATGTGAAATACTTTCATCTTGCCTTTGACTGAAATTCTGTAGTTGGCACGTGAGATCTTCTCCGTCACTACATAAGGTCCTCTCCATCCTATTTGCAGCTTATTCTGACTGGTTGGAAGCAGCAACATCACCTTCTCTCCTATCTCTAACTCTCTATCCATTGCCTTGCGGTTGAAGTTACGAGCAATTCTTCGTCTGGCTTGACATAGATTGACATTCGCTTGTTTCCAACTGTGTTGTAAACGATTTTTCAACTCGGCAACATATGTAGATGCAGTCACGACTGTATCGTCTGTAGTATTATCAGTCCACGTTCGAAGTAACGCCTCCAGTGGTCCCTTGATCGGTCGTCCAAACAACAGTGTGGCTGGAGCAAAACCTGTTGAGTGATGGGGTATTTCCCTGTAAGCGAATAAAGCTGCAGGTAAATACAAGTCCCAATCCTCTGTCTTCTCCTGGGCAATTTTGCGCAGGATACTAATCAATGTCCCGTTCCACCTTTCCACAAGTCCATTTGACTGAGGGTGATATGGTGAACTGAAGATATGGAGTGCATGAAAAAGTCTGAAGGTCTCTTCCATGAGCTTACCACGAAACTGTGAACTGTTGTCCGTCAAGATCCTTTGTGGGAATCCTAGACGTGTGAATATTCCTAATAATGCATCAGCGACGTGTTTGGAGTCACAGCTGGGCATAGGAACTGCTTCGGCCCACATGGTTGTTGTGTCCACAAGCGTTAATATGAATCGGTTTCGCCTCTTCGTTGCTGAGAGAGGTCCGATGATGTCTACAGCCACTTTCTCAAATGGAATTCCAGTGATTGGCGATTCACCCAACATTGCCGGTGGTGTCCGGTGTTTTGGTGATACTTTCTGACACTGTGCGCATGATTTTACAAACCGTTGTATGTCTGAGTTCATCCCTGGCCTAAAGTAGTGAGTGGTAATCCGCTGTGTAGTAGCGTTGATACCCATGTGCCCACTGAATGGTAGACTATGACCCATCTCTAAGATCTGAGTCCTGTATTGAGTTGGTACAACAAGTTGATTAAACTCTTGTCCAGCTCGTCCTGCTTTTCTGTAAAGAAGTGCTGACTTCATGAACAGATCACCTTTACGTAGAGGTAAATGTGATTTTGGCAGTTTTCTGAAGCAGGGTTCCAAGGTGCTGTCGGCTTCTTGTGCCCTCTTCAGTTCCTCCGTTCGAGGGATTGGCGTAGTTGTTTCTGGAGTTTTTGTTGCCTGGGATTGAGTGGTCATGGTCGCCATCGCCACAGGTTGAACAGGTTCTCCTAGAACGATAAATCTACGGCCGAGGATTACAGGATATATCGGATCGTCCAAGACTGCCGCCTTGATTGTCCCAGTGACATACCGCGAGGCTATGTCCACTTTTGCCACTGGAAGAGACATATTCGTTGAACTCTTCAGTGGTCCCTGTAATTCCACTATTTCCTCTGTCACCTGTTCAGGGTGAACTAAGGATGATGAAACAACACAGTCATACGATAATCCAGTATCATATAAACAGGTCGTTTTGAATCCATTTAGCAAGATGGATTCTACAACCGGAATACGAGATGATGTGTCTTGATGAGGTGTCTGTTTGGACGTTTCACTAGTGCTCACTTTTTTCTCTTTTCGGTTGGCCAAACATGCCGCTGTGTGTGGAGGTGGCTTTTTCCTGCAATTCTGAAATGTGTGACCTCTAATTTTGCAATGGGCACAGAATGGTTTGTCCTCCTTCGGCGCTGTTTGGACTGAGTTTTGAGTGTTTTTCTGGGATTTCCCATTTTTCTTGGTGGCTACAGTGTTTTCACCCTCTTTTGGCTGTGGAGTTTTGTTTTGAGAGGGGGTGTTGTTCGAACGTCCCTTTCCTCCCATCTCCTTCTGAGATTTCTCAAATCTCTCTGCCAGGATGATTATAGTTTCCAGGCGGTCAGCCCCGTTTTGGGTTAAGAATGCCTTCATTTCGTTCTGCATTTTCCCCCTTGATCTGATCAATGATGATCATTTCACGGAGTCCTTCAAAATTTTCCTCAAATCCTCCCAAGCAAGTCCATCTTTGTATGTATGACTTCAATCTTTCGACTAGTTGCGCGTAACTCTCACCCGGTTCCTTCCTTGCGGCTTTGAACCTGAGTTTATAAGATTCGGCATCCACTTCGAAGCGGCTCAAGAGTGCCGTCTTAAGTGTTGTGTAGTTCTGTTGTTCCTCTCTAGTGAGGCGCGAGAACACACACGCCGTGGATCTTAAGGCCTGCGCTAACTTCCTTGCCCATCTACTTTCTTCAAGCCCACAGCTGACAGCCATTGCCTCGAAGCGTGATAAAAATCCTTCGATGTGGTCAGTCTGTTCATTAAAGGGTTCCAGAGGAAATGACATAGCTCCTGAATTAAGGTGAGAGTTGTGGGGAGGTGGTTCTGTCACTGGCGATCCTGATGAGGTTGAGGGTGTAAGACCACCCCCTTTCTCTATTCTCCGGATCTCCACTTCAATCTCCATTCTCCTCAACTCCAGTTGGTGTTGACGCTCTCTCTCCTTATCTTCCATTTCAGCCTGTAGTCGTTTCTCTTTCAATTCCAATTCTGCTTGAAGTCGTTTTCCCTCTCAGCCAATTCAGCCTGAAGCTGTTTTTCTTTGAGAGCCAATTCCGCTTGCAGTCTTTCTCTTTTGTCGAATGCATCTGAAACATAGTTAGCTAGCTCAAGGCCATCTAACCCGCATTCCCTACGTGTTTCTGTTATTTGGGCTCTAAACTTTGCAGTTTCCGCCATGTCTATAATTTATTGCTTTGTTCTGCCTAAAAAAATATAATTGCAGTTAGTCTGATCCGCGTAAGCTTGTCAGTCCCTGATCTGCAAATATACAACAGAGCATGTGCAATATTAAAAACACCCTATGTTATGTCTGTCTGTCAATGCTGGAAAAGCCAAAGGCAGCAGGCACTGAAATAACCAGATTTAATTCCTAGTAAAGAAAAGAATCTGAAATTAGACAGAGTTTTCCCAACGGATAAGATTTTCCGGTGGTTGATGAAATGCTGTTAAGTTCAGACTCCACAGGAAAAGAACACCTTCTCTGGAAGAGAAGTAGTGTTGGTAGAGTAGATACACACTATATATTTCACCTGGAGCACCTCTTTCTGAAGTATAAGCCTATTTGAACATGGCCCCCTTCTTCAGGAGGAATGATCAGTCACCTACTCTTATTTATCTGTTAATGTCATTCATATCATGTGGCTGTCAATCAATATAAGAAAATGACAATGTTCAAAATCTAAGGATAATTGTGTTAATGTTTTATGTAATTGTTTAAAGGTTAATATATGGGAACCATCCCGGACGAGCCCCCAATATGTCATATATTTTTGAAGGGAGTGGGAGATCACTGTAGTGCATGCCCCATCTCTAACAAAAGAAGTAGAGCCCCATCCTCTTCTATCTTCAATAACCCCAGAATATGAACCTTGAGTTATCTGCAGGCCTCGTTCTATTAAGTATGTCTAGGAGATATAGATTATGGCCCTGGTGAGAATGGTAATTACTAACTGGGAATCTGCCCCTTCTCCAAGGATTCTGTAGCTCTGGAGCCCCCTTTTATTTTTTGGTTATCAAATCTGAGGAAAGTCTGGAGAATTTTCTCAGCCTGATTTAGATGAAGAAAACATGGATGTTGAGCAGTTGATAGATCTAGAGTCTTCTCTCCCCCATTTTAGTAAGTCATTATGAGTGGATTTATTTTCAAACAATCAAACACATAATCAATCACATTAGATTCTGACAACATGATGTACAAAGAAGTTGTTGACTCACAGATAGGTTTGAACTGATAAATTAACAGAAGGTCAATTCATGTTAATCATTTATTGACTGGGCCTGAGCCTTCTGGCCAGTACATACATCTCTATTGTGATTTACACAAAATATTAGAAAAGTTGCACATTGGACCAGTCACACAGACCATCAATAAACAAGCATCAATACATGAGAGGTCAACAAGTGTGAAAACATATTAAACATTTTGATGTTGTACATGTTAAGTGTGATGGTAATTCAACAATTAAATATCAGTTTCCTGAAATTGGGTGTGGTGTGTACCAATTAGAAAGGTAACCTGGTGACTGGAAGATTAGGTAAGCCCGGGTCCATTGACTGATGGATACACTTCAGGTCTGCCCGTATAGCTCCACTGAAGGCCTCCCCATACTCTGCTCATGGCCAAGTCATCCTCCATCTCACTTGTGGTTCATCTCTTTCTCTCGGCTTCCCTCTCTCAGGTCTGATTTAGGTGGTTAGTTTGCTGATGTGTTGGGTGGTTGTTGGTATGTAGCCACCAAGATCACTGATGAATATTCACATAAATATATACATTCCCACCAATACAATATTCTAGAAGTAGGTCGGAAGAAATCTAAATTCCTGAAGTAGGAACTAGTTCCCCTCCCCTCCTTTTTTCTCTGAGCTAGTGTTGGGTTAATTTGGGGTGGTCAGAGTTTATCACACTGTGTACGCCTTGTATCAACTGGTTCCTGCTGTATGTAAGTTCTCATTTGACCTGGGGTCAGTGAACGTGTACAGTAAGACAGTGACAAGAGTGAGAATATGTCAAGATGCAGGTAAATAAATGACATACATTTATAACATATGTGTATAAATAATTCTCTGTGTTTTTCCCAATTTACTTCTTCTTCTTCTTCTTCTAATAACTCTCTCCCATTATCTGTTGTTGTTGTGATGTTGAGTGTTGGGTTGTGTGGTGATGAGTGTTCAAGCCGTGTTGATTAATGAGTTAAGTTCACTGCGCGTGATGGTGTTCCGCGAAGCACAACTTTCTCATGTAATGCAGTTCATGTGTGCCCTTATCTAATTAAAATTTGACAAAAATATAAATATTTATTCCGTCAAACCCTATTGATTCAATAGATGAAGGAGAAAGGAAAGATTGATTTCTCTTTCAGCTTTCTAGATTGTAAATAGGCATAGATAAGTCTGTTTTAGAACAAGGCACTTGTTCTAGTACACGAACTGTCATTTTAGCTGTAGATAGTGATAGCATCTTTAACAATGTTTCTGACAAAATGCACAAGATTGCTTTCGAATCATCACTTCTCACAGTTGTTTAGAATAGAATGTAGTAGTATAATGCACTTCTTAAAGTTAATAATTATCTCTAAGAATATCAGAGATTGCAGTTTCATCGAAGAGAGTATTGGAGTGTCATTTTGCCCGGGAACGGCTCTGCGTCGTTAGAATCTACAGTCGAGCATTTTTACATTTCAGAGGTTTTAATTAATAATAATACATTTCAATTGACATTACAAACACGGGTTACCATTACTTGATACTTGATACATCGGGTTCTTAGTCTAATCTCGGAAATCACAAGCTTACCTCAGATCTAGACACCCCGCAATTCCATGTTTGAAAATTTGGTCACCCCAGCTTCTCACGTCTCTTCATCAGGCTGGTTGCAGGAAAAAGTGCGGGCTTACCAGATTCTGATGAAATATTAACATATGCAAATCCGGCGTTGGCGCGAAAGCGGGTCACATGTCTCCTCCTATCCAATGGGTTTCCGAGCTTTGTCTGATGAAATCTTTCTAAGAATCCACGTCATCTGTCACTTATGCAGTTCCAGTTTCGATGTTAAGTTTTAAGTCCTAGTCTCCGTTTGCGGTTGTGAAGTCAATTTCTTTTAATGTTGTTTCCTCTTCTTGCGGCATGTTTTGGTAAATGAATAATGGTGGTTAGCATTATGCCACATGGCCCCACTCCAGATTGTTCTATGGTATGGAACTATGTTTCCAACATTTTCAGTTATCAAGCTGTTCCCATTTTTCCTCCCTTGTATTCTGATCAGGCAGGGGTTCTGCTTGGAATTCAGTAATAGCATTGAGTTGTCGATAATCGATGCATAATCTATGTTCTCCACTTGGCTTTCTCAATAAGACGACGCTAGCACTGTAAGGTGATTCAGATGGTGAGATTATTCCTGCGGTGAGCAGCTGTTGTATTTCTTCCTCTAAAGTCTTTTGCTTCGCATAAGGAACTGGGTAAGTCTTGACTCGCACAGGCACTGTGTCATTTAACTTCATGTCAAATTCCTCCAAATCAGTTCTTCCTGGCTTATCAGTAAGTACTTCTGCATATTTTGCCATAAGTTCCCTAATCTGCTTTTGCTGATCCTTTGTTAAGTTGGGATTAATTTCCACATCCTTAAAGGTCTCTTTGGCTTGCAGTTGGCACTCGACTCCCATTGTTGATCCTTCTTCGACTTCAGTAGCCACACTCATGGCCATCAGATGTGCAGGTTCGGTGGTTGAGGGTCTTTCATGATATTTCTTCAAGAGGTTTATGTGAAATACTTTCATCTTGCCTTTGACTGAAATTCTGTAGTTGGCACGTGAGATCTTCTCCGTCACTACATAAGGTCCTCTCCATCCTATTTGCAGCTTATTCTGACTGGTTGGAAGCAGCAACATCACCTTCTCTCCTATCTCTAACTCTCTATCCATTGCCTTGCGGTTGAAGTTACGAGCAATTCTTCGTCTGGCTTGACATAGATTGACATTCGCTTGTTTCCAACTGTGTTGTAAACGATTTTTCAACTCGGCAACATATGTAGATGCAGTCACGACTGTATCGTCTGTAGTATTATCAGTCCACGTTCGAAGTAACGCCTCCAGTGGTCCCTTGATCGGTCGTCCAAACAACAGTGTGGCTGGAGCAAAACCTGTTGAGTGATGGGGTATTTCCCTGTAAGCGAATAAAGCTGCAGGTAAATACAAGTCCCAATCCTCTGTCTTCTCCTGGGCAATTTTGCGCAGGATACTAATCAATGTCCCGTTCCACCTTTCCACAAGTCCATTTGACTGAGGGTGATATGGTGAACTGAAGATATGGAGTGCATGAAAAAGTCTGAAGGTCTCTTCCATGAGCTTACCACGAAACTGTGAACTGTTGTCCGTCAAGATCCTTTGTGGGAATCCTAGACGTGTGAATATTCCTAATAATGCATCAGCGACGTGTTTGGAGTCACAGCTGGGCATAGGAACTGCTTCGGCCCACATGGTTGTTGTGTCCACAAGCGTTAATATGAATCGGTTTCGCCTCTTCGTTGCTGAGAGAGGTCCGATGATGTCTACAGCCACTTTCTCAAATGGAATTCCAGTGATTGGCGATTCACCCAACATTGCCGGTGGTGTCCGGTGTTTTGGTGATACTTTCTGACACTGTGCGCATGATTTTACAAACCGTTGTATGTCTGAGTTCATCCCTGGCCTAAAGTAGTGAGTGGTAATCCGCTGTGTAGTAGCGTTGATACCCATGTGCCCACTGAATGGTAGACTATGACCCATCTCTAAGATCTGAGTCCTGTATTGAGTTGGTACAACAAGTTGATTAAACTCTTGTCCAGCTCGTCCTGCTTTTCTGTAAAGAAGTGCTGACTTCATGAACAGATCACCTTTACGTAGAGGTAAATGTGATTTTGGCAGTTTTCTGAAGCAGGGTTCCAAGGTGCTGTCGGCTTCTTGTGCCCTCTTCAGTTCCTCCGTTCGAGGGATTGGCGTAGTTGTTTCTGGAGTTTTTGTTGCCTGGGATTGAGTGGTCATGGTCGCCATCGCCACAGGTTGAACAGGTTCTCCTAGAACGATAAATCTACGGCCGAGGATTACAGGATATATCGGATCGTCCAAGACTGCCGCCTTGATTGTCCCAGTGACATACCGCGAGGCTATGTCCACTTTTGCCACTGGAAGAGACATATTCGTTGAACTCTTCAGTGGTCCCTGTAATTCCACTATTTCCTCTGTCACCTGTTCAGGGTGAACTAAGGATGATGAAACAACACAGTCATACGATAATCCAGTATCATATAAACAGGTCGTTTTGAATCCATTTAGCAAGATGGATTCTACAACCGGAATACGAGATGATGTGTCTTGATGAGGTGTCTGTTTGGACGTTTCACTAGTGCTCACTTTTTTCTCTTTTCGGTTGGCCAAACATGCCGCTGTGTGTGGAGGTGGCTTTTTCCTGCAATTCTGAAATGTGTGACCTCTAATTTTGCAATGGGCACAGAATGGTTTGTCCTCCTTCGGCGCTGTTTGGACTGAGTTTTGAGTGTTTTTCTGGGATTTCCCATTTTTCTTGGTGGCTACAGTGTTTTCACCCTCTTTTGGCTGTGGAGTTTTGTTTTGAGAGGGGGTGTTGTTCGAACGTCCCTTTCCTCCCATCTCCTTCTGAGATTTCTCAAATCTCTCTGCCAGGATGATTATAGTTTCCAGGCGGTCAGCCCCGTTTTGGGTTAAGAATGCCTTCATTTCGTTCTGCATTTTCCCCCTTGATCTGATCAATGATGATCATTTCACGGAGTCCTTCAAAATTTTCCTCAAATCCTCCCAAGCAAGTCCATCTTTGTATGTATGACTTCAATCTTTCGACTAGTTGCGCGTAACTCTCACCCGGTTCCTTCCTTGCGGCTTTGAACCTGAGTTTATAAGATTCGGCATCCACTTCGAAGCGGCTCAAGAGTGCCGTCTTAAGTGTTGTGTAGTTCTGTTGTTCCTCTCTAGTGAGGCGCGAGAACACACACGCCGTGGATCTTAAGGCCTGCGCTAACTTCCTTGCCCATCTACTTTCTTCAAGCCCACAGCTGACAGCCATTGCCTCGAAGCGTGATAAAAATCCTTCGATGTGGTCAGTCTGTTCATTAAAGGGTTCCAGAGGAAATGACATAGCTCCTGAATTAAGGTGAGAGTTGTGGGGAGGTGGTTCTGTCACTGGCGATCCTGATGAGGTTGAGGGTGTAAGACCACCCCCTTTCTCTATTCTCCGGATCTCCACTTCAATCTCCATTCTCCTCAACTCCAGTTGGTGTTGACGCTCTCTCTCCTTATCTTCCATTTCAGCCTGTAGTCGTTTCTCTTTCAATTCCAATTCTGCTTGAAGTCGTTTTCCCTCTCAGCCAATTCAGCCTGAAGCTGTTTTTCTTTGAGAGCCAATTCCGCTTGCAGTCTTTCTCTTTTGTCGAATGCATCTGAAACATAGTTAGCTAGCTCAAGGCCATCTAACCCGCATTCCCTACGTGTTTCTGTTATTTGGGCTCTAAACTTTGCAGTTTCCGCCATGTCTATAATTTATTGCTTTGTTCTGCCTAAAAAAATATAATTGCAGTTAGTCTGATCCGCGTAAGCTTGTCAGTCCCTGATCTGCAAATATACAACAGAGCATGTGCAATATTAAAAACACCCTATGTTATGTCTGTCTGTCAATGCTGGAAAAGCCAAAGGCAGCAGGCACTGAAATAACCAGATTTAATTCCTAGTAAAGAAAAGAATCTGAAATTAGACAGAGTTTTCCCAACGGATAAGATTTTCCGGTGGTTGATGAAATGCTGTTAAGTTCAGACTCCACAGGAAAAGAACACCTTCTCTGGAAGAGAAGTAGTGTTGGTAGAGTAGATACACACTATATATTTCACCTGGAGCACCTCTTTCTGAAGTATAAGCCTATTTGAACATGGCCCCCTTCTTCAGGAGGAATGATCAGTCACCTACTCTTATTTATCTGTTAATGTCATTCATATCATGTGGCTGTCAATCAATATAAGAAAATGACAATGTTCAAAATCTAAGGATAATTGTGTTAATGTTTTATGTAATTGTTTAAAGGTTAATATATGGGAACCATCCCGGACGAGCCCCCAATATGTCATATATTTTTGAAGGGAGTGGGAGATCACTGTAGTGCATGCCCCATCTCTAACAAAAGAAGTAGAGCCCCATCCTCTTCTATCTTCAATAACCCCAGAATATGAACCTTGAGTTATCTGCAGGCCTCGTTCTATTAAGTATGTCTAGGAGATATAGATTATGGCCCTGGTGAGAATGGTAATTACTAACTGGGAATCTGCCCCTTCTCCAAGGATTCTGTAGCTCTGGAGCCCCCTTTTATTTTTTGGTTATCAAATCTGAGGAAAGTCTGGAGAATTTTCTCAGCCTGATTTAGATGAAGAAAACATGGATGTTGAGCAGTTGATAGATCTAGAGTCTTCTCTCCCCCATTTTAGTAAGTCATTATGAGTGGATTTATTTTCAAACAATCAAACACATAATCAATCACATTAGATTCTGACAACATGATGTACAAAGAAGTTGTTGACTCACAGATAGGTTTGAACTGATAAATTAACAGAAGGTCAATTCATGTTAATCATTTATTGACTGGGCCTGAGCCTTCTGGCCAGTACATACATCTCTATTGTGATTTACACAAAATATTAGAAAAGTTGCACATTGGACCAGTCACACAGACCATCAATAAACAAGCATCAATACATGAGAGGTCAACAAGTGTGAAAACATATTAAACATTTTGATGTTGTACATGTTAAGTGTGATGGTAATTCAACAATTAAATATCAGTTTCCTGAAATTGGGTGTGGTGTGTACCAATTAGAAAGGTAACCTGGTGACTGGAAGATTAGGTAAGCCCGGGTCCATTGACTGATGGATACACTTCAGGTCTGCCCGTATAGCTCCACTGAAGGCCTCCCCATACTCTGCTCATGGCCAAGTCATCCTCCATCTCACTTGTGGTTCATCTCTTTCTCTCGGCTTCCCTCTCTCAGGTCTGATTTAGGTGGTTAGTTTGCTGATGTGTTGGGTGGTTGTTGGTATGTAGCCACCAAGATCACTGATGAATATTCACATAAATATATACATTCCCACCAATACAATATTCTAGAAGTAGGTCGGAAGAAATCTAAATTCCTGAAGTAGGAACTAGTTCCCCTCCCCTCCTTTTTTCTCTGAGCTAGTGTTGGGTTAATTTGGGGTGGTCAGAGTTTATCACACTGTGTACGCCTTGTATCAACTGGTTCCTGCTGTATGTAAGTTCTCATTTGACCTGGGGTCAGTGAACGTGTACAGTAAGACAGTGACAAGAGTGAGAATATGTCAAGATGCAGGTAAATAAATGACATACATTTATAACATATGTGTATAAATAATTCTCTGTGTTTTTCCCAATTTACTTCTTCTTCTTCTTCTTCTAATAACTCTCTCCCATTATCTGTTGTTGTTGTGATGTTGAGTGTTGGGTTGTGTGGTGATGAGTGTTCAAGCCGTGTTGATTAATGAGTTAAGTTCACTGCGCGTGATGGTGTTCCGCGAAGCACAACTTTCTCATGTAATGCAGTTCATGTGTGCCCTTATCTAATTAAAATTTGACAAAAATATAAATATTTATTCCGTCAAACCCTATTGATTCAATAGATGAAGGAGAAAGGAAAGATTGATTTCTCTTTCAGCTTTCTAGATTGTAAATAGGCATAGATAAGTCTGTTTTAGAACAAGGCACTTGTTCTAGTACACGAACTGTCATTTTAGCTGTAGATAGTGATAGCATCTTTAACAATGTTTCTGACAAAATGCACAAGATTGCTTTCGAATCATCACTTCTCACAGTTGTTTAGAATAGAATGTAGTAGTATAATGCACTTCTTAAAGTTAATAATTATCTCTAAGAATATCAGAGATTGCAGTTTCATCGAAGAGAGTATTGGAGTGTCATTTTGCCCGGGAACGGCTCTGCGTCGTTAGAATCTACAGTCGAGCATTTTTACATTTCAGAGGTTTTAATTAATAATAATACATTTCAATTGACATTACAAACACGGGTTACCATTACTTGATACTTGATACATCGGGTTCTTAGTCTAATCTCGGAAATCACAAGCTTACCTCAGATCTAGACACCCCGCAATTCCATGTTTGAAAATTTGGTCACCCCAGCTTCTCACGTCTCTTCATCAGGCTGGTTGCAGGAAAAAGTGCGGGCTTACCAGATTCTGATGAAATATTAACATATGCAAATCCGGCGTTGGCGCGAAAGCGGGTCACATGTCTCCTCCTATCCAATGGGTTTCCGAGCTTTGTCTGATGAAATCTTTCTAAGAATCCACGTCATCTGTCACTTATGCAGTTCCAGTTTCGATGTTAAGTTTTAAGTCCTAGTCTCCGTTTGCGGTTGTGAAGTCAATTTCTTTTAATGTTGTTTCCTCTTCTTGCGGCATGTTTTGGTAAATGAATAATGGTGGTTAGCGTTATGCCACAGTGATTACGGACGGAGTTCGTAATCCCGGATACCCGCGTTCGAAACACAGCTGCCGGCGGTTTGGCAGCAGACCACCTTGCGTTGTTTTTTTTACGAAATCGTATGGGTCGTTCAGAAATCAATGGCAAACTACTGAACGTAAACTTGCCAAGAGATCACGACAGCAAATAATACTGGCGTTGACTGCGACGTCCTGTAAAGGATATGCAACTAACTTGTAACATCACCATACCCTATGTTCCAACATGTTGTAATGGACGCAGATAATACGAATTTCATCACATTATCGTATGTTCAAACATTGTATTTTTGTGACACCATGATTGAATCAGCCCTTTTTCCTATACACGTAAGATGGGACAAGCCACACTGTTTATCTAATAAACCGTATCATTAGGAAATAGACTGTTGGGCTGTTTATGACTGTTCGTATTGAGGATACAATCTAAGACTGCAGATCTGTTGCACTGTACAGTTACATAGCAGGATAGTTAGTTAGTTAGTTAGTTAGTCGCAGTTCCAACTTCACAGCAACGGGTCGTCCCCATTATGCTCCGTTCCTGTGCCAGTGAATATCACGTAAAACGCTCCCCACTGCCCAATGTGAAAAGTGGAAAAGACAGGAGTCTCGACAAACAACAGTCCGCACAGATACACTATGCATAATGCCGCCGCCAGAATGTCAACACACCAGTCCCCCACGAAACACCCAATTCATCTCTGATGGAATCAGCAGTCATTTTCCTATCTGGATGTTTCCTAGATGTTCACCCACACAGTCCACAAAATACAGTTCATCGCCGATGGCAGTGGCAGTCAACCAGAAGCCCAGCAGCCACGCATTTCTGCATAAGGCAAAAACCGGTCAACTCTGGGACATAGCCACCTGCCATCGCTCCGAACATGCAGTCACATTCCCAAAAACCTCGGGCAGATTCAAAAGAATTTCATACGAAACTCACAGCTCACAGTGTCGCGCCACGCACTCACTCAGAAGGGCGACGGAACTCATCTCTTCTCATAGCAGGATGTAAGAGACAAGTGGATGACATAAGCTAGACCGTATATTGTAAGGACAGAACTCTTTGACAGATCTGTGCTGTTGAAATCGAGTTCTATAAGTACTTTATACCATTGGATAGTGGTTCTTCACCTTTTATTTTGTCCTTGGCTTTCTGTTGAGCATTGTGCCCGGTTGCGTTGGGACCCCTAGACCCAGGATGTTGAAATACTACTGACCTTTCTTCCTCGAGCAACTCGGTTGTTATCATTTTATCGGATCTGGTTCGTGGATGCAGGTGTCCACGCGTTGTATCGAGCTTTCAGTTTATTAAAGTAATCCTTAGTTTTAACTTATTAGGTAATTGTGTGGCCGTGTTATTAGACGAGAGAGTCTTAAGAAAGTTATAAGAATCGGGAAAATCGAGGTTGTTTGAGGGTGGCTGGGAGGCTACTGGGTGGTTTGACCGAGTGGCATGGAAGACGATCAGTGGTCCAACGTATTAAAGTACACAGAGAAGAGATGAGGATATTTGAGGGTGATTGTGTGGGGTGGGGGATACTGGATGGCTTGACCGAGTGACACGGAAGACGATCAGTGGTCCAACGTATTAAAGAACACAGAGAAGAGATGAGGATATTTAAGGGTGATTGTGTGGGGGTGGGGGATACTGGATGATTTGACCGAGTGACACGGAAGACGATCAGTGGTCCAACGTATTAAAGCACACAGAGAAGAGATGAGGATATTTGAGAGTTGGTGGGGTGGAGGGATACTGGGTGGTTTGACCGAGTGGCATGGAAGACGATCAGTAGTCCAACTTATTAAAGCACACAGAGAACTGATGAGGATGTTTGGGGGTGATTTTTTTTTTTTTTGGGGGGGGGGGGGTACTGGGTGGTTTGACCGAGTGGCGCGGAAGGCGATCAGTTGTCCAACTTGTTTAGAACACAGAGAAGAGATGAGGTTATTTGGGGGTTGGTTGGGGGGGGGGGATACTGGGTAGTTTGACCAAGTGGCGCGGAAGGCGATCAGTAGTCCAACGCACACAGAGAAGAGATGAGCATATTTGAAGGTTGGAGGTGGGGGGGGGGGGATACTGGGTGGTTTGACCGAGTGGTACGGAAGGCGATCAGTAGTCCAACTTATTAAAGCACACAGAGAAGAGATGATTGTTGGGGTACATGACCATGTTCGTCGCTTGGAGTGGTACATGATGATGAAGTAATTACTTATAGTACACATAGCAAGACGACTATTGCCCCGTCTATTGTTATTCTGTGTGTAGTGAAGTGAATGTGGTAAATAACCCGTTTCCACGCTTTGAGGCATACTGGGTATGTGGTACTATTCCCATATTTCTATAGACCAGTCGATCTTTCGGTTTGGGGGGGGGGGGGGGGAGGGGTGTTGTGGTGCCAACATTATTGCTATCCACGGAAGTCACGCATTCGTCCTTCACCTTCCGCTTTGTAAATATTCATATTATGTTTTAATGTTAATTTATTGTGTTGTTTTAATTTCACATTAATTGACTTATATGTGTGTGTATTATTCTTGGAAACATTACTGATTACCGAAACGTCGGACAGTTTAAAAAAAACATTGTTTTTATTCATACTTGTTTCATAAATCATTAATATTTGTCCTGTTCTTCTTTAGACTTTTATCTCGATATTTGTCTTAGTTTTTGTTATATTATTATATTATTGTCGTATATGCCTTCCATGCTAATAATTGTGTACTTGGACTGAGATCCTAGTCAGGTATTACATGTTTTTGTATTTATTGTGTCCACAGGATCTAAAACTACCGTTTTGTTCCATTGTATGTTACAAGCATAGCAGTAGTGCACTTGGTTACTTAAGCGTTCAATCACACCGTGTTCAATAACACCAGCAGTGAACCTGCAATTGTTCTTGTTGTTTCCTTGAATATCATGCTAAAGAAAGTGGGCATAAAAATAACATTAGCAAAAACACAGGTGGTGGGAAAACACGGTATTGACAATCGAAATGGGGCAGGGGCTGCACTGATAACTCGCTGTATTAAAAATGAACTGATTATAGCCAATACCGGGATTCAGAAACACGCTAGAAGGCTATTTAACTGGATAGCTCAGGGTGGGCTCCCTGGCGGAGGATTTTACGGCTTTCGCCGTAACCTCGTATATTCTCGTGAGTAACGCAACTGCGCCCGAACTGGCAGCGGTTCGAGCCGCGCTGGTAACTTACGGGGAGTATTTGAGCCGGTCGCTCAGAAAGCAATGACAAACTACTGAGCGTAATCTTGCCTAGTACATCAACAGCAGCTGAAAAATGCTGATGTTGACTGCAACGTCTTGTAAGGAATATGCAACATTAAAAAAAAAAAAACAGGGTGCGGATATCAGAAATAAAGTAGGCTATATAATAATTTAGCAACTATGCTGATGAAATGTGATTGGAAAATTATTAAAACAAGTTAGAGAGAAAAGGTGTCTGTACAGTGTGTTCGCGGAGGATGGAAGACTGGATAGAGAAACAGAAATGAGAATACAGAAAGCAAACAACATCAACTGTCATATAGCACCTATCCCTAAACATCTAAATACCAACATGCATTTGTGAAAACAGCTGATAGACGCTTCATTCGTTACCAATGCCAGACATGGGCAATCCTAGAAACAAAGCGTAAAATCATTTCACGTAAGATGAGATGAGATGCATAAGTATTGCAGCTGGAGAAACCAGAAGAGATGGAGAGATACATAAGAAACTAAGAACAAATGCACAAGGATAGCACCTATAACTGACTTTATAGGACACCAAAGAATAAAATTTTTGGGACATTTAGTATTTAGCTAGAAAGGAACACGGTCAACCAGCGGCTAGAGCGTTATATGTGAGAACATCGGGATACAGGGCGACCCAGGAAGAGTGGGCTAGATGGAGTAAAAGAAACATTTTTTTTTTTTTGCATATCCTTTACAGGACATCGCTGTCAACATCAGCATCTTTCAGCTGTATGTTGATTTCTTGGCAAGATTACGCTCAGTAGTTTGCCATTGCTTTCTGAGCGGCCGGTTCAGTTATCCCGCAAGTCACCAGCGGGGGTCGAACCGCTCCCAGCTCTCGCCCTGCTACGAGACTCTGCGTGATAAACGGGATTACGGAGAAAGTGTTGTAACCCCTCGGCCAGAGAGACCGGCTAAAAGAAACATAGAAGAAATTAAATATGACGTTAGTACAGGCAACAAGACCAGCGAAGCACAGATAATTACCCTGCCTTCCCTCTGCGACGCTTAACGTCAAAAGCAGTAGGACAAAAGAAGAAACAAAAAGATGGAGAAGAAATATGACTAGTCTAAACCCTGCCAAGTAGTAATTGTGGTAGTGACCATGAGGCATTAATGATAATACTCACAGATGAACTCAGAAAAGTTATTTGGAAGAGCCAAAACCAGGTCGCTGTCTAGTGTCATCAAAATACAAGAAGGGTATCAATAGACGTGAAAAACAGATTCGAAATATTGATGATGGTCCAAGAAGAGATGACACCAACGGGATATGTATTGCATGTCCTCGACAGGACGTTGCAATCAATCTCAATTTCAGGTTGATTTACTACACAATTTTACGTTTAGAAGTTTGCCATTACTTTTTGAACGAGAAGTTAACGTATAAATCCCACTGGCCGACGGAGGGCAGTTTCTCACAACCCCGCCGTCAGCGCACGGGAAGTTTAATAACTTCTTTAGTTGTATCAGCACGTTCATTTGCTAAATGGAGCTGTCACTAGGTCACCTGCACCACATTCCCCGCGGAGCCGCGAAACTCCACCACTCCATGGTGGTCTTTCTTTACGGCTGTGACCTGTATTAGTTGTGACCTTTGCTGTACACCGAACAAAGCCTAGTCTCTTAGCTGCGTTTAGGAAATGTATCAGGTGACCTTCCAGTGAAACGGCCCCTTCTATATGTGGAGTCTACGATGTTAAAAACGGTATTAGGCGGGGCTAAGTCTCCTTTCGGGAAAACGGGCTTTTCTTGATCCCAGGCAGGGAGGGATAAGAGGGGTAGACATGTTTGCTTGATGATTTAGGCTAGTAGAGCTGTATATCTCTTAGTGTATTACGTGGCGTTCCCGTTTTCTGACTGTCAGCTTATAGAACCTGACATGATTGTATTTGGGAGATTGTGTTAACTTAAATAATAACCAATCGCGTTGTGAGCTGTGTGATAACACGATTACTCCCTTCCTCGTGCACAGAAGTTCAAAGGGTATTCAGTGACTTACTTACGTGTCGTTCAAAATGTTTGTTTTGGGGGTAATTAATTGCGTTGTAACTGTTTACAGTAGAGCTGCGATATTTGCATCTTTCGGCTTCTTTGGGCATTTGTTAGTCTTTTCGGGTGTTTCGTACTGTGGTGTCATCTTCATCTCTCCGTCTACAGGAGGTGCCAGAGCTGGCCCGTTTAGAACAGCCGATCACATGCCGGTCGGCCCTCAAGGGAAGGCAGGGGAAGACCATGAGCATTCCCCACCATCCAAAGAGGCTTTCATAATTGCAGAGCCAACACATAGTGCTCTAGTACTGGGCTCACCCAAACTGAAAGTATCTAATTACAGGGTCACCTTGGGGAACCCAAACAATAGCGGGACATTCCAAAAGCCATCAAGGTAATAGATCCATATAATAGCTGATGAAATCGTGATTGACATGAATATCACGCAAACATAGTAGATATTAGAAGTCACGCCTGATAATAGATGGTAGCTGTTACGTCGGTGATTCGAACTCATCCAGGCAGGCGCCGCAATCGCCTTGCTAATGGAAACAAGTGTCGCGATCTAAGTCATTGCTACGGTGACAGGTCACCTTGAGTGGGTGACCGCGGTAGGTGAGAGATTTCCTCGAGTCCAGGTGTGTTATTTGCTGGCAGGACTTGCCGGCTTGTCTGCTTCAGCTATTTGTAAATACGGTCACATTGAACATCGCGGGTGTGTTTATTCATTATATTGGGATTATACTACTACTATGTGTTTATATTTATCTTGCGTAGAAGTTGCTCCGTCGGTCTCCGTGGCTAAGAGATACTGACGCGGTTTGTAATCCCCTATACCCGCGTCCAAAACAGCTGCGTGGGATTTGGCAACAGACCGCGTTGCGTTAGTTTTGTGTTGGCATCAGTGCCGGTCGTTCAGAAAGCAATGGCAAACTACTGAACGTAAACTCGCTAAGAGATCGCAGCGGCAGAAATGCTGGTGTTGACTGCGATGTCTTGTAAAAAATGATATGCAAATAAATAAATAAATAAATAAAAGAATTTGGTAGGGGTTCAATTCCCGAAGTTTTTTTTTCCGGAAAAGTATGGACGGCTCTAGTGTCGACTTAACCTCGTAAAATCGTTGAGTAAGTAAAGTAGAGTACATTGCACTAAAGTACCGTTCAGTAAAATACAATACAGTAAAGTACAATTAAGTAAGCCGGCGATGTAGCGAAGGGGCTATAAACGAAATTCGCAATAACGAGGGTGTTTTTACTTCCCGGTATATTTGCTGACACCCAGCTGGGTCGGCCTGGGAGCTCAAGTCAGTTTGATAAAATCCACCTTGATGGGGATCCGAACACATGACCGACAGGCGGACGGGCTAGCCATTGCGATACCGCGACTCCCTTATTGGTAGAGTACGCTTTAAAATCGCCTTTTTGCAAGCTTAGTAAGTAAATTTCGTGTCATAATTGTTGCTAGTAGTTTGAAGCTTGTCGCTTCTATAACAGACAGTCTCACCATATGCCAGTACGCATATATTACCAGAATTGACTTGCAGAAAAAAAGTGCGACATAGAATATGTGTCATATATTGTTACCTAATCTCTGTAAGACCGGTCTCCCTGGGATAGGAGTTACACAACTTTCTCCGCAATCCCGTATACTCTCGTGAGTAACGTGACGTGCGCGAGAATTGGTAGCGGTTCTCTCCGCGTCGGTAACTTACGGGGTTTGTGAGCCGGTCGCTCAGAAAGCAATGGCAAACTACTGAGCGTAATCTTGCCAAGAAATCAACAATCAGCTGAAAGATGCTAATGTTAACAGTGATGTCCTGTAAAGGATATGCGAAAAACAAAAACAAAATCTCAGCAACATGAATCACTCTATAACGAGGTTGGTATTGTGGGCAGATTTATTATTTTTTATTACAACGGACGCAGCGGGCGCTTTACTGTAATCGCTAGGAGGCTACGCTGATAATGTCATGAGCACGGTCGTATAAACTGAAGAAACATCGCTGTTAACATTAACATTAAAGAAACAGCGGGTATAAACATTAAAGAAACAGTGGGTATAAACATTAAAGAAACAGTATAAACACTAAAGAAACAATGAGTACACAAAAAAAGTGGGTATAAACACTAAAGAAACTGTGTATAAATACTAAAGAAACAGTGGGTATAAATACTAAAGAAACAGTGGGTATAGATACTAAAGAAACAGTGGGTATAAATACTAAAGAAACAGTGGGTATAAACACTAAAGAAACAGTAAATACTAAAGAAACAACACATACTAAAGAAACAGTGTGTGAAAATACTAAAGGAACAGTGGGTATAGATACTAAAGAAACAGTAAGTACTAAAGAAACAATAAATACTTAAGAAACAGTGGGTATAAACATTAAAGAAACAGTGGGTATAAACAATAAAGAAACATTGAGCATATAAAAAAACAGTGGATATAAACACTAAAGAAATTGTGTATAAATACTAAAGAAACGATGGGTATAAATACTAAAGAAACAGTGGGTATAGATACTAAAGAAACAGTGGGTATAGATACTAAAGAAACAGTGGGTATAAATACTAAAGAAACAGTGGATATAAATACTAAAGAAACAGTGGGTATACATACTAAAGAAACAGTGGGTATAAATACTAAAGAAAATGTGGGTATAAATACTAAAGTAACATTAGGTATACATACTAAAGAAACAGTGGGTATAAATACTAAAGAAACTGTGGGTATAAATACTAAAGTAACATTAGGTATACATACTAAAGAAACAGTGGGTATAAATACTAAAGAAACAGTGGGCATAGATACTAAAGAAACAGTGGGTATAGACACTAAAGAAACAGTGGGTATAAATACTGAAGAAACAGTTGGTATAAATACTAAAGAAACAGTGGGTATAAATACTAAAGAAACAGTGGGTATAAATACTGAAGAAACAGTGGGTATAAATACTAAAGAAACAGTGGGTATAAACACAGAAGAAACAGTGGGTATAAATACTGAAGCAACAGTGGGTATAAATACTAAAGAAACAGTGGGTATAGATACTAAAGAAACAGTGGGTATAAATACTAAAGAAACAGTGGGTATAAACACTAAAGAAACAGTAAATACTAAAGAAACAACACATACTAAAGAAACAGTGTGTATAAATACTAAAGAAACAGTGGGTATAAATACTGAAGAAACAGTGGGTATAAATACTAAAGAAACAGTGGGTATAAACACAGAAGAAACAGTGGGTATAAATACTGAAGCAACAGTGGGTATAAATACTAAAGAAACAGTGGGTATAGATACTAAAGAAACAGTGGGTATAAATACTAAAGAAACAGTGGGTATAAACACTAAAGAAACAGTAAATACTAAAGAAACAACACATACTAAAGAAACAGTGTGTGAAAATACTAAAGGAACAGTGGGTATAGATACTAAAGAAACAGTAAGTACTAAAGAAACAATAAATACTTAAGAAACAGTGGGTATAAACATTAAAGAAACAGTGGGTATAAACAATAAAGAAACATTGAGCATATAAAAAAACAGTGGATATAAACACTAAAGAAATTGTGTATAAATACTAAAGAAACCATGGGTATAAATACTAAAGAAACAGTGGGTATAGATACTAAAGAAACAGTGGGTATAGATACTAAAGAAACAGTGGGTATAAATACTAAAGAAACAGTGGATATAAATACTAAAGAAACAGTGGGTATACATACTAAAGAAACAGTGGGTATAAATACTAAAGAAAATGTGGGTATAAATACTAAAGTAACATTAGGTATACATACTAAAGAAACAGTGGGTATAAATACTAAAGAAACTGTGGGTATAAATACTAAAGTAACATTAGGTATACATACTAAAGAAACAGTGGGTATAAATACTAAAGAAACAGTGGGCATAGATACTAAAGAAACAGTGGGTATAGACACTAAAGAAACAGTGGGTATAAATACTGAAGAAACAGTTGGTATAAATACTAAAGAAACAGTGGGTATAAATACTAAAGAAACAGTGGGTATAAATACTGAAGAAACAGTGGGTATAAATACTAAAGAAACAGTGGGTATAAACACAGAAGAAACAGTGGGTATAAATACTAATGAAACAGTGGGTATAAATACTGAAGAAACAGTGGGTATAAATACTAAAGAAACAGTGGGTATAAATACTAAAGAAACAGTGGGTATAGATACTAAAGAAACAGTGGGTATAAATACTAAAGAAACAGTGGGTATAAATACTGAAGAAACAGTGGGTATAAATACTGAAGAAACAGTGGGTATACATACTAAAGAAACAGTGGGTATAAATACTAAAGAAACAGTGGGTATAAATACTAAAGAAACAGTGGGTATAAATACTAAAGAAACAGTGGGTATAAATACTAAAGAAACAATGGGTATAAATACTGAAGAAACAGTGGGTATAGATACTAAAGAAACAGTGGGTATAAATACTGAAGAAACAGTGGGTATAAATACTAAAGAAACAGTGGGTATAAATACTAAAGAAACAGTGGGTATAAATACTAAAGAAACAGTGGGTATAAATACTGAAGAAACAGTGGGTATAAATACTAAAGAAACAGTGGGTATAAACACTAAAGAAACAGTAAATACTAAAGAAACAACACATACTAAAGAAACAGTGTGTGAAAATACTAAAGGAACAGTAGGTATAAACACTAACGAAACATTGGGTATAAACACTAAAGAAACATTGGGTATAAATACTAACGAAACATTGGGTATAAACACTAAAGAAACATTGGGTATAAACACTAAAGAAACAGTGGGTATAAATACTAAAGAAACAGTGGGTATAAATACTAAAGAAACAGTGTGTATAAATACTAAAGAAACAGTGGGTATAAATACTAAAGAAACAGTGTTTATAAATATTAAAGAAACAGTGAGTATAAACACTAAAGAAACAGTAAGTACTAAAGAAACAGTAAATACTTAAGAAACAGTGGGTATAAACACTAACGAAACATTGGGTATAAATACTCAAGAAACATTGGGTATTAGCAGTGAATATAACAACTACAGAAACCGAGGATATACACATGAAATACACAATGAGTATACACACTAAAGAAACTAAGTAGAAACACTTGATACACAGACACTACAAACACTACAGAGACTGAGTATAAACACAACACCCCTCTGGGCCTTTTTTTTGGAGGGTGTTGACAATGAAATACATAAAACCCGTGGAAGGAACCTTTGATATATTTCTCTGACCGGCTGTGATTGGAAATCTTTGGTATTCGTGTTGTATTCGTTTCTGTCATGAAATATATGCATAAATCGAAACAGTTTAAGGTTCAATAGACATCTCTCCCACACGACCCCGTTTTAATATATTTCTCTCCTCGATCTCCCCCTCTTACGTTACATCAAGAACCAACTAAACGCCAAACAACGTTCCTGTTTTACAGAAGTGTCATTGGCCAGATATCTGCAGTTCTGAAGTATTGAGCCTTAAATAATGCACTGTTCATACCAGTGCACTTTACGGTAGCTTGGAGGGTGGTTCACCGTCTGCTTTGTGGCTTCTTGAGAAAGTTCGACCTCATTCAGATAACACTTTACCTCTTGCTTGCAGTAAACGAATGGTTTGTTTCCCTCTTGAGGCTGTAACAGTGGCAGTCTTCTTTGTCGGTATAAAAGAGGTGGTCCCGTTTTAAATCTTGGCGTGTTTAATGAGATATTGAAATAGTGGCAGTGTGACTTATAGCTGGGAGGCAGTAGTTAATTAACTTATACCGGTGTTTCTCAGACTGATTTTAATTTATATACTGGAGGCTTTAGAGAGATGACCTCCGTTTTGTAATCTGGTATATTGTTTACTGAGAAATTTAAACTATCACAGTGTGGCTGATAGCTCAAAAACAAAAGCAGATTAATTAACTATTTGTGCTGGTGTCTCTGTTTAATTTATAAACTAGATGTCTGGCCTAGATGGGTCCATTGTGTAATCTTGGTATATTGTTGACTGAGAAATTGTCGCCATGTGACAGATAGTTGGGAAACTATAGTCTAGAATCAACTATACCAGCGTGTCTCAGTCTAATTTATATACTGGAGTCCTAGCAGAGATAGCTCCACTTTGTATAATCATTGTTTACTGAGAAATTGAAGCTTTCGCCGTAATGATTAATTTGAAAACAATAGTGGACAAATTAACTACACCGGTGTTTTAGTCTAGTTTATATACTAAAGCAGGGAATGGCAACTTGTTGGTAATGTTGTGCCGAAGTCGTGTTGCGAAGTCACTCAGCGTGACAACCTCAGTCCTCCACAGGTTTACATACATTGAACACGTTAGTTTGATTTTGTACTTTGCATTTCCATGTTTCCGACATATTAAATGAATGTTATATATTTTGTAGATTATTCAGTGCTTTAATATTAAAAAAAAAAAAAAAAAACAGATGAAAATATTATGCTTTACAAAATTTAAGTTCTGAACACATACAAAATTTCTTTATAAAATTATCACGTGTGTGTGTGTGTGTGGGGGGGGGGGGAAGGGAGGGGTGTCTGTCTGTCTGTCTGTCTGTCTGTCTGTCTGTCTGTGTCTACCTATCAACCTACCTGTCTACTGTCTTATCTACCAACCTACCTGTCTACCTACCTTCATCCAGCATGAGAATGGAGATCGAAGCAATCATTTACTGCCAATGTAGTACCTTGCGGTGTATGGCAGAGGGGTCTTTGAGCCTGAGGAATTAAGGCCGCCTGGCTAGTGCAGTCGCCGCGAACTGTGCAGGTTAGGATTTTCTTTTTGCCCCCGACAGAAAAAAATCCGACATCTTACCGAGGGATCGAACCCGGGCCTCCCGTATGAGAGTCCAGCGTTCTAGCCTCTCGGCCAGCCGAAGCAGTAACAGTGGCATTCCGTTGGTTTGAGGAGACCACTACAGCACACATTGTATTCATTACGGACTCAAAGAGCATACTTAGTATGGCGGAGAAAGGAAGGTTTCGTGTGGAATGGCTCATCTCGCTTCAGCGGTCACAGATTGTGAGAATTGTGTGGATATTTTGCTCTGGCCATACGGGAGGGCCGGGGAATGAACAGACTGATATAGGCTGACAGGGAATGCACCTCTTGGTGGTAGATTACCTACGGACAAGGGAGAGGTGGTCGGACCAGGTGGAGAGGGTGGGGGAACAGATTGAGAACCCGCATGTGGAAAGAATGAGATTGCTGAGGGCCGGCAGGGGTTCTGGAAGAATATCAAAACTGAGAGTGAAGACCAGAAGAACTTTCAGTTAGAAAACGGTAGGAACGATTAGTAGTGTGACTCTTCGCTGGCTGTTGAACGATGGGACGGAGCACGTAAGGGAATGTTCTGAGTGCAGTGATGTCAGTTCTTAACTCAACTCAACTATACCTTATCTGTACACCTGTCTGTCTGTCTATCGCTGTTAATGTTCTTTAGTTCAATAGCTATTGATATTCGTTGGTTCAGTAATAATTGACATAGTTTGTTCAGTAGTTAATGTCATTTGTTAGTCCAACAGCCGTTGATATTCGCTAGTTTGCATGTATCATGCATATGCAACGGGTTAGTATCGGGTGAATGGATACGTCAGCTCGTCGCCGCTGATATGAATAGGGAAGCTAAGATACGTGTGGTATGTCACTGTGATCAGTGATACAGTAGACAGTGCTCGTTGTGTGTGCGCGCGCGCGCACACACACACACACACACACACACACACACGAGAATGGACCCTTTCTGTGACATGAGGTCTAGTGGGTCTATGCCACTAATCCCTTACTAATCCCTTAATGACCAGTCGGTATTTGGTGCTTGATGTGTCCAGCGTCATGCCGACCGCCTTTACTTCTTTTTATAATGCTTGACCATTACCCCATACGGACAACGATCACCGTCAAATTATTCAGCTTGTGAGAGTAAAACCGTGGGCAGCTATTATTAGATCACAGGACTATTAATTTGAGCCATAGAAGGACCCCATTATAACTTCTCTTTGAGGTTGACCTGGGTAGGGGTAATGGTGACATCGAATCGAATACTCTTCTTTCTTCAAATTTTCTTATCCGGTAGCCATTTTATGATGATGGATCGTCGTCAGGACCGTACGGATTATTTTAAAAAACAAAAAATCAGCTAAAAAATCAGTGCTACGGCTGCTCCCTGATCAACCTTCTTACCATTATGCGCGTATATGTTAGTGTGTGTATATTGTTTGTGTGTGTGAGTGTGTGTGTGTGTGCACGCGCGAGCTCGTGTGTATGTATATAGGCATGTAGGTTAGGTATGAATGGATAGTTGCATGCATTCAGAAGGTAACATAACATGATGAACACGTGATCGTTATAAGCGCACAAGATTCAACAAAACGGAACCTGCGGTTATGAATGGCTGCATATAAAATACAATCAATCCAAGGCCTTAGTTGTTAGTCCAGGTGGATTGTAGGATCTACTCCCCCCCCCCCCCCCGCCCCTCCTTTTTTTCTCTTCCCAACCACCACCAGCCTTATTCTTTCATTTATTTCCTACTAATTTTGTTGTTTAAATTTCTTCTTCCCAGTTTGTTTTTCTCCCTTCATATTTCCCTACAGGCCAAAGGTGAAGGTGTTAAACCGTTATCTATGGTTTTTGTTTACTGTTTTGATACTGCACGGTTATGCGGGTGGTCGAAGGTCATAATATCCTTCTCACATATAGTGGGTGGGGTCTGTGTTCACAATCTTTAGTAAAATTCGAGCTTTCTATTTGTATTTTTTTTTTTTGTAAATCGTAGCGTGTACTCTACATGGCATCTGCTTGGGAGAGTGGTCTTTATTCCCCAGCTTGGAGGGAGAAAGGGAAACCTCTGTAGCACAATCTCCATGTAAAGGAATTATCGTCTCCACATTAATCTAACTCTAGGAGATGCAAGTCCCTTTTCGAGACCCAAACGACCTAAACTTCAATGCATCGGACTTGAAAGTTATAATCCTGTCTTCCAGATGACCCAACCACATAACGTAATGCTAGGCGGTGACACCATCCATTAGTCTAGCCATCTGGTTATACCTTGTAGTATATTTATTCTTCCAAAGAGGTAACGGTCTAACGCGGAAATGAAATATTCAAAGCCAGGGTGTCTCCAGTGATCAAACTGCCTGTTGTGTATTCCGATATATGCTGTTGGGTGTTTGTTTTCCGCCTTTTCAGGTCGAATTAATACTTCATAATGCATTGATCCTGTTTGTCTAATGCATGCCTATATTATCTAAAGCAGGTACAAAGGCAATGTATTTAAAGTGACTAGAATACCTTGTCGGGTTGCCGTATATTTTTCAATGTAATCTGTTTCATATATTATGTCCACTTCATAAAATAATTCACCAACATGCTATAATTTCCGAAAAATTGTCGGGCGAGCTTTAATCTGCTGTTATTCACAGCATGATCGCATCCATCAATGCGCCATTTGCAGGATCTTCCTCTTATTCTGCGTTCATCCGGTTTTTTTTTTTTCGGACGTGATTGCGTTGTGCCTGTTTACAGCAGAGCTGCGATCTTGCGCCGTTAGGCCGAGACATCCGACTTCTTCGGGCATTTGTTGACCGGGTTAACCTTCCCGGGGGTTTCTTAGGACGTTTGACTCTCATTGTTGTGGTGTTATCCCCCATCCTAGCTGGCCCATATAGAACAGCCAAAGACACCCTGGTCAGCCCTCAAGGGAAGGCAGGGGCAGACCATGGGCATTCCCCGCCATCCAAGGAGGATTCCATAATTGCAGAGCCGACACACAGCGCTCTGGTACTGAGCTCACCCAAGGAATCGTCACGTCCTGCACATGGCTGCTTAGCCTCACTTCCGTATATTGGGTCTATTTGCAGGATAGACCTATTACCCTGTTACCGTTGTATGTTTAGTTTTGTTTTGTTTAGTTTAGTTTAGTTTATTCGACGGATCAACATCACGGCACACGGGTGTAACCCATAAGTGCTCCGTTCTACTCCTAACTCAGGCCTGAGTCCGGAGAATCTCAGCTCAGTGCACGAACTCCGTAGCACCGGTGAGGATCCTGAAATACGTTGGGTAGATTTTTAACTCGAAATTTTGTCCGGGCAGCGCCCCTTCTCTTTATCGATTTTCAACCGCCAAGGAATGTTTTACGTGCGTAACAATACACACGGGCGTCCGATCTCACTACCCAGAGACCAGGGGACATTTTTCTTTTTTACCAGAAGTCCACGTGCAAAAATCCTGGACCTCACCGGGACCTCCAGGAACCCGAGACCTCCAGCACTCGAGGTGGACACCATACCGCGAGACCACTTGCCAGTGATCATCTTCATTGTGAGAGTTAGCCAGTCAGTTGACGCGCCGAAGAAGTGGTCTGATCATGTCACGTACTGTCTTCTCTTGTTCTCGGCAAATACTGTTCAATTCTGCTAAGTCTCAACCCTAATCTCCTCTCATGCTAATGTGTAATGAATATAGCAGCTTCTCGGACGGCTTATTTTCCTTCCCAGTATTGTCGATAGTAGACACTCGTGTCTCATGTTGCGACCATGCCAAGACAGTTTCTTCTGCCTTTCATTTCCCGATGGAGTATGTTCCGTCAACCAACTCATTTCAAGCCTGGTGTAGACATCTTCATGATCGATGTCATTTTATAGCTGAAGTTTTCTACAGAATGAGGTAGCTGGTCTTTAGTCCACTTTAGTCGCCCTTAGCAGCATGTATAGTACGTTGAAATTTTACTCTCTTTGCTTCCCTTACAGGATCCGGTAATAGAATGGGGCGAACCAAGTTACTTATCTTATCTGCCCATATAAATGAAGAAGGAGTAGAAGAAAAGAGAGAAAGTGATGAGTAAATACATTCTATAAACCCAGTAAGACATTCCGCTATATGTGTAAAGAAAGTAAAGCAAAAGTAAAGGATCCGTTTACACGACTTAAGGCTTATTTGGTGCTTGACCCATATAGTTACTGATCAATTGACACTCCAGAGGGTGGTGTAGTCACTATCACCCCAGCCGCCTTTACTTCCCAGGGCATTTCATGGTACCCATTTTTAATGTGTGTTTTTTTGTGGGGGGGGGGGGGGAGGGGGTGGCACATTATGAGGAGAAATAAACTGGAAAACTTAGTGACAGATTGCAAGATTTATGAGAACAGAGAAGGTAATGCATAGAGATAAATATCTGGATAGCTTGGATACGTGGCATCATCGAGACGAACACAGAGCTGATTCAAGACTGGTGATCGTGAGATGGCGAACCTTGACTGCCCACGCTTATCGACATGGCACATGTTAATAATTTTAGGCTGGGTCGACCTGGGAGTCCAGGTGGCTATTAAATATAACAGCCCCGATGCGAATTCGAACTAATGACCACCGGACCGACAGACAGGAGTCTAGCCACTGCACTACTGCAACTACCGAAATAAATGTCTCATCTCATCTTTCTCCTCTTGTACCTTGCGGTGTCGAGGTGAAGGAAAAACAACCGGTGAGTGCCCGTGTATGGGATTCATGTATAGAGATTCCCATGGACTCTGCTATTCCCTCTGTCCATGTTTTACGTGGTCGGCCTCTTCTCCTGCTTCCATTTGGTCTATACATCATTGCTTGTTGTGTTATACTGTTAGTTGGTAAACTAGTTACATGACCAAACCATTTGACTTGCTGCCTTCTAATAAAATCTGTCGCTGCTATAACGCCCACTTTAGTCCTGATTTCTTCATTTCTGATTTTCTCTCTTCATGTTACATTGAGTATTCTTCTCTATTTGTTCCCACTAAGCATTCACAAATAAATGTAGTTTTTCATAAACAACAATGTATGGCAGTAGTGCGTTACTACTTAACTTCACCCATTGGTGCGCATGTGAAATCTGTCATTAACATAATTGGCATCTCGGAACTCGGAGCCATTTGCACAATGCAGAAAGTGAAGCTTGGTAATGGCCAACTGCTTTCGTTATGAAGTAAACGCTTGTCTTTGTCATAGTTTGTCATTTCACATTAAGGTTTTGTATGACTTGAGTATATTACAGTCCTTGAGTTTGTCATTTCAAGGATTCCATATGTGTGTTTTTTGTTTTGCGTTTCGTGATAGACATTAATTGTGCATTGTGTGGTTGCCATGAGAGAGAGAGAGAGAGAGAGAGAGAGAGAGAGAGAGAGAGAGAGAGAGAGAGAGAGAGAGAGAGGGGGGGGGGAAGTATACACACACATATATATCTTGTGACGCATTGGGTAAGTGATGTTAGCCCTTTATAGTATGTCCACATTTGTTTGCCTTCATTCACGATCAATTATTTTGAAAACTGTCTGTTCCATCGTTATGAAATTTTTCCAGCCGTCTTATAATTACCCCCACCCAAGGAATATGTTTTTGATAGGTCTGTTGCGTAATGTTGACTATTTTGATAGACAAGGATCAGAAATAGCAACCAATAGACTTTCAGGATTCCGAAAGACTAATCACTGTCGAAGAAGAGGCCGAAATGGCTCGAACTAGGAAGTACGATACAGAACTGTCCCAGGAATGACCAGGTCTTCAGACAGTGTTCAGGCACAGATAGGTCAAGCGAACAACCGTACTAGGAATAATTGTAGACAGTAGGCTTAATGAATCTGGCGACGAATGCCTGCAAAAATTAAAGAGCCCCCTTTTACTGATCCATTCTCACAACATGGAGGAAGAGTACAAATATAAAGTTACAACTTGCATTCCTTCTCTCTCTCTCAGTATCCTACTATTAAATTAGAGTATAACAGCAACAGACTAAGTATGTTTCTGGTATCACATATAACTTATTAATTTAATGAAAACTGTGGCGTGTAAAAGTATGTTGCCCTAGTGTGTAGGCAATCAAATCCTAGACTAAGTTGGCAGGCTAAAGGTGTCAGCCGAGGAGGTTGGCCACTCAGCTCAAGACTTGGGTCCGGCTTGTCAACTCGGGTGACGTTCCAGTTCAGGTTGTGGATTCACTCTCCGGCAATAGACATGGTGTTCACGACTGGTAAGTATGCGTTGCTGCAAGTTGCTGGCTCATGGTACCACCAAAGAAGGTGCCGAACTTCCAAAATGTGGTGATTAAACCTCTCCACGGGGGAACAGTGCCACTAGCAGTGTAAATATTAATTTTGGGTATCAATTTGGCTCGCAATTTGCTATTCCCAAATATCGGCTAACTAGAGCCTGGATTATTTTGTTGCAATATGTCTTTTTACAGCTAGTATCGGCGCCTGTGTCCTCACCGCTTCGAGTCAGTCGACCAAATGGACGATCTGCCGGCTGACGACAACTGGCCAGGCAGATTCTCGTGTTGCCACCCGGGTCGCAGGCTAAAACTGAATATGTTATTCAGCCAAACATGCGCTGGGGCAGAAGGCATGCACCACTGATATGTCTATAATATACTGTATGGTATATAGTTTAAAAACACTAGAATATTCACTAGGTTTACAGGAGATTAAATTCTCGCCAATAATACAGGCATATTTATAGATATCTATAAACATGGGAAAATAGGGACAAGATCGTTTTTTCTAGATATATTTATAATGGAAATTATGATCTGCAATGTAATTTAAGCAAAAATAAAGTGGGAGACTGTCTATTACGTCACAAGGTCCAAAAGCAACTTAAATAATTGAAAGCGGCAACATTTCTTTGATGTTTTGGGGGAAATGTAGTGAATTCACGCTAACAAACTAGTCTTACAGTAAACCACGTTATTTCTGGTAAAGACACAAGTACAAGGCGTAGCCAGGTTCGTATGGGAGTGGGTGCAATAAAAAAGTAGCTTAAAGTAGCATTGCACCGGGTTTTTATCCCATATGGCCCAGTCTCTTTCCGCAGGGCGGAAATCGTGGCACAAAGCACGAACTCCATATCTCCAGCGACGACCCTCTGGAGTCTCCGAAAAAATGCACTCGTGAAATGAAGGAATTGAACATACAACCCTCGGAGCCCGAGTCAGACGGCTTGACCACTTCACCATGGAGATTCCCGAGAGGGGTGCAATGTGTAATATTAGTAAAGACAGAGAATGTACAGAGGTATGGGGTAAATAATGTGTAAATTGACAGGAAAGTAGAAGGAATATATTTCTTACCTTATTTTTCATTTCCTTCTTGTTTCTTCAGCTGCTGGTTAATAATTGTACACAAGTATTCATGTTATTAGGATGCATTTAGCTTTTTATATTGAGCTCGTGAAAGCTTCCAAATAGCTGTGCGTTAATGTGCGTATGGAGTGACCAGAAATGATACCGCAATTTAGTCATCATGTTTCCATTTTTAAGGATCTGTTCAGCTGTCTGTGTAGTTTGTTCACACGTACACATGGGTGACAGACCCGCTGTGAGTCTTCGTGACAAGACAGACAGACAGACATATTATTATATAGTATTCTCGAGCCAATCTCTAAATACATTACCATTAATCTTATTATGATAATCCCTATTGTCTATATGCTTTGATACGAACACGAGCCCAGCATTCTGTTGCAAGCCATTATGCGTATTACCAGCATGGGCCATGACCAAAAGCTGTCCTATACTACTGGGCACATATCGCTTTATCTGTCCATCTACTGGTTGCCATTCCTTATCACTTGTGTGGTGCGCATTGATCCACATTTAATCCAAACACACTATGCCATAATTTTCTTTGCGCATTTCCCTTATTTCACGTAGGAATCTGCTTCTCATGGCTCCTAAATGCGGTTATTTCTACCGCCCTTGTACTTTCAAATAGTGAAGATAATGTCCTTATAATTTTCCACAAAGTTGTTTTGGATAGCTCTATGTTATTGTTCTTTCTGAACCAAACCCTAAGTTTTCTTACAGTCACTGTTTCTTTGGCATCCAGCATTTTTATAATGCTGGATAATCTTGGATATAAAATCCAAAATTTTTTATAATTTTAGGAGTCTCTGTGGAGAAGTGGTCAAGCCTTTTGACTCGGGCTCGAAACGTCGTGGGTTCGATTCCAGTTCACGAGTTAAATTTTTTGGAGACTTCTGTGGCTCGTCGCTAGAGCTGCGGAGTTCGTGCTTTGTGCGATGATTTCCGCGCTGTGGAAAGAGACCGAACCATATGGGATATAACCCAGTGCAATGAAGTCGACCCTGTCGTATATCAAGCGACATTTTAAAGCATTTTTATAATAGCTCGCCTTATGACATCTTTGTCAAAACTGTCTACAATAATCTTTCTACCTACCGTTTGGTTATTGCGTGGTGGTTTAATTCCAGATTCTTGCACCCTTTGACAAAATGCCCGTTTACTCAAGTCCAATGCATGCATTGTTCTTTTTTCGGAATTTGTAATAGTATAAAACAGTTTCTTGCGATCAGCTTCTTGACAAAAATATGTGTACAACTTCATAACGATTCTTTGAAGTGTACAATTTCGCATTAAAGCCCATTGAAAAATATTCACACATTTCAATGTTAGCGATAAGTGATAAGATTTAAAAAAAAAAACAAAAAAAAAACATATTAATCAGGTTTCATGAAATAACCCACATTTTGAGACACCTTTGAACAGTCTTAGTTTGAACAACGCGGGGGGTTGGCAAAAGGCCAATCCTGTGAAAACACGTACAATATTCAAAATTGAGCCCTGATTGTCTGGCTACGCTGTAATACATTTAAAATTATGAATTTCATGACAGACCCGTAAATTATATAACTCATATAAACAAACTTTAAAATCTGCTGTAAAATCTCCAGAAAAAAAATTGTTTTGTTGGGTGGACATAATGATAAGGTTATATACTAAATTTCATAATTTTCCCTCAGTTGGTTACTGAGATATTGATGTTTATATTGCGGCAAACAAATGTGGACATACTATAGTTTAAATACCAGTCTGCACCCGATGAGTGATGTAGTTAGTAGCCCACCTGCCTCCTTTGCTTCCCATAACATTTTATGTCCTTGCACAAAGGAGAAACAACCAGGAGGACTCTCGTGTGCGTGTAAAATCCCTCGGCAGCTTGAACATACTACAGAGCAGGCTGAACGGGCCGCCGCCCAGGTAAAATGCCAAGCACTAGTGGTACAACCTCTGCCTGGAATTCCAGTGGCCAGAATGCCGGTCTCTCTTTCGGGAGACCCGGATTCGAATCCTCGGTAAGGTGTGTTTTTTTGTTTTGGGTGTTAATCGGGGGCAAAAAGAAACACCCTAACCTGCACAGTGACTGCGCTAGCCAGGCGGGCCTTAACTACTCAGTTGATCCTACACCGCAAGGTACTATAGGCATTAGATGACAGCGGTACGGCTCACATCCTGGCCAGTTCTGGGTTGTACAGAAAAGCAACGGGTGGTGTATCATACTCCCACAGTCGTAATCCTGGGGTAGTGGCTTGTTCCACTAGTCATCTTGGATAAACCCGAGAAACTAGGAAGACCTGCGTGCTCGTTGATCGCGTCAAACATCTCTGGACAGTTGGAAATCTGACAGAACAGGCAGTATAGCTCGCTGGGCTGGCTACATTTCGAATTGTGAGTGACCCACCCAGTAAAGAATATCTTGCCTTATTTTGGCAAAATCATGGTGGGATCCCCGAGGTACTAAGGAGTCCGTGCGCTCTTCTGAGATTATAGTTGTGTATCTATGTTAACCCCCCATCCCCCTTCCCCACCCCCTAAATCTCCCTCAGGATAGCTTGAAACTATTTGAGCCTGTTGCGGATTGAGCTTCAGAGCGGCCTACAGGCGGTTTTTATTATGGTCTCAAAAGCGCTTTTGTAGACAGGGGATCTCTTTACAGAGGTTTTGGCTTCGATCACCAACCAGTCGCTGCCACAAAGGGAAACAGTGACAGACTACCTTCTTTACACAACTATAACAATCTCAGAAAAGGCTCTATGGTGGCAGTGTCCAGCACAAGTCAAGCCACTGGATGATGGTCATCTATGAGATGAAACTGGAGCACGGATACAAGTATCCGCCTGCCCTGAAGATTGTTCTTTACAAGCACAAAAAGATAGTCGCTTCTCTACTATTGGAATTATGAAATAGTTTACTTCGCCCACCACGAGTGTCTTCGTTGCAGCTTCGCCTTTGTATTGTGTATTGACTACTTCGGGCTGCGTGACTATAAGTCAGGTATACAAACACATTTTTCTAGACACCAGCAACCAGCTAACGGACGTACTACTGTCATCAACTAACGGGACCATTATGCGCCACCCGAGTGTGCTGCTATTTAGTGTTTGCGCCGACTTCAAGCGGCACATTACCTATACCACACCGGGCCCGCGTGTTGTGTGTTTAGTTCACTTTACAGCTTATTGTGGAGTTAATGAATAGACGGAATGACGCAAGCAGAGCGGAACTTGAATATTGTTTTCTGAAATGACAGTAGTTCACGTTTCCGTTCCGAAGTTTCGAGTGTGGTACTTTAGCAGTTCTAACTGTACCGTTCAGTAGCAGGGTTATTCATCTGCGCATGGTTTATAGATAGGATTTGGAGTGTAGCACCTGGTCACGCTTACACCTTGCCAGTGTGTCATATATGCACTAGTTGTCCGTCCAATGGTGTACTAGAGGGCTGCCACTCTACTTTGGTCTGTTTTTAGAGTAACGTATTTTGACATTTATTTTAAAATACACCGTGAACGGAGTTCTATTCGTCTTTGTTATGGCCAAGTCGTGCATAACCTGAAGCTGATGTTATCGAGTGTTTGTTTTCTAGTATGAGTATTGTAAGGACTTACAGGAAACGCAGAGGCGTGATTTGTTGGTAAAGGGTTACGAGTATTTAGTTTTCAGCGTTAATTTTTTTTTCTTTCTGTTAGATAATTTGTGTAGCTTATGTCTGTCTGTCTGCCTGCCTGCCCTCCTGCCTGCCTTCCTGCCCTCCTGCCTGCCTTCCTGCCTGACCAGTACATTTAGGTCTCTCTGTATATTTACCGGGCCGTCAGAGTATTTATCTAGCGTCACATCTAGTTACCATCATCGTCAGCTCGGGACTCACATCTACCAACTAATAAAGTATTAACTGTTAGCAATTATAGTGGCCAAGGTGATTACATGTATGGGCCAGTATTTAGTTATGTGTCCATACTCCCCGCGACCATGCCGTCTCTCCCAGTCCGGTTAGCATATATGGTAAATTGATTAGTGTTGTTAATTATGTATTTAAGACGCGCACTCCTTCACGCTAACGGTGTTTGAACAGATACTGACCATATGCTGAAACTATTGCCGAGATATTGACTATGTGTTAAATCTAGTCCTTGTTTGAATACACCTCAAAACCTGTATTGAATGCTCAAGGAGATTCCCAAACATTGCCGCGTCCTGTCGCGTGCCGGTTTATAAATATATAAACTGTGGTGGGCAGTGCACTTCTGGAGTTTAGATGTCCTAAAACAGGACTGCGTGTGGATTAGTTTCTGGTTATTTGGGAAGCTCCCGGGCACCAGACATGGGGACCTGGCTGAAGCGCAGTGCGTCTAAGAAGAAATATGTCTTTAACGTAAGTATTTTGTTATTGCTGTCTGTATTGTGTGCACTAAATCCTTGTTATTGTAAGTTTTAAAAAACAAAACAATTCTTGCATGACATATAGGAACAGTCTTACCATTTGGCTGGGAATTCTGGACAATTAGTCAAAAAGTAAAGCTATCCCAAGATACTTCAGAGATGTGGTTATATACAAGAATGCTCACAATTCCTTGGACAGCCAAACAAGTAATATAAACATTGTGAAAGAGGCTAAGACACAACAACTTATCACAAACATAAAGTGGCAGTTATAGTCGTTTTGGCCACTTTATGAGAAGACACAAGACTAGAACATATTGTGACAAATGGAACGATTTGTGAAAAGAGAGATAGAGTAAGACTTAGACCGCAAGAGAAAGAAAACGCATAACACTCCTGGGTCATTGTATGGAAAGGTGTCAGCATACGAGATGATACATCCTGTTGGAGATCGCAAGATCTGGAGAAACATGATCGCATATACCAGTCTGCAGGACACTTGATGATGATGTATGTAACGATAACATTGTTTCTTACTGGAAATATAATATATAGGAAGTTGCGGCTTTGGGTTTTCATACTGCTCCTGTAGTTATGTGTGCTTTCTGGTTGTTGTAAGTGCTCCCCTTAGAAATGCTTCATAATATCTGCTATGTTAGGACCGACATAACAAGTGGCTGGCGCATTGGTCTGATGACCAGGAGATCACTTGGTTCAAATCTCAATCCAGGAGATTTTCTTGACCGTGTGTATCGAGGAGTTGACTGAGCCTCATAAAATGGATGTCACTATTTGTTAAATGATTCATCGTTTCATCGACCGTTGCCATAGCACATCAGCCAGCAAGTACAGGTTGGTCATAATAATATTCGCTTGCACCATTTCACCCCATTGGCATGGATATGTTACACTGCTCAGTTGTTAATTTGCATTGGTTTGATTAGCCCATATTGTACTATATTTTTGTACGTATTCGTTACTCTTGAATAATTTCATATGTATCTATTTGCTACTTTTACATTACTGTCAGTATTGTTGTACTCGCCACTCTTGAATGGCTGTCATAGTTTGTGTACTCGTCACTCTTCAATAACTGTCATATTGTAGGTACACGCCACTCTTAAATTACTGTCACATTCGATACATTCGTCATTATTGAATGATTGTCCTGGTGTATGTATTTGTTTCTCTGGACTTACTGTCATATTGTACGTACTCGCCACAGTAGAAGACATTCATAGTATATATTCGCAGCTCTCACAAGCCTGCAAACTATAGGTAGTACAGTTAACAAAGTAAACGTCTCTTTTCCTTCCAAGTGACCCTATGGTGTTTACGCCCATTGTAATAACTGATTAAGTGCCATGTGATGATTTATCGTCTTAATCGATTTTCCATATCTGCCACGGGCTTATAAATCGCTGAAATGTTGTAATTACCTCATAATACAACATGTATGTTACCACATTAACAACTTTTATGTCATAACTGTGACACACCCCTACTTCCCATTTTCCGCTATCTATCTTGATTTGGTCCAAACCTTCTTTTTGTGTGAAACATAATCTGTTAATAGAACAGTGGAGTCGGATGTGTCGGCCTAACGGCGCAAGAACGCAGCTCTGTTGTAAACAGGCACAACGCAGTCACGTCCGAAAAAAAAACAACCGGATGAACGCAGCAGCAGAAGAAGAAGAAGAAGAAGATGAAGAAGAAGAACAACAACAAGAACAACAACAACAACAACAGCAACAACAACAAGCGGCACGATGCGGTAAATATCATGCCGGCCGTTTTTACTTCCTATAATATTTCCTGCTACCCATTCTTCGGTCAGTGTTGACCTGAGATGGGGATTCAAACTTATGACCAGTCGTGCTAGCCTTGGTGTTACCGCGTCTCCCACTGTCTGTAAGGTCCTGCGCTTAATGGCGTCATTACATTGGAGAGTAATGTTTAACGCAGACAATGAACAAGAAGCTTCAAGGCATTTGAAATATTGCTGTATGCAATACATTAAGTGGGATTCCTGGGAAGATCGGAAGAGGGTGTTAGCAACTGAGTTTGCTCAGGATTCTGTAACATGCGATCAATCCCAACTTGTCGTATTAAGTAATTGCTCACTGTGGTGTTGTAGTGGACGTTATAATGGGCGTTGGTTTTAAATCCTGGCATTCTTAACACAAATAAGCAAACTCGGCACAAATGTCTTGTTTAGGCGGGTTAAATGTAATGGGTTCATAAGTGCACAGCTGGAAATGGCTTCTAAAAATTTTTTTAAGTAGCTTGCCTTGGTATCCGCAAGGAGTGGGATAGAGGATTTATATGTCCAGATTTACGTATATGAAAGAACTACTAGACAGGATAGGTTTCCTCCCCGACGATCTCCTATCCCTTGTTAATATAGCGACTTGCCTCCACCACCACCACTACCACCACCACCACCACCAAGTACTGAAGGTAAACATACACAATTGCATACACTTGGAAAATGTTAAAATAGAACTATGAGTTAAACAAAATACCACTGTTTATTTGCTTTCTAAATATTCATAATGCCATCAGCAATCGGTATTATCAGAGGAAATTATGATTTGATGGTTTTGCAGTATGATGATATTGAACTGGTTTAAGAGAACAATGACCTTCACCTATACTAGTGTTGTGAAATTATGGTCGTATGAAATGATGTAGACAATATGACTCACGCACGCACAGACACACACACACTACACACATATCACACACGCACGCACGCACGCACATACACACACACATGAAATATACTTCACTTATCTAGTGCAGCTTTTCACACGTCAGAGCTGTTCACTAGGTCGTAAATGAGTGTTGTTTGGGCTGGTAACACGAACATTCTTTAAATAATTTATACCTCCTTTATATTTCTGCAAAGCTGAGGAGGCATTTAGAGAACACACCGAATCGTATAAGGCCATTGAGAGGAACAAACCAATCCTAGAAGTGAAGACATCAATAATTAATTAGATTAAAGTCAGACAGGTTGCCCTCATCTGTATGTGAATGGGTGAACTTCAAAATGTTGGTCCATATGCATTCAAAATACATAAGACGGGGGTCATTGCAGTCAAGCCTCAGTGCGAATATATCACTGCCTGGATTATAAATATGTCCATGATGTAAATGTTCAATATTTATGAATGCCTGATACATTGAATGCGCAGGTTTTTCCTGAATGACTGAACTGTAGATTCATCAAGTTTGAATGGCCTCCATGTAGTGTATGTTTTTCCTCTTTTATTTACCTGTTCAGTTCCTGTTTAGCTGCTACCGGCGTATTTCTAAGTCTTTTCATCTAGAAATATGTGTGTGTGTGTGTGTGTGTGAGAGAGAGAGAGAGAGAGAGAGAGAGAGAGAGAGAGAGAGAGAGAGAGAGAGAGAGAGAGAGAGAGAGAGAGAGAGAGTATAATAATTTGTGAGTTATTATTTTGAAGAATGTTGCAGTGCGTATCAGAATCTTTGAGTAATATAAACCGCATGGTACTAGTATATCGAAGATCATGTTAAGGCCTCGATGTAATTATCATCTCGTTGAAGTTTATCACGAAGAAGCGTGCAGCTCTCTTAATATCTAAATATTTAAAGCCAGTAATTGTGACACGACACCCACAGAGTAGATGCACGAAATGGTGCTCAATGACCTTAATCAGGACTGGAGTTGTTGAATTATCGCCGTGTGACAGTCTAGTATAACAAACTCGTGACCGACTTGTATTGGGATGCAGATCTTGTTAAATCTTAGTATGAAGTAGGTCACCATCACTATATAGCATGTCATGTACAGAATGTCGTACTCTTCATAACTGGCCAGATAGATATTCGGGCCTTCTTTCGTCAGTTCTTTTGTCGCACCCATAGTCATATTCTAGGTTTGTGTCAACTGCCGTGACTGAAAACCACTACCTCGTCTTTCTTGAATCATGCCATCATTACTGCTCTTTCTAACATCATTAAGTGGTTTTTGCTGCTATGTTTTAGTCAAGCCTGTGCCTCAGTACATCCTGCTACGACAAGCATGTTTCTGGGTTTGCTTATCTTAGGCTTTAAATGTCCCAGTCTAGCTACAAGGCAGTAAGCTTGTGTATCTCTTCGGTTGGTCCTTACCACTTGACCTGTCCGACACAAGAAACAAATTGGTAACTACGCTACCGTTGGCATAGATGTTGAGGTCATCGGAACACGCAAGTCCCGCGACCTCATCAAAGGGCAACCGCAACGGATGGGCTACATGTTCAGTACCATTCATTCAGTAGCATGTCATTTGCAGAACCTCTCTCCCATAACAACCTTCCGGAAAACCTCTCGATCATAAGCAAGATGTCCCGCGTCCGATAGACCCATCTGGAGATCATCCGCCACATCCTGCACCCATCTGCTCTTTGACCTTCCTCTTCCTCTCTTCCCAGGCATATACCCCTCCATTATTTTTCTCTCCAAACTTTCGTGACGTTTCAAGTGACCAAAAAATTTCAGTTTTCTTTGTTTTATATCTTTAATAGCCAACGTTCTTCAGTATTCAGCTCTTGAAGTATGGATGCATTTGTTCTTTTCTTTATCCAAGATATTCTTAGAACTGGTCTATAACATTTATATTTAACGGCATTATGTACCATAATGTTGCTAAATGTGGCCAAGTAACTGTAGTTTCTAAGAGAGTATATTGTTTGTGAGCCAGTTATCTTCGTTGTTAACATCTTGAAGTATGTCTGTATTTCTCCGCTTCATGGCCCTTGACTCTCCATGGATGCTTCTTAAAGTTTAAAGCCTCCACTATCTCACTGAATGCTTGTGAAATGGTGCATAATTCGAACCAATATGATACCACAGGAAAGATGCATGTCCTCAGAATGTACCATCATCGTGTAGCATTTCCTCTGCTGAACGTCGCTCTCACAAGGCCCGCGAAAAGATGCCCAGTATTTGCCACTTCTCTCGTCTAACGCATTTTGATGCTCACGGTGTTTGCAGTGGTCTGGGTTCATCTTCGAGTTCACCCACCCCTGCCTCGTATGTCTGGAATAATCCCTTCCATCACTGTTTTTCTACGCTACAGTGACGTTTAGTATGTCCAAAGTATTTCATTGTCCAAGACCTTGTACTATTTATGATTCAGTTTTCTTCAGTGTTCATATCTGGTAGAATGTCGATATTTTTCTTCTACTTTTAAAAGATATACTTTTGTTAATTTGCTGGTGTTGTGTCTTTAATCCTGTAAATGTTATCTTTGCTTCACAATAGACAGCCTCTTACGGATTTTTTTGTGTGTGGTGCTTTTCAGTAACTCGTAATATTGTTGATTTTTTAACCAAGATATTCCATATTTCTGATGAGTAAGGAAAGTGACATTTATCTCATCACATTATCTTCACTAGAAATTGTTTGGGAAGGAAAGGTGGCAGGGAAGGAAGTTGGTCGCCCCACCTCATATTGTGATCTAGTATATATGGAGACCTAAGTTGTGCCATGAAATTACCCACACTCTTTAGCTGTCAACAGATGAAATTACAAACAATGGTTGTGACCGGTGATTGAGAAATAACGTGACTGTTTATGCAGGTTGACATGGCAGTTCCAAGCACATATGCATGTGTTAGTATTGTTGGGAGATCAGTGTACCTAGGTCCATTTTGCGAGACTGGGTCTACCCCGGAATATGCTACTACTGAGGGAAGGGGATTGAGTCCAGACCTCTGAGATGTTAAGCTGTCAACTAATAAGAGCAAACATACAAGGTTTCAAATATTGCCGTAGAAAATAAACATATTTTGTCTAATTCTGAAATCTTCTGACTGACTGGCACCTTCCCGTGTTGGTAGATGCTAGTTTGTAGAATTGAGTTAGCCTCTCCATTGCATAAAACTTGGGCTGAATTTAGAGACCTTGTGTTGCCCAAGCAGCATGATCCCTCTCTCGGCTTGCCTAGTTTACTTGAGAAGAAAGGTAACACCTATACATCTGGAACAAGACAATCTGCAGACGCTGCCGGATCAATAGAACAATGCTCCGTTTGTCTGTAGGAGCTTCGATTTACACACAAGTATAATCCTTACTGAACGTATACCACCTCGATTGGTTTGTTGTATTCTATGTTTTGGGGCGATACGGCTTCATCGTAACATAATGTACATATCAGTAAGCTTTGTCAGTGTATTTTCTCATGACATTTTAGTTGTCGAGAGACAGAAGCCAGGCAAAGAAAAGAACTCTCTCTATTCATTGTGCCCCTTATTGTCAGTGCTGTTGTTTGAGTATACTGTGATTAACTCAAGTGCAGGGATTTTCTTGTCCGATATAACGATACAGCTGCTGGACGACAGCGTGGTAAGGTTGCTACCACCGGATATGCTGTTCGGAAAGTGCACGCACTGAACCTGACCTCACGTTGAAATCCTGAAAGGAAATCAGCTTCGGTAACGTCCCTATACAAGTGGGAAGATAACATCAAGAGATTGACAACAACAGTCTGAAGGAATGTACAATCAAGGCGAGAGACTGCGTTGGAGATCCACTGCGGTCAACCTTCCTTTTGGAGACGGCACCTGGCTGATTGATTGACTTTTTTATTCTTCTAATGAACGCAAAGGTAGTCCTTAGGCAGAAACCGTGCTTGGCCTTCGCATATGCTAGATGTACTGAGGACTGCCGACTATCTGTCCTTGCTTCCCACCTTTCTTTTTCAGAAAATTCCCAGGTATCAATTTTACAAGGCTTGTTTGACCCAGAGCCGCCGTGATAAAGGCAGACAATTATATTACCACTTCTGTGGACAACACGGAGCACTTTCTTCGTAATTACTATGCCACCTGGGTTCCTGATAGAACAGCAAGAGTTATTATTAGACTCTTAGACTGCTATATTCCAGAGAGTCACGAGTAGAGGAAAAGGCGTTGACCCTCGATAGGGCACACATTGAGACAGGACGTCCTTTCTCTGGAATCCGCACGACAAGCGAAATAGAGGAAGATCTAACATACGCGGAGAAGAGAATTAGAGACATAAATAATATGGGATGAACATGGAAGGGGCTGCTGCAAATACCAAGAAATGGGACGGCTTGGCGTGCGTGGGGTAAAGGCAGATGCTCCGATGGGGGATACAGGTCAGACGAAGAAAATGAATAATGATTTCATGAGAAATACATTCGCATGTATTGATATCAGAAATCCGGCAGTTATCCCCATGAACACACAACTATGAAATATGGGCATAATTCGTATCCATACACTTTAATAACATTTTAGGTCTCAGAAATGTGTATTAACCAAGCATTGGTCACATGTTACGAAACATGTAAAGTTGAGACATGATTGGTTATTTGCACTGTGTTATACGTAATACGCAGAAATATCGGTAGTTAGTTGGTTGGTTGGTTAGTTAGTTAGTTAGTTAGTTAGTTAGTTAGTTAGTTAGTTAGTTAGTTCGTCGACAGATCATCCCCATTTCACATTGAACCATTCAGTCCATAATTCTCAGATCCCCTTCTCAGTAAATCCCGCAACGTGTAGCGGCTGACGACACCAGTTCTGTGTTGATTTATTAATCTTTGGCTTTGCGACGGAGTGTTTCATCTCTTGTGTGTAATTTTTGCGCCAGGATGTGAACCGGGAGTTTCGTTCTTCTTTTTCTCAAGATTTTCACCGATGCTACGGAGTGCATACATCTGAACGAATCCATCCTTGAGTGTATTTTGCAGCGTGTGGGTTATTGTCTTGTGTTTTGGTTTCCATCATGGCGGACCAAGTGTTTGTGCCCCGTACAGAGGGCACACAAATCTCGACGAAATAGTAATAGGGCAACACTTCAGATCACTGAAACAGCATGAGAAATAGATTCACAGGCATTGATGTGCACTCACAGACATATTGTTTAGTGTCTCTTTTAATCTCTGCTGCATTCCTGTACTTCTGTAAGTTCTGGTCACTGCGTGAGAATTTGTTTTTTCGTGCTGTTTAAATAGTCTGAAAGATACCTCGGCATTTGCAATATCTATGTAAATATTTCAGTATTTCGCTAGAAGGTCAACAAGAAACCTGGTTGTTAGCCAATATCTTTGTTACATACCATTGTTCTCATAAATACCCCAGTTTGTGTTAAGTTCCAGTTGTTCATTTGCACAAATGATATGCGCAACCGTTTCTTACACGCATTCCTGAATAACTATTATCGTCTTTTTTTTCTGGGACTTTCTGTGAGTCAGCAGATGTCGTGGTGAGGTTTTAATGACTCGTTTTGTCAATGATCTCGTCAATGATCTCTGCGTATTTTTTGATAATACACTCGTGGATGTTGACAGAAACCCATAGAATCCAAAGGAAAGGCGTAGATAATCAGAGGCCACTCCCAAGAAATAAAAAAAAAAAATGGAACTCTTTGCGCAAACTAGGATTTTAACATACCGCCTCCAAATGTTAACAGTGCCTCTCTGAAAGAAGCAAGTCCACTTCCATACACTGCCAGCTTCACCCACTAAATATCTGTTAGTTTATTTCTGTTATTTCAGCGGCACAAATTACACCTTAGTATTATATTAGACCAGTGGTTCTCAACCGGTGGGGAATTCCCCCCCCCCCCCTAGGGGGGAATTTTGGGGTTTCCAGGGGGGGGGGGGATGAAGATTATTTCAAGATTGCGTTAATACAAAAACCGATTACTTGATCGTGTTTTTCCCTTCCTACTTTACGGTTCTGTATGTCTCACCCTTCTAAAATTCATTTTATAAAGTAAGTAGACCCACAAATCATGTTTTATGTGGACGTCTAGACTTGTTTTAGTATGTGCTATTAAATTTAGCTTCAGTTATTACGTATGCTGTGTAGGGGCAGGGGGAAATTTTTAGGGAGGAAATACGAAAAGGGGGGGGGGAGACGTTCTAAAAATATGGTGAGGGGGGAATGACGTCCTAAAAATATGGTGAAGGGGGGAACGGGCCAAAAAAGGTTGAGAACCACTATATTAGACCATACCAACAATGCGGGAGCGTAGACGCTGGCCTGCCGTACCTGTTGGTCTATACAAATGTGGGTATAGCTCCTTATGCCTATGGGCCTTAGGTGTACATTTACATTGTTTTAAATACTAGCAAAGCCACATGGAACGGAAATTGTTAGTACAAGAAGCCACGGTCTAGCTGTGTAGTGTCACTTCGTAAATAGAGCACGCATATTCGCACCACTTAAAGGTTAATCACACCCATTTATTTGGGAATCATAAGAGAAACAAAGGGAATGCAGTACTGTGACTTGCCATGAGTGTCGTAAGAGGCGATTAAGTTGCAACGAGACTGACTACCTCATCACGTAAAAAAAGTTTAGATACGCATGCTGATCAGTCTACTAAGGGGTTGACTTGATGTGGTTGAGGGCCTGTGTTCCATTGCGAGGGGGGGGGGGGAGGGAGGGGGAAAAATAAGAAGAAGAAGAAACGGAAAGCTAACGCAGTTATATAAACAAAACATTGTGACACAGCCTTGAAACTAAAACTGACTTCGGGTTGGCCATATTTAAGAAATTGCACCTGATAGGAACGAAGAAAAAAAAAAAAAACACGCTGAACGAACTAACACATCTTATTTTCAAATGGTAAAGAATTGGGCATACCCCTCGTCTTTCTTTCTTTCCATGTAGTATTTACATTCTTTCATCGCTTATTTGGTTAACATTCGACAACAGCAACAACAATATATACGTTATAAACACACGGAAAGTGCAGAATTCAATTACTACATGACCAATGAATAAATGTACTATGTTTTACTGTAGTAATGGTAGTAAGTCGATGGGAAGTATTTCTAGAACTATATAGAAGAATAACCGACGTTGTGGCTCAGAGGATAGTGAGACGCGCACTTGCATAATATCCTGGCATCCCGGGGTCGAGAGTTCGAAATCACTCACAGGTGATTTGGAAGTTGACCCCTTGGCGCTTATTTTAATGGTTTGTGATGTTCAGAAAACAATGTTAAACTTCATTCATTCAATCAGCAGCATGTCCTTTTGTAGAACCTCCCTCCCATAACAACCATCCGGAAAACTTCTCGGTCATATGCAAGATGTCCCGCGTCCGATACACCCATCTGGAGATCATCTGCCACACCCTGCACCCATCTTCTCTTTGGCCTTCCTCTTCCTCTCTTCCCGGGCATATACCCCTCCATTATTGTTCTCTCCACACTTTCATGACGTTTCAAGTGATCAAAATATTTCGATTTTCTTTGTTTTATCGTCTTTAGTAGCCAACCTACTTCAATATTTAGATCTTGTCGTATGGGTGCATTTGTTCATTCAAGATATTCTTAGAACCCATTTATAACATGTATATTCAAAAGCATTTATGCGCTGTTCAGCTTGTTTAGTAAGTGCCCAAGTCTCACAGATGGGAAAGATACATGCTCTTAAAAATCTAATATTGCAGGTCTGTCTGTCCCACGCTACAGTTTATTCAGTTGTTTTAGTTTTTGAAAAGCAATAAATATTCTCTTTTAATTTCTTTCATTGTGTCATCATTGCTTGTAATTAATGACCCAAGATATTCGAAATTTTCCACCACCTCCAATTTAATGTTAAGCTTTTTTGTTTTTGTATATCCTTTTTTTTTACAGGACATCGCAGTCAACACCAGCATTTCTGCCGTTGTGATCTCTTGACAAGTTTACATTCAGTAGTTTGCCATTGCTTTCTGAACGACCGGCACCGATACCAACGCAAAACCAACGCAACGTGGTCTGCTGCCAAATCACGCGAAGCTGTGTTTCGAACACGGGTATACGGGATTACGAACCGCGTCCGTAAACGCCTTAGCCACGGAGACCGACAAAAATTGTCTAGTATATCACAAACAGCCAAGAAATGCTGGGATTTACTGCGACGTCATGCAAAGGACACGCAGCTAACGTGTTATAGTAGTTTAGTATAATTATTACTTCACTTGAGGTAAATGGAGGAAGAGGATGAAGATTTTCGTGGTATTGATAACGTCACCGGGAATATGGATACAAAAGTGAATTGCATATACTTTACAGGACTTCGCAGTCAGACCCAGAATCTCTTGGGTGTTTGTGATTTACTGGATAATTTTAGTTCAGCAGTTTGATATTGCTTTCTGAACCACCGGCACTCATAACATTTTATGAAAACCAACACAAGGCTGTTCTCCGTCAAATCTATCGTATGGATAAGCAGAGAGGAATTGCGTTTGCCTCATGCAGCCCGGCCTAAGGTGTTAGGAGACCTCTCAATGACAACCATGTCTGTACTACTGTCGCACAGTGGCCTAACCTTGGTGTGTCATTAGAGGAATGTGGGTGGCAAACATTCCCCGCAATGCTGCTGTACTTATCTATGCGAGTAGGTCATGTTGAGATAAGTGAAACCTTGTGTCTGTTTGTCTGTGCATTACAGGTGTGTCAGTTTATCAAGTTATTTGCTTTGAGAGCCCATTTAAAAAACGGCCTTGTGTCTACCGTGGGAGCCGCCCTGGCTCATTGGCTGTCATGCTTGTGTGTCTGCCCGGTGGCCATTGTTTAAATCCTCATTGAGGCGGGGATTTTTAAAACTTGACCTTTGCTCGCGGGTCGATTCAGCCCAAATGAGTATCAAGAAGGATTCTGGGAAGTAAAGGTGTCGATGTGATGTTGATAGCATCAAACATCGAGTAATAATTAGCCTACAGAAATATGGGCTAGCAAAATGTACTATTTAAACCACGGGGTGTGTACAATGTCCTCTGTTTTACTTACTGTCTATCCGGTATGCTTCACGTCGTGGAGAGGGGTGATTGTGACGATATGGTTACGTACACAATTTGTAGTCCCGTATACCGCGTTCGAAACACAGCTGCGGGCGATTTGGAAGCAGATGCCATGCGCTAGGCTTCATATAGTGGTATAAGTGCTTGTCATTCAGAGAGCAATGGCAAACTACTGAACGTAAACTTGGCAAGAGATCATGGGGTTGACTGTGGTAACCTGTAAAGGAAATGCTGGAGTTGGCTTAGACGTCCTGTAAAAGAAATCTGGGTTGACTGCGACGGACTGTAAAGGATAGGGAACTACCTTTTTTACTTTTAACTTCTGTTAGTGTGACTACAGTAATGCACTCCATTGTGCTGGACATCAGAAATTGGGGGACATGAGTGATATGGGTTCCCAGCACGTTTGATCCACTTGAGTTATGATATCATGAGCAACATGCAACCGTCTGAATAGCCGGTGAAACATCAGTATTTCGAGGCGCATAGAAAAGTAATTCTCTCCCATACCTGTTCATTATTTCTGCAGAAAATATAACGAGAAAAACATTGTGAGACCAGTGACAATATTCCCAAACCGTTGACGATCTCTTACCAATACAGCAGCTGTTGCTTCACTCTTGACATTGCCACTTTAACGGCTCCCCCAATCTTCTTATTGTCTTAAACTTGCGAAACAAATGAATATCATGTGACAAGAACCAAACCCAATGTCCTCGGCCGACACAGAGGAGATTTGAATTATAATTCACACAGTTTGCAACTGGTTTATATGTTGTTGAGATAAGTCCCCCAATCTTCCAGGGAGATAAGATGTAACATGCCAAACACGCCCAAGGTCTTAGCGTAGTCACCTGACAGTTATGGCGGAGATATGCGCAAACTGCACCATGTTTGTGACTTCAACAAACAAATATGTTTGATATGAGACATGTAACCCCCGCTTGTGTGTCTTGTAGCAGTGTTCTCGATACGCCTGCATGTAGCCGCGGTGGCGTAATGGCTAGACCAGTGTTTCCCAACGTGGGGCCCACGCCCCACAGGGGGGCAATTTGACTGTTAAGGGGGCAATTCGAAAATGGAAGAAATCGGCTGAATATAACAAAACGGGGAGACTTGAGACTGAAGTTAACTAAATTGGAACCTGACATAAGATCTCTTTGCAGCAAGCATCAAGCGCAAGGATCTCACTAAATTTAAATAATAAATAATTACTAATAATTAAAATAATATAGAAAAATCTTTCATTAAAATTATTTTGTACTTGAATTTCAGTTCTCCATTATATGTTTTGAAAATTTACTTACTGTGTTTGCTCAATAATTACCTAGTGATTTCTTCCTAAAACCTATCATTCAAGTTTCTTTAGTGAACATTTCAATTTTTGAATATTAAAAATAATGTATATGTTGAGGGGGGGGGGGGGGGGCATGGGGCGGGGGGGGGGGGGCATGGGGCGGGGGGGGGGCATGGGGCGGGGGGGGGGCAATATGAATTTTAGAAAGGCTTAAGTGGGGCATGGTACAAAAAAGGTTGGGAAACACTGGGCTAGACACTCATTGCCGTCCAGGTGGTCAGGGGTTGGATCCACATAGGGGTGGAAATTGATCTGATCTGCCAGGTCGACTAAGCGTAAAATAGATACCAGGACATGCCTTGGACAGTAAAGGCGACCACATCAATCCCCGAGCGCCAATTGGTCCATAAAAATATGGGGTTTAGCGCCATGTCCACTGCACCTTAAGGCGTGCTAAAGAGACGTTTACTCCCCCCCCCCCCCCACCCCCAACTTAGACCGATATTTTCGTTCACTGTAAGGGATACAAGATAGACAGGATCAGTATTTCTCCACGGGAGTCTCCGTGGCAAAGTGTTCAAGCCGTCTGACTCAGGCTACGAAGGTTGTGGGTTCGATTCCGGGCCGTGTCCTTCGGTTCATGAGTGCAATTTTTCGGAGACTCTTGAGGGTCGTCGCTGGAGCTACGGAGTTTTCGTGCTTTGTTCGACGCTTTCGGCAGTTCGCTGCGGAAAGAGACTTAGCCATATGTGATAAAAACCCGGCGCAGTGAAGTCGACCCTGTCGACGTTTAAGCGACGTTTTTAGAATCACTTCCGCTGCCTTTGCTTTTCAAAATAATTCACAGGTACGCTTGTTATGGTTGATGACCGTGGCTTTGAGGTTAATGAAGTTCAGTGTCACATTTGCCAACATGCCGAGTCGGTGGTTAGATATAGACGCGAGAGATTGGGAATAAGATCGATTTGCGTTGATTTCGATAGTATGAAGCCGCCCAGAACGTGATGGCAAAGTTGTATTTTTTGTTTGTTCGCACATCTTTTACAGGACATCGCTGTCAACATCAGCATCTTTCAGCTGATTGTTTATTTCTTGGCAAGATTACGCTCAGTAGTTTGCCATTGCTTTCTGAGCGACCGGCTCACATACCCCGTAAGTTACCGACCCGGAGAGAACCGCTACCAATTATCGCGCACATCACGTTACTTACGAGAGTATACGGGATTACGGAGAAAGTCGTGTAACCTCTAGACCAGGGAGACCGGCGATGGCAAAATACTGAACGTAAAATTGCCTAGTAACTAACAACCAGCCATAAATGCTGGGGTTGAGTATGAGAGGCATGGTAGCACAGTGGCTAACATGCTGGCCTGCCGGTCCAAAGTCATGCACTCGGACTCGTGATGGATGTGTCTATAAAGTGTCCTGGACTGCCAGGTCGATCCAACCTAAAGTCTCACGGGAATCGTCCTGGGAAGTAACGACAATCGGCGTGACATGTCATTCAGTGTGAGCGTCAGTTGGTTTATGGGAGCATGAGGCTTGTGTAGGAGCACTGTTGATGTCTTGTTTATTCAGTCCTAGAAGGTGGGCTTGTGCAGGGGCACTAGTGTAGTCCTGTTTGTTCAGTCCTAGAGGGTGGGCTTGTGCAGGGGCACTAGTTGTCAGGATCTTGCGGTAGCAAGACTCTGGCTCGTTGGCTGACAAGTGAGATAACAAATAGTCACGTAATAACTCAATGTGACACAATGCAAACACTTTATTCGCGCATCTCGCGTTTCACAATTAATGCATATCTCGCGGAATCACACTTCATCATGACAATCAATACATACAATCAATCAATACAGCAATACCTCAATACAGCAATACACTTACACTCGTACAGGCTAGCTCTCGAATCACGCTCAATCATATAATTCAAAGCACACCGCATTCAAACGTCTGTCCTTTACGATCTCCCAAGGCCTGTCTGACCAGCCGTTCAGCATTCGCGTCAGTCGGGGTGGAGTCCCCTGGCGTGCTACACACATTTCACGCTGTCTCCTGACTGACCAACAACGGCTTAGCGTCGCTCAGACTTGAGCCTGGCTGGACTTCTCAGGCGCCGTCGAAGACGCCGCGTTGTAGCTAGCGTGTTTAACACTGCTCAGAGTTGAGTCTGGCTGCAATTGTCTGGCGTTGGTACAGACGACGCGTTGCAACCTATGGGTGAGAATCTGACACTAGTTTAGTCCTGTTTATTCAGTCCTAGAAGGTGGGCTTGTGCAGGGGCACTAGTGTAGTCCTGTTTATTCATTCCAAGAGGGTGGGCTTGTGCAGGATCACTAATGTAGTCCTGTTTATTCATTCTAAGAGCGTGGACTTGTGAAGGGGCACTAGTGTAGTCCTGTTTATTCATTCCAAGAGGGTGGACTTGTGCAGGATCACTAGTGTAGTCCTGTTTATTCATTCCAAGACTGTGGACTTGTGCAGGGGCACTAGTGTAGTCCTGTTTATTCATTCCAAGAGGGTGGGCTTGTGCAGGATCACTAATGTCGTCCTGTTTATTCATTCTAAGAGCGTGGACTTGTGCAGGGGCACTAGTGTAGTCCTGTTTATTCATTCCAAGAGGGTGGACTTGTGCAGGGGCACTAGTGTAGTCCTGTTTATTCATTCCAAGAGGGTGGACTTGTGCAGGAGCACTAGTGTAGTCCTGTTTATTCATTCCAAGAGGGTGGACTTGTGCAGGATCACTAGTGTAGTCCTGTTTATTCATTCCAAGAGGGTGGACTTGTGCAGGATCACTAGTGCAGTCCTGTTTATTCAGTCCTAGAAGGTGGGCTTGTGCAGGGGCACTAGTGTAGTCCTGTTTATTCATTCCAAGAGGGTGGGCTTGTGCAGGATCACTAATGTAGTCCTGTTTATTCATTCTGAGAGCGTGGACTTGTGAAGGGGCACTAGTGTAGTCCTGTTTATTCATTCCAAGAGGGTGGACTTGTGCAGGATCACTAGTGTAGTCCTGTTTATTCATTCCAAGAGCGTGGGCTTGTGCAAGATCACTAATGTAGTCCTGTTTATTCATTCCAAGAGGGTGGACTTGTGCAGGGGCACTAGTGTAGTCCTGTTTATTCATTCCAAGAGGGTGGACTTGTGCAGGATCACTAGTGTAGTCCTGTTTATTCATTCCAAAAGCGTGGACTTGTGCAGGATCACTAGTGTAGCCCTGTTTATTTATTCCAAGAGGGTGGACTTGTGCAGGATCACTAGTGTAGTCCTGTTTATTTATTCCAAGAGAGGGGGGAGGCTTGTGCAAGAGCACTAATATAGTCATGTTTATTTCATTCTAAGAGGGTTAGCTTGGGTTGAATTGAGTCATAAATCGACATCACAGCACATTCCCATGTGCGCACCGTCCTCATCTTCAACAACCAGCGAAGAGTCCCAGCATTAATGGTACCAGTTGCAATCTGATTATGTGTCCGTCTGGCCTTCCCTCGGAGAACTGAATGTCGGCAAGATCCTCTGGCCACTCTCCATGGAACGATTATCTCCAGGCAGTAATGTATTATTATTTTCTTCCGCACTGCACATGCGATCCCAACGGTCCACATCTGCCTTATTCTGCACCCATTCCCCACCCAGAGGCGCGGAGATATCCAGGAGCACACTTGTCTTGTTTATCCATTTCACGATGTGGGTTTATGCAAAGTTGTTCCGGTCGGGAAACAGAAAAAAAAATTATTATGAATACTTTCACCTGATTTCGTCGAGGATATCTTGTGGAAATGTTATCAGCGCTGGTGTATATGTGTCTGGGCTAAGAGGGCGCCGTCTCAGTAATGTTGTTTACTTAGTACTTGAAGGGGAAGGGGCGGACTGGCTGAAAAGTACAACGTTCCAGAATCGTGGCATGGCTCTTTTCAAAATCAGGAACCGTAGGATTCTATACACCTCTTCCCTTGATCATGGGGTAGCGAGCCGTAATCATAGCCATCTCATATAAGGGCGAAAAACTAGGTGACCTAGTGTGAACGCTGCGCATATTAAAAATCCATCAACAATTAGAAATGGAAAGAAACTGGCCGAATATGTGGTTATCTACACTTATATTTCACAGTGAGAACATCAACCAACAAAAGGCTATTTCTAGCGTGTTGCGTCTGCTACACACAGCATTGATTATCAAGATTATCCTTGTGGGGGTACACTGGCGCACTTTTGGAGTAACCTCTACGTGCATTGAAAGTGATCGCTAGCAAACCAGGTAACAGGGAACACTTTCTACAATCATCATCATCATATATGCCACGCCGGTGAGCGGGGACGGTCATGGTTCGTCATCTCACAAGATCATCAGTCTTGGATCGGGTCTGTTCTCTTGTCCTGGTTATGCCGTCTGGCCAAGCCAGCCAGATAATTATATCTTTGTCCGATCCTTGCTCTTTTCCTACCAGTTGTGCCGGTTGTAACTACATTATCAAGTTTATGTTTGTGTGCCGTCCAAAAATTTTTGACTGTTAATGTCTAATTTTGCTGCACATTTTACTGTTTTCATATGATTCTTGAAGAATTGTCGTATTAATTTTTCCGTCAATTCATGGCATTCTTTCCATTTTCATAAGAAGAGTGTTCCTACAATATTGCACAGCAAATATCATTTCTCAGATCACCCCGTAAAAAAGCTTGTAATTTATATAAGAAGAGATAGAAAATAGAAGAGATACAAACTAAGAACAGATAAATCAATCAATAGTCAGAGTACAAAATGAAAACTGGAATATGTGACTCCTGCGAAATAAGTGATATTTGACATATCAGCTGAAAAGCACATATCCGCCATTGTATGTAATTGTTAGCAAAGAGTTTTAAACGGCCATTGAACAAAAAGGGGAACAAAAAGACACACCCAGCAAGAATTTAGTATTGAAGAGGATTTATTATTAATTCAAACAAAAAGTGGAATATTAAATAATATTTAGATGTAAGAAGACATGAAAGTCTAGAAAAGATTAGAGAGGGAAGTGTGGTGGAGCCGGGGGTTAGAAAGACCACAACGCAATGGGTCCAAAGTGCATGTCAGCATCAGAGACAGGACACCTAGCTTATGATAGCGAGACATTTCGAAAGACTGTTGTGCAGGGCAGGTCACTGGATGAACATGATGAATATCAGCTTGTAGTTTATTACGTGACTAATGCATGCTTGATTGCGAGCCAATGAGCGAGCAGATCTGTTGACCTACAGTTGAGTTGAGCCAGAAACCGACATACTGCACACGATGCATTTCTAAACCTGCTCCGTCCTCATCTTTAACATCCAGCGAAGAGTCCCAATACTAATCATACCAGTTGCAGTCTGATCGTTTGTCCGTCTGGCCTTTCCTCGGAGTCTTGAATATCGGCCAGATCCTCTGGTCACTACAAGCCGCACCATTCTCCCCACGCCATGATGGTATATCTGTTCTTCCACATTATACATGATCCCAAAAGGACCCTGGCCACATCTGCCTTGTCGTGCCCCAACAAGCAAGTCGTTCCAGCAGCAATGAGCGTGGCAGAAGTTGAATATTTAAAGCGCCAGTAATTAAAACCTCCCCAATTACAGCTGTTGGATAGGGGGGGGGGGGGTTTGGGAATACAATTCTTTAGTGGTCGCAATGACTGCAGGCGAAGACTCCTCTGATGTTTAACTAATAGATCGTAATATGCACTATTAGCATCCGCATTCGACGTATTCTGGAAGAGACTGATCACTTAAGGGCTTCTCCAACGTGCAGTGACATAAATTCTTCATCCTAGTCATCATCAGTATTAAAACCCTGCCGGAATACTTGCTACAGGAACGCCCTGCTCTGGTTGTTCTTCGACTGCCGTGATCTTACTGGTATCTGTATCTGTCTTCGTTATGCTTCACTATCAATTATCCATGCTTTCATTTCGAGATCACCGCTCGTGAGTTTCTTAATTACTATATTTGTGTCGCCTACTTTGTTCACCACGACTCAATTCATTGGTGTTTGTATAGACTGCCATGTCGGGTTGGTTTCTTCTTTATACTTGTAATTGATGTATTTCACCACGCAACACCAGATAGTGTCAGATAGAAAGTTTTTTGAAAAAGTTAGTTGCATGTCTTTAACAGGTCGTCGCAATCAACCTCCAGCTTTTCATTATTTCTGTTTTTGTGTGTGTCTGTTTGTGATTGTATAGGCGATGTTAGCAAAGGTAGTTTGCCATTGCTTTCTGAGAAACCATCGTGAAAATAAGCGCAAAGCGTTCTACTTCCAAATTGCCTCCTACTAACTTCGAACCTGATATGTCGGAATATTGAATCCGCGTTCACAACCGCTAAGCCACAGGGCCGACAAGATGTCAGTACATCACAGACTTTTAACAAGATTGGCAAACGTGTTGCAGCTATATCTCTCATCTCATCTAATCTCGGCATGTTCCTCAAGTATAAACAACAGGAGAGTGCCCGCTTATGGGCTTCATGTACCGAGATTCCCATGGACTCTGCTATTCCCTCTGTCCATCGAGGATCGACTTCATTGAACCGGGTTTCATCCCATATAGCTCGGTCTCTTTGCGCAGGGCAACCTGCCGAAAGCGTCACATAAAGCACGAACTCTGTAGCTCTAGCCTTTTGTCTTCCAACCTCAGAACTGTAACGGACACAAAGATAAAATCTTAAATCCTTTGTCTCTCTCCACGTGAGATAGAAGTGTCCCCGCGGCTGGAACACTCTGGGGTCTGTCTCTCTCTACGTGAGATAGAAGTGTCCCCGCGGCTGGAACACTCTGGGGTCTGTCTCTCTCCACGTGAGATAGAAGTGTCCCCGCGGCTGGAACACTCTGGGGTCTGTCTCTCTCCACGTGAGATAGAAGTGTCCCCGCGGCTGGAACACTCTGGGGTCTGTCTCTCTCCACGTGAGATAGAAGTGTCCCCGCGGCTGGAACACTCTGGGGTCTGTCTCTCTCCACGTGAGATAGAAGTGTCCCCGCGGCTGGAGTACTCTGGGGTCTGTCTCTCTCTACGTGAGATAGAAGTGTCCCCGCGGCTGGAGTACTCTGGGGTCTGTCTCTCTCTACGTGAGATAGAAGTGTCCCCGCGGCTGGAACACTCTGGGGTCTGTCTCTCTCCACGTGAGATAGAAGTGTCCCCGCGGCTGGAACACTCTGGGGTCTGTCTCTCTCCACGTGAGATAGAAGTGTCCCCGCGGCTGGAGTACTCTGGGGTCTGTCTCTCTCCACGTGAGATAGAAGTGTCCCCGCGGCTGGAGTACTCTGGGGTCTGTCTCTCTCTACGTGAGATAGAAGTGTCCCCGCGGCTGGAGTACTCTGGGGTCTGTCTCTCTCTACGTGAGATAGAAGTGTCCCCGCGGCTGGAGTACTCTGGGGTCTGTCTCTCTCTACGTGAGATAGAAGTGTCCCCGCGGCTGGAATACTCTGGGGTCTGTCTCTCTCTACGTGAGATAGAAGTGTCCCCGCGGCTGGAATACTCTGGGGTCTGTCTCTCTCTACGTGAGATAGAAGTGTCCCCGCGGCTGGAACACTCTGGGGTCTGTCTCTCTCTACGTGAGATAGAAGTGTCCCCGCGGCTGGAATACTCTGGGGTCTGTCTCTCTCCACGTGAGATAGAAGTGTCCCCGCGGCTGGAACACTCTGGGGTCTGTCTCTCTCTACGTGAGATAGAAGTGTCCCCGCGGCTGGAATACTCTGGGGTCTGTCTCTCTCTACGTGAGATAGAAGTGTCCCCGCGGCTGGAACACTCTGGGGTCTGTCTCTCTCCACGTGAGATAGAAGTGTCCCCGCGGCTGGAACACTCTGGGGTCTGTCTCTCTCCACGTGAGATAGAAGTGTCCCCGCGGCTGGAGTACTCTGGGGTCTGTCTCTCTCTACGTGAGATAGAAGTGTCCCCGCGGCTGGAACACTCTGGGGTCTGTCTCTCTCCACGTGAGATAGAAGTGTCCCCGCGGCTGGAACACTCTGGGGTCTGTCTCTCTCCACGTGAGATAGAAGTGTCCCCGCGGCTGGAGTACTCTGGGGTCTGTCTCTCTCTACGTGAGATAGAAGTGTCCCCGCGGCTGGAGTACTCTGGGGTCTGTCTCTCTCTACGTGAGATAGAAGTGTCCCCGCGGCTGGAGTACTCTGGGGTCTGTCTCTCTCCACGTGAGATAGAAGTGTCCCCGCGGCTGGAACACTCTGGGGTCTGTCTCTCTCCACGTGAGATAGAAGTGTCCCCGCGGCTGGAGTACTCTGGGGTCTCAGGTACACACTACAGCTAGCGGAGGGAAGGAGTTTGGTCCTTAGTACAACGGTTTTAAAATCCCTATATACTCTGGTGTGTATAGAAGTTTAATAAAATGTTTGTTGCATGTCTTTTACAGGACGTAGCAATCAACCCCAGCATTTATTGGCTGTGATTTACTAGGCAATGTTAGATTAGAAATTTACCATTGCTTTCTGAACGGCCAACGCTTCATATCGAAATCAACTGAAAGCAGTCTGCTTCCAAATCGCCCGCAGCTTAGTTCGAATCCTCAGTATTACGGGGAAATCTGAAACAGCGCTCCTCACTATCTCCCGTGCCACAACGCCGGTTGGTGTATAGAATATCTGGGAACTTGTTTGTGAAACGGTTTTGTTTACCCACATATATCAATACCAAATATAATCACCACGACGTACAGAAAATAATAATAATCAGTTAACATTGGCAGTTGGATGTAGATGAGCTGTGTGTGTGTGAGAGAGAGAGAGAGAGAGAAAGAGAGAGAGAGAGAGAGAGAGAGCGCGCACATACACACACAAGTATAACCAGACGTGGCTCTATCTATGATTAAAAGACACACCAAAAGCAACACCGTGTTTACCCGTAGGTACAAACAGTTACAAATAGAATTGTTGAGTATGGAAATAACAACAGCGAGCCTATATGTATACAAGCATAAGCAGATGCAGATAGATATGTGAACAATGGACATCTTTCTTCTTGTATCTTGCTGCTTTTATGCGAAGCGTCACCGGCAGGGGATGGATATATTTTCTGTGTTTCGTTTGTCTTGTTTCTTATGCTAATGTCATATCGTTTGTTTTCAATGTCTCTTTTACTCATCATCTCTTCGTGGATCATCCTATCGCCTTGTATCTTGATGTTGTCATTTGGAACGCTCTAGCCGATGGTTAATCTTGTTTCATTCTAGATACACATTCGAAACATTTAATTCTTTCCTGCTCTGTAGTCAGTCATCGGTGCAATAATAGTTACACTTGTTATTATTTCTAATTTGTTTCTTCTTGTTCTCCCCCCCCCCCCCTCCCAGCTGCATATACGCACCTCATCTCACATGATATGGTTTACGCCATGCGTTTCTAGAACTGCCCGCGTCTGACATTGGGGATACAGCGTTAGTACGAATAAAGCAACTGTCAGCTTCTTTTTTATATGCAAGTTGAAATAACAGAAGCTACTATTTGCACATGACAACCTAAGTAGATACTGATACACCTACTGCCAATCGAATTTTTTAAGAGGCAAATGTGTACGTAGAGACATAGTGGAAACAAACCAGGTCCGCGGTTGACTTAACGGGAATCAGAGCAGATATCAAGAACTAGTGTCTATAGTAAGTAGTCTAATGGTACAGCAATAAGAGAGAGATTTAGGCGATTAACAACTGTGAACTATCTCTTACGCCAGGATATATGTACAAAGACACCATGAATGAAGTTAGTCACTGATAATCTTACCACATTTCTATCACGCTTTTGCCAAAACGTTGCCTTAGGTGACCTCTCTTGGATGAGTAAAAGCATATGCCATGAACTGTAATGTTGTTTATGGGGGTGACATCTGGAAGCTTTGTCGGCAGTTCACTGTCAGTCCTGCCTTCTCTCTCTCATATATGGGGTCTTTACCACCCACACTACCTGGGTCGCACCCTACATCTGTTACATCCCATGTAGGTCGCAGGCGTTTCTTTCAGGGTGGTTTTAACCATCCCCTCCACGCTATTGGAAGCAGACCATGATGAAATTCTAGAGTGATCTGTTTCTCCGCCTTTTATCGTGAGTGGTTCTAGAGAAACCCCTGAACATATTAAACGAAAACATATATTCTAGATATTCTCTTGAATGCCACTTGTAGGCTAAATCACATTTTCTGTAGTAATTTTTGATATTACTGTTGTTTTTTTCTGTCTGGGTTGCTTGGAAACTGCGAAGCTACGGGAATGTGGTTTTTCAGACAGAAGAATGTTACGACAAACTGATATATACAGCCAGAATGAATAATGAAGATGCTCTGTAAGAGACTAAGATACGCAGAAAAAGTCGTCGCGGACATCATAAGTATTTAAAATAAACACAGGTTCCTTTTACACAGCTTCAAGAGTATTCTCATATTGCTAGACACATTTTTATAGACCAGACTCGGCTTGGTCATATGGCATAGTCGAGACAAGAATACAGAGCTGATTGAGGCACTGATGATCGTATGAGATGGCGAACCATGACCGCCCACGCTTTGCGTGGCACATCTTTGTGATAAGAGAAAGGCTCTGTGTTTGGGTGAGGGTTGGGGAGAGGGTTAGATGCGGTTCTCAGATGTGCATTTCCTCCACTCTCAGGTACTCTGTGGTGCAGGTCATGTATCTGAGGTGTATGTCTCAGCATTCACTCTCCCAGTGCAGTATATCTGAATCATCTCTGGTTCAACCCGAGTTGGACTAAAATGACTTCTCGTCCTTGATTTGGGGGCGTCAATTACAAGCACCTCTATTGTTGGAGTGGGTTTCATAGGGAAAGCTAATCCACACGAAAAATCAACCTAGTGCACTAGAAGTAGTGGCACGTCTATGGGCTACGCTTGAGTTCAAAGCGCATGCCACCGTATCAGTCCATCCAGCACCATTTCTCTTGGTCTGCCTCTGCGTCTCTTCCCTTTGATCTTTCCAGTTATCACGATTTTTCCACAATACAGTTGATACCATCTCAATGTGGAGTACCTGGAAACGACAGAGCTGATCAATTGGCTAAGGAATGAGCAAAGGAAGAACAGCCAGATTACATATCACCAAAAGAAAAGAATGATTAAATCAGTCAGAAGGCCACCAAAACCTGCTCAAGACGACTACCACGTTATGGACATACCAGAACAAGTCATTATTCTGCTCCTCAGAACAGGACACAATAGATTATGCAACCACATGTATACACAATTCAAGATTGATGATTCAGCCATGTGCACATGTGGTTTGGCGTCGCAGACAGCAGAGCACATACTCCAAGACTGCTCAAACTACAACATACCCAGGCATACCTTCTGGCCTAGAGAGACAACTAAAAAAAAATGTTTTGTATATCCTTTACAAGACATCGCTGTCAACATCAGCATCTTTCAGCTGATTGTTGATTTCTTGGCAAGATTACGCTCAGTAGTTTGCCATTGCTTTCTGAGCGGCCGGCTCACATACCCCGTAAGTTACCGACGTGTTTCGAACCACTGCTGATTCTCACCGTCGTCACGTTACCTGCAAGAGTATACGAGATTACGGAGAAAAGTCGCCAACCTCTGGCCAGGAAGCCGGCAGAGAGACAACAGTGGAAGATAAACTCTATGGACCGCTGAGTGAACTAAAAAAGACCGTTAGATTCATACAAGAGACAACATTGCAGTTATAGATATATTTCAAGCGAACGAAAGAAGAAGAAGAAGAAGAAGAAGAAGAAGAAGAAGAAGAAGAAGAAGATGAAGAAGAAGATGAAGAAGAAGAAGAAGATTTTTCCCATGCCCCTCATCTCATCACATGACCACATAGCCACACAGATTTATTATAATTATCATATTTCCGCTGGCCAACGGACGCATTTATCGGGCTCTAGGAATCGTGTCTCATTATAGGACTTTGTTTATTGTACCAAGTCATTCTAAAGCCAATCATTGTTTCTGATTATTAAATCGTCAAATGATTACAGTACCAACAGTCACGATTCTGATATGATTATGACGATACTTGATTGTCACATAGCTGCACTGCCTCTAATGATATTGTTGCTAGATAGGTTATGTTTTTATAATAGTCCAAAGTACACATCCTAGAGATAATTGTCCACGGGTATCTACTTCAATGAATACCAAACAAATCCCATTAAGGAATGGATGTGAATGAACACAGCCAAGCGTTGCGAAGGGCAGTGCTGATACAATAATGGAGAAGCTATAAGTAAATAGTTCCCAGCAGTGGGTCTCATACTTTATACAATGAGCATGCAGAGACAGTAGAGACAGAAGAGAGGTAGGGAGCAAGACAAGGGAGGACTCGGCTTGAGAGAGAGAGAGAGAGAGAGATGGAGAGAGAGAGAGAGAGAGATGGAGAGAGAGAGAGAGAGACTTAAAGATAAGCAGAAACACATAGGGATAAGCAGACACATAGAAATAGGCAGAGACACATAGAGACAGTCATACAGAGACAGGCATAAACACGTAAAGACAGGGTGATAGACATAGAGACGGGTTCCAAATGTTGCTGTTATGTAGCCGGGGGCGGGGTTGGGGTGAGGGCCCAATTTTGCATAAATACACCAATGGTTCGGTGCATTCATCACCCCTGCAGCAAATGTCCAACTCCTGGCCTTCACGTGGTGAACCTGTTTTAACTAACAGGAGAAGGGGCGGCGGCGAGTCACTGGCGCCGAGAAATAACCAGAAAGCTCTAGGTATGTATGCACGTACATGCATGCGCAGACACGTGTGTGCGTGCCTACACACCTAAACTCGAGTAAGACCACAGTCTGCTCTAGTAAAGGAAAGGTGCTGAAGACGGAGGCAACCAGCCAAGAGGCGCACCACAGAAATCAGGATGCCACGCAATTACGCGTAATGAAATATGTCGACTACTGCTAAATGTTATGGTGCTCGCCCTGCTTTGGACCCCCAGGCAGGTGCAGTGCCGGGCTCTATGTCTTGAAAGGGTCCAAACACAACTACTGGAGGTCCTTCTCAGATGTCCTGTGGAGCCAAGGGACCTGAGAATAGAGCGTCTGGCCATACCAAACAAAGACTAAAAATAATGCACTGGGATGCGGAGGGAGTCAGCCAAAAAATCTTGGACCGAGAAACACTAAGCGTATGTTGCTTTCAAGAAACTCATCTCAACGAAAATATAGCCTTCATAATCAGAGACTACCAGTGTTACTGATCTGACCGAAAGGACAGGCTAAAGGGTGGGATACTGACCCTTGTAAAAATTAACATCACTGTTTTCAATGTCTCTTTTACTCATCATCTCTTCGTGGATCATCATCTCGCCTTGTATCTTGATGTTGCCATTTGGAACGCTCTGGCCAAATTGAAGTTTATATGGAAGGGGCTGAGTATCAGACTCTTAAACATAAGACAGGCAATACAGACCTACATCTGATAAATTACTACTGTCCAAGTGACCGCCCACAGGCTGTGCCATTAACTCGAGTAAAAAGTATGTGGGTCGGGCGGCTTGTTAATCAAGATGAATCTATTCTCATCCTGCCAGTCTTCCAGTCTCTCTCCTCTCTGGTCCATGTGATCATAGCCCCAACTCTGCGAGTAGCTGCTGAAATCGCCGCACACAATCATCCCCCCCCCCTTTTGCTGTATCTCGCTCTCTCATGATTTCCAGAACTTCACTAGTGACCCATGGGGATTTATGTTGATTTTTTACTCGAACTTCTTTGATTGGCACGTGTTTATCGAACACATTGTAGACTGTCTTCGTCCAGAAAGCTAATGCATCGTCCGGGTCAGGAAGTTGGTAAACGTGATCAATGGCTGCTTTTCTTAAGTCTTGCAAAAATAAATCTTGGTTGAATACTTTAAAATTTCTAAATTTTATACTTACATGTGTATGTTTAAGAGATTTGAACCCAATTCTTGATTTGTACAACATACAGGGTAATGGTCACTAACTGTACTAACAGGAACAGAACACTCAATAATATTATCTGGACAAGTAACATATATATGATCAATTATAGTTGAGGATGTGTCAGTAACCCTTGTGGGACGGTTTATTAGTTGTTTGAAATTGTAAGAAAGAATGATATCGTCCCATGTCTGGTTGGATTTACTAATATCTATGTTGAAGTCACCTAGTATCATAACTTCTCTACCTGCTGTAAAACACTCTATCCATCATTGTAGTGAAGCAGTCATACCAACTGTACCCGTCACAAGGATTCCTATATAGGTATCCAATGAGAAACGGTTGTTGGCTGGCTGGCTTCACCTCTAACCAAACACATTCTATCCCTACGGTCTCGATCACTCCTACGAGAACAGTTGAGGGAATTGGAAATGTATACAGCAATACTATCTCTAATTTTTTATTTGCATCTTTCCGAATTACTTTAAACCCCTTAAGTGAGATTTCGGAGTCGGTTATTTTGTCGTTAAGACGTCTTTCTGTGATTCCAAACAAATGGAACTGTTTGGACAGTATTACCGAGAGCTCAGGTAATTTGTTGAGCAGATGAAAGATGTTGAGATGGCCTATATATAGACCATTTTTGTTGAGCCACTGATTGTGATTGGCGAACATTACAAACTAAAAGGAAGATGTCGCTTGTGGTATACACATTGCAGGGATTTTGAAACTTATTTAGAAGTAGTTAAGGCTGTTAGAGGGGGCTGGAAAATGTCTTTGCTGGAGTGATATCATGAATGCTTGGTGCAGGGCTGCAGGATTGTACCGCATTAGCTGCTGAAGTTGACGGTTCCACTCATAGGATTGTAGATTACCGTCCAGCGAGGGACTGCTATGAGTGTCACTGGAAGTGCCTACATTGGAAGCAGGCATCGGGGACACAGCACCATTGTTTAACTGTGTCCCCTTTGACATAATAGAGGGAGACTGTTTTACGGGCAAGGTAGGAAACAAAGTATCATAGTTAGCAACATTTGGATTGGAACTTGGGTTGCTATTCACGACATTGTGTTCCTGGGGTACAGGCAAGGGTGGTCGCTTAAAGGGTGGTGTGGGAAGGAATGAGACAGACAGATTTCTTTGGACACGTGATGAGAAGAGAGGCATTGGAGAACATCGTGACGACTGGAAAGATCACGGGGAAGAGAGGCAGAGGCAGACTAAGAGAAATGATGCTTGATGGACAGACTGGCATGGAGGACTATCAGCAGAGTTGATCCAGAACACAAAATGACCGCGATCTGCGGAGAGACATGGACACCTACGCCAGCTGGCGGGGCACTTGATGATAATGATTGTTCAAGTAGTGTTTGTATTTCTTTTGCCCATTTTACATGTGGTTGTTATGTGATCGTAATTTATTTATGCTTGTTTTGGGAATATCTAGCTTTTAATCTCTCTCTCTGTCTCTGTCTCTGTCTCTCTCTCTCTCTCTCTCTCTCTCTCTCTCTCTCTCTCTCTCTCTCTCTCTCTCTCTCTCTCTTTCATTTCTTTCTTCCTCCTTTCTCCCTCCCCACCCTTTCCTCCCCATACCCCTCTGTTTTCCGTTGTACTATTTCCAGTTTATGATATGCGGATTTTATGCAGTAAAAGTGAAAGGGTAATGTTTGTACGCCTTGTGGCATATTGGGTGTATGGTGCAGGCATAAAAGGGAGGGGGGGGGGGGGGAGTCCCATCGACTACGGAATTTGTCCTCTGTGCGAGGCTATCGGCAATACGCCTTGTGATGCAATACATTTCCTGTAACCACTTGAGTCTCCATGGTGACCCCTGTCACCTCTTGAGACTTCATGGTGACTCCTGTAGCCACTTGAGACTTCATGGTGACTTCTGTAGCCACTTGAAACTCCATGGTAACCCTTGTAACCACTTGAGTCTCCATGGTGACCCCTGTAACCACATGAGACTTCATGGAGACCCCCGCAACCACTTGAGACTCCACGGGTCTTGGCCAAGCTGCTCTGACCTGCTGTGTCCTAGATAAACGAGGCTAAACGTGGTTGTTTACGAATTCGATTTAAGACAGTTGTAGCTCTTGCGCCCGATGAATTAGCGGGCAGACCTGAAAGAGGCTTGCTGTCTATCGGATCGAGGCTGGTGTAGAGATTTTTCTCCACACCCGATACCCAAGTGTCCTGTGTTGCAGAGTCCTCCTTCCCCTCTCCAACTTCAGAAACCAGCCAGGTATGCAAGACTGGTACTGGACATTCACATCAGCAAAGAGGCATTAGAACGTCATCAGGTTATAATTCATCAGAGCACACACGGTCTTCAGGGGATCACTAACTCATTCATCAACTAACGCGCCATGTCGACAGAAGCCAGCTATTAATTGTGCATAGTTTGGTTTGAGTGTGCAGAAATGCCCGCGAAGTGAACTCTAAAATTCCTGCATAATACTTCAAATGGCTGCCTTATGTTTGACACCACTGATGCCTCTTATGTGGAGCATGTAGGCGCAGTCTATTTCTGTTGAAGTGTCGCATGCTGGGGTCAATGGTGCGTACACACTGGACCAGCAAAGACACCATTCGCGCGCGCGCGCGCGTGTGTGTGTGAGAGAGAGAGAGAGAGAGAGAGAGAGAGAGAGAGAGAGAGAGAGAGAGAGAGAGAGAGAGAGAGAGAGATGCGAATTGGTGAAACTTGGAGGGAGGAAATGGTAACTCCATTGTGAAACATGTTGATGGAGTGTGAAATATTGAAGGTTTGTGGACACATCGATGGGTGGGTTTGGTGAATGGATGGGTGGTAGAGGATGCTGGGTTGAGGGGAAACAATGGATTATGTAGATAGATTCACACAGGTCGATGGACGAATAGGCAGACATACAGATATATAGGAAGGACAGAGAGACAGACAAATTAAATGTACAGACAGATAATACCATTTACAGATAGTTGGCATGGACAGACAACACAGAAATATAGGACGGACAGACAGAGATAGATAGGTTGGACAGACAAATGGATAGATTAGGCAGCAGACAAATGGATAGGTTTCAAAGACAGACAGATGGATTGGACAGACGCACAAATAGGTTGGACAGACAGACTGACAGTTAAATAGGATGGATAGACAGAGGGATAGGTTGGACAAGCAGACCGAACAGACAGATAGATAGGGTGAAAAGACAGATATATGGGATGGGCGAACAGACAGATAGGGTGAACATACAGATAGGGTGAACAGACAGATATATGGGATGGACAGACAGACAGATGGGTTGATGCATGGGGGGTGGGGAGGACACATATAGTATACCTTTTTATACGTTTATTATTTCTTTAACATCCACAAGGTGGGTACATTAATGAACGAAGATCCTTTTACTAATGGATGAGTATGCAAACAACGAACGAACTTGATTTTCGAAGGGTCACAAATTTAGCGCGCAGGCCCGTGTTACATTCGGCCCTTCTAACTCTCCTTTTACGTACATCAATGATCTATTGTGCATGTTACAATCACATAGAAAAACAAACCATTGTCAAATGAATGTTGTGACCAAAAACAATGCATATTACCATGTTATGAGACAGGCAGGCAGGCACGCACACATGCATAGACACATACGTACATACTTGAGAGAGAGAGAGAGAGAGAGAGAGAGAGAGAGAGAGAGAGAGAGAGAGAGAGAGAGAGAGAGAGAGAGAGAGAGAGAGAGAGGGGGGGAGAAAGTGGGGGGTAATTTACATGGCCTAGTGATTAAGCCGTCTACTTCGTTCTCAGAAAGTCTTGGGTTAATTGTCCGACTCGGTATGTCGGCTCCGAGGTGCAATTTGTATTTCGGAAGCACGCAGAGACCGAGCTGTATGGGTTAAACCCAGTGCATTGAAGTCGATATTCTTGCCCTTCAACGCCCGTTTAAGATACTCTTATGAAAGTCGTACTGCAGGGAAAAGTCAAAGACAAACGAACCAGAGGTATCTAACGATACACACGTGTAAATAGCATCAAGAGATGGACGAACAGCACTCTCTCAGAGAATGTCTGTCTGTTTGTCGGTCGGTCTATCTGTCTGTCTTTCCAACTACCAGTCTACCAGCCCGCTAACCTACCCACTCACCTACCTCCCTCCCTCCCTCCCTCCCTCCCGTTTCGTTGGTCTTTCTCTGTCCGTCTACCTAATTATCTGTCTGTCTCTTCGTCCGTCCGATTATCTGTTTACTTAACTTTACAAATACTAGGCGCTGGCTCTTCACTTTAAAGCCCTCTAAGCCCCGCTAGTATAACAGATTCGGGGCTACTGGCCTAATCCACTATATGACATTTGCTGTTTAGAAAGGTTTTTCCATCTTCGGCTTTGTGTTAATATTTGCAGTAGGTGGCTTTGTTAAGTTTTGAAGCATATGTAAGCTTTTCTTGTACCTATTCTCCTAGGCTCTGTTCATTTATTCCGCATTTTGCTGTCTACCTTTCTATATTGACTTGCTGTCTATTCTTCTGTATTGACTTGCCCCATTCACTTTGCACTGTTGTCTCTTTATCTTCTTATATTAAAAAGTGTAGTATTTCAGCAGGTTACCCATTGTTCAGGTTTTCTTTGTTGTTTCGTAGCATGGTGTTGGTAGTAGTGGCTATTCACTGTTCTTTGAATTTGTTTGTCATTTCTTATACATTTGGATCGCGTCAAGCTACAAGTGGTATTATCGTGTCTGTAATTACGTTTCTGTATTCATGCACCTTTCTAGAATCTCTCACTTTAAATGAGTCGGTGACTTTTTAGCTAGATTGGAATGTTTACCAGCACCAAGATTACATGTTGGTTTGGAGGAGGAAGGGAGCGGAGTTGGGGGTGGGGGGTGGGTGGGGGATATGTAGCTGGGGTGTGTTGTGAGTGCACCTGTTTCGCTCCCTACATAGATCAGGTATATTTACAAAACGTTGTTGATTTCTAAGGATAATTATCCCTTCAAATAAATGTGACAAAAAGACCCATTGTAAAAACTGCAACAACAACAGAAATGAGGTTCCTGAGAAGAATACTCAACGTATCAAGAAGAGATAAGATCAGAAATGAATAAATCAGGACTAAAGTGGGGGTTAAAGCAGCACTAGATTTTATTAGAAAGCAGCAAGTCAAATGGTTTGGCCATGCAAGTAGGTTACCAGTCAACAGCATACCACAACAAGCAATGATGTACAGACCAGATGGAAACAGAGGAAGAGGCCGACCACGTAAACGTTGGACGGAGGGAATAGCAGAGTCCATGGGAATATCGATACATGAAGCTCATAATCGGGCACTCTCACGATGTTTATACTTCACCTCGACACCGCAAGGTACAAGAAGAACATGATGAGACGAGTGAAAACTGCACATGTAAAAGACCCCCACAACAGTCGGAAATTGCAAGGTGTGGGTCATGAGACCACCACCTTTACTTCTTAAAACACTTCCTGGGACCCATTGTTGGTTGGGTCAATCTGCTGGGAGCCGAGGTGAATTTTAAAAGAAACCCCGCCTTCTTGTGGATTCGAATCCATGACCACAGTGTCATGTGTATCTCCCATAAACAGCATTGAGTGTGACTGGTGTGATCGCAAATGTTTGCTAGCTGTATCTTGTACACTGCAGAGAGTAACTTCTGTTACTGTATGGATCTTTGCAGAAGATGGGGCCACAGCTTCTGCTGTTTGTCCTCAGCATCCTTGCCGACATGAGCGTTCCAGTCCCCCTCTGTAATTAATTGAATATTTCACATACGAACTAGGACATCACTAACAATTGTGTTAATGACTTCACGCAGCAGATTATCAACTCCCCAATTACAAGATACATTTTGTGAATAGTACCTTGGTAGAATCAACTAATTCCGTGAAATATGAAAAGTTGACAGTTTATTTCTGGTATTAATGTATCATTTTTGTCACTTTGAGCGAAATGTTTAGTATCATAAAACACAAAACGAATTTCCTGTGTGACCTCTATAAGAAGTGTGCTGGTGTGTGGTATTTTTACTGTTACTGGTTTATTCTTCTGCCCTGTCATTTGTTTATTATATTTTCCCTGGCACTTCCTCTGGGCTGTGTGTTTTAGTCTATTGACAGTGAAATACCTAACCTCTGAGGAATACGCAGGATCAACCTGGGTCTAGTCCTGGGCAGTTCACTTGTGCTGTGCTCAATCATGACCTAATACCCCTGCAGATGTGAAGTTACAGTTCCAGTCTTGCACACACATAATGGAAGTTTCTGTTCTTGGAGTTGGGAAGGAGAGCTCTATAACACAGTCTCCCAAGAGATAGTACTTTGGGACCAGGTCAGGAGTACAGTCTCTGCATCAACCTCACTCTGGTATATGCAAGCGTGTTTCAAGGCTCAAATGACCTGAACTGCGATGCAGCATACTTCAGAGTTAAAACTTTTGTCATCTAGAGGATTTACCCGTCAACGATCCTTGTAGAAAAGTCAAGGACTCCATGTTCATGCCATGAGACATATTAGGTATGCATTGTTAGGTATGCATTGTTAGGCCCATGATTTTAGACCAGTCAGCACTGCATAGGTCATGTGGTCATCATCATGTCTACCACTTTTACTTCCCAGAAATGGGCGTGGTACCCATGTTAGTTTGGGTTGACCTGGAAACCCTTGTGATTGAAAGAAATGCTTTACCTCACAGGGATATGTGTGCTAGCCTGATATTTTTATCACCCAATCAGCATCGATGGGTTATGTGGTTAATGTTGCGCCGGCCGCATGTATTTCCCAAAACACTCCAGCTAGTCATTTTAGGCTGGGTTGACTGAGAGCCCAAATTAAATTGAAAATGATTCCTGCCTCAATTGGATTTTTTTTGGGGCGCTTACTACTTCTAGTGCACTAGATTGATATTTGCATGTGGATTATCTTTCCCTGTTACCAGAGTCCCTCGCCATCAGATGAACCCTCTCCGACTTCTGAGGTACTTGTAATGTACATCCCAAAGTCAAGGACAAGAAGTGAACATTTTTAGTCCAACTGACTGGTGTAGGGGTTGAACCTGTCACCTCAACATCAGCAAACTGGATGTCTAAGAATGAGCACTCTTATCCATTTGTCCATACCTACCTCCAATTGGAATTTGAACACGACCACCGCACGGGCAAGCAAGCAAGTTAGCCACTGCACTGGTGTGACTCACAACCGACATTAACACAAGTTCATTGCATGTATTGGCACTGGTTTAATGACTTGTTCTGTTTCCATCTGCAGCATGAGCATGAAAGCATGGATCAGATACTAGAAGGCTTGTTTAAGTCAGACCAGCCAGACAAGATCAAGGAGACATTTGTGGCTCGGGTATGTGAGCAAGGCACACAGGGTTCCCAAAATGAGAGTACAGTCAAAGGCATCCTGCAGGTGAGTCTGGGTTCTCTTCAGACTATAGACATTGTTGTTGTTCCAGTGCTGCTGGGTTGTCTACTTTATGCCTTCCAGTAACATTCTTATGAAGGTTCAAGTCCTATTAGCTGTTTCAGTAGAGCCATAGAGTGAGTTAGTAACTGTTGGAGATGACCTGCAGGTGAGTCCGGGCTCTCTTCAGACTATAGACATTGTTGTTGATTCAGTACTGCTGATCTGTCAACTCTTGACATTCTAGAGCATTCTCATGAAGGTTCAGGTCCTGTTAGCTGTTTCAGTAGAGCCAATGCCATGACCCAACTCATGTCACATGGCATGTTAAAATATAGTCACGCCTAAGTATGTGACAGACGTGGATCTTGAGCCACAAGGAGCATGCTGAGTGGTCACCGAAGTGAATAAGCAAGATTCGCGAAAGTGACTGAGGGATCATTCAAGTTGTGGTTGTGGTCGAGTGTGGACACACAACGCTGCGAAGATGTCTATGGCCAAGAATAGTGCCACCTTTAGAATGTCTATGTAGAAGTAGTAGTAGATATTTTAGAATCACATTTGATATTGTGCGAGTGAATGTTAATGTGATGTATATCTGACATTTGTGGTAAAGAAGAAACTTAATTATTAAAAAGGAATTTGTTTTGTGTAATGAGTCAGTCGAAGTTGTAGACATGTTATGGTGTTAACTAACAGTACAATCCTGTGGTTTAACCTTTGTAGACCAATACCTACCAGGTGTAACCAGTAAGTAGAATCAAGCTGCACAAGGGCTTGAAGCGTAGTTGTCCAGGACAACAGAGAGCCCATTGTTCATAACCATAGAGCCATGTTTCCTATGGCACTCAAAGAGAAGAATAGTCTATAGCTCTTGGATGTCATATGCCCATGGCGCTTAGATGCCCACGAGTAGACCATCTTTCACCTATGGCAAGTGCCATGGGTCGAGAATGTTGTAGGATGCCGTGGGTCCCAATTATATAACTGCTCATGGTACAATGAGTTAGCTGTGTTTAACACCACTTTAAGACACCAGCAGTCACTTTGACACATTGGACGTGTTAAAGCGAGCAAAGGCACACACCAAACAAAAATAGAACAGCTGCAGAATGATTTGTCATTATAGCACATATCATTAGTAAGGATTATCATCATCATACTCCAGACAGGTCCACAGGTGCTCCGATCTCCGCTTTAACATTTCCGCCAGCATATATCAATTGATCATACCAGTTCTTTGTTGGTTTACCAAATGTCTTTTCCTCTAGACAAAATGTTCATGTTCGGCGGTTTCCCGAAGATTGTATGTGTTGTTTCTTTTGTTGTTATTCATCTCTGTAACCAAACCACACCTATTATTTTTATATCACCAACATTAGGTGAGCAGCAAATGGATTCTCAATGGGACTACAACACTACAGGTGAAATCAGGTTTCAATCTGTTTGAATCCTGGGGCATTCATAATCGGGACATTTTTCTTATGTTCTTCACTCCCAACCTAGCAGCTGAAATGTTGACACATGGATATGGAGGCATGGCAGCTAATGTACCCTTGCTTCTTAGAGAAGGTGAGTAGTTTGTCTTCATTTGATTGCTCATATTTTATAGCTGATTTTACTGATTTTTTTGATTTTTTTGTGGAGAGGGGGGAGGGGTTATAACATTTACCCAGTCTGTCCTAGCTGTTCCTTTAATAATTTAACTTCTTGACTGTTGTAATATTTACTCAATCTGTCCTAGATGTTGCTTTCAAAGTTGTAACTTCTTGAATGTTGTAAAATTTACCCAGTCTGTTCTGGCTGTTACTTTCAGAGCTTTCACTTCTTAACTTGTAACATTTACCCTGTCTGTCCTAGCTGTTACTTTCATAGTAACTTCTTGACTGTTGTAACATTTACCCAGTCTGTCCTAGCTGTTGCCAGTCAGTCAGTCAGTCAGTCAGTCAGTCAGTCAGTCAGTCAGTCAGTCAAGAGATCATCCTCATTGCACATCAAACCATTCAGTCCATAAGTTCTCAGATCCCATCCTCAGTAAATCCTGCAGCATATAGCTGCTAATGACCACCAGTTATGTGTTGTTTATTAATCTTCTTTGGCTTCCTGCATAGTGTTCTTGTTTGGCCACACCTCTTTTAATTTGCTGGTCTCTCAGTCTGACCATGGATGTAGATTGAAAGTCATCACTTGGTTCTCACAAAAGTCTTACTTCTCATAGAGCTTTCAGTATATCAGCCTGGTCTATGGCTCGTCCGCCCTCCACAGTAACCTCACCTGCAAGCCTGTCAGCCTGCTCATTTCCTTGGACATCTGTATGCCCTGGCATGAAAATGCAACACTCAAGGATTGATTTGCTCAGATGCACGAACTCCGTGGAACCGGCAAAAATGTTAAGAAAAAGCTGTTGCTTTCAGAGTTTTAACTTCTTCACTCTCAGACACTTACTAGTTTAACTCCTAATGATATAGAATGTTATTTCTTCTTTTCCATTTATCCGAGTGTTTTATGTTTTTTAAATAAAGGATTGTGACTGTATTGGTCTGTGGATAGCAGACCTGTGATATGTTCACCTTTAAGCCTACACATATGACCTGAGGGTCTCTGTAATGAAGAGGTCAAGCTGTCTGAAGGTCTTAGGCCCATTTTTTGGACTCTATCATTCAGACAATGAGTGCAGGTTTTCTGGGGGTCATTGCTGGAGTTACGGAGGTCATGATTTGTGTGATGCTCTTGTCAGACAGCTTACCATCCTGAGGAGAAACTGAGCCAGATAGGGTAACAATTGGAGCAGTGAAGTCTATCCTCTTACATTTAGCCCTTGAACATATGATTTCATCATGACATTTGTTGCCCAGGATTAGCCTTCCTACGCTGTTGTTGTTAAAAATAACCTCTTTTGGCAGGAAACGTTGAAGAGATTTCAGAGCATAATTATGTGCCTCACTTTAATAAATAGGAAGTTAGTTGCATATCCTTTACAGGACGTCGCAGTTAACCCCAGCATTTTTTTGGCTCTTTGTGATTTCTTGACAAGTGTATGCCATTGCTTTCTGAGCCACTGGCACTCATACCTTTGTATGGAAAGCAATGCAATTTGGTTTGCTCCCAAATCGCCTGCAGCTGTGTTTCGAACATTGTATGGGGGATTCATGAATTGCGTCTGTAACCCAGAGCCAGCTCTGTGACAACGGGGTTATGGACGCAATGTGTAATCCCACACACTGCGTTGAAAACATAGCTGCGGGCGATTTGGCAGCAGATCGCCATGCTTTGGTATTTTATACAATGGTATGAGTGCTGGTCGTTCTGAAAGCAAAGGCAAACTACTGAATGTAAACTTGCAAAGAAATCACCAACAGCCAAAATATGCTTGGGTTGACTGCGATGCCCTGTAAAAGATATGCAACTAACAAATTGGAAACCCAAAGATATTCAGTTGACCCATGTCTGGTTTTTATAATGATTAACATCCCCGGTACACCTTTTTTTTCCTTTGTCAACCAGGTTTCCGTGTCATGAGCCACAGCGGTGCCGGTTTGGACAACGAGCATGTTCAAGTGGTGCAGAGCAATATCACCAAATTTGTGTGCAGTACACGTGAACGAGTTGTTGTCCGCAATGTTAGCTTACTTCTGCGGGAGTTTACAGAATGCATACCATCTCATGCTAATGAGAAGACCAACTTTTGTGTTTCCATCATACATCATCTCAGCGTTGGAGTTCCACCAGAGCAGGGTCAAGTGGTAGGTCTTTGTCTTAAAATACAGTTTATTGAACGTATTCACTAAAGCCCATTTACCTTCCAAAAGTTATATTTAGGGTCTGATGTTAGTCCCATATTTTCTGTTACCAAGTGGCAAGCATGCGTTGGTGTAGTCACTGTTATGCTGGACCCCTTACTTTTGTCTGCCCCAATATAAACGCATTGAACACCAACAGAAGAGTAATATTGCGGTGGAAACTGACATAGTGTGGCATTCCAAGAAACGTGAGAACAAACACGTTGTCAAATGAGGTGACAACACACGAACATATGAATCAATCTATAAACTTCAATCAATGAAAAGAGGGCCAACAGCTTGGCCGTTAAGAAGGAAGCCCACTACAGAGACATTCACAGCTATATTTGCCATGCAAAACAGGTAATAATCATGTTCCATCTCTGAACAGTAAACAGCAGAGTAGACAATCTTTCACGAAGACTCACAGCGGGTCTATCACCAGTGTGAACAAACAATACAGACAGCTGAACAGATCCTTAAAATTTGACACATGATGACTAAATTGCCGTATCATTTCTGGTCACTCCATACGCACATTAACGCACAGCTATTTGGAAGCTTTCACGAGCTCAATATAAAAAGCTAAATGCTTCCTAGTAACATGACGACCTTGTGTACACATTATTAACCAGCAGCTGAAGAAACAAGAAGGAAATGAAAAATAAGGTAAGAAATATATTGCTTCTACTTTCCTGTCAATTTACACATTATTTACCCCATGCCTCTATAAATTCTCTGTCTTTACTAATATTATACATTGCACCCCTCTCGGGAGTCTCCGTGGTGAAATGGTCAAGCCGTCTGAATCGGGCTCCGAAGGTTGTGTGTTCGATTCCGGGTCGTGTCCTTCATTTCACGAGTGCATATTTTCAGAGACTTCCGAGGATCGTCGCTGGAGCTACGGAGTTCGTGCTTTGTGCGACGCTTTCCGCACTGCAGAAAGAGATTGAGCCATATGGGATTAAAAACCCGGTGCAATGCAGCCAACCCTTTCAACTTTTAGGCGACTTTTTTTTAAATTGCACCCACTTCCATACGAATCTGGCTACGCCTTGTACTTGTGTCGTTGCCCGAAATGACATGCTTTACTGTAAAGCTAGTTTGTTAGCATGAATTCACTACATTTTCGCCAAAACATCAAAGAAATGTCACCGCTTTCGATGATTTAAGTTACCTTTGGATCTATCAAAGACATATTCCTTGGGTGGGGGTAAATGTAAGACGGCAGGAAAACTTTCATAATGATGCAACAGACAGTTTTCATAAAAATTGATCGTGAATGAAGGCATTCTTTTCTGAGCAGACTATAGTAAATGATCCTTTGACACAACTTGGGGCATAGTGTTTATATGGTAAACGATTATTAGTAAATGACCCTGTTATATGCCCTAAGGTGTATTGGGCATATGGACCTGACCCCCATATTTTATAGACCCCTTGGCACTCAAAAGGTGATGTGATCAGTGTCCCACTAGCCACCTGTCTTTCACAGACATTGTCCAGGTACCTATTTAAGGCTGGGTCAATAAAGGCGCTAAGATCTGCTTTTGTTTAACATCCACTTCGATGGGGATTTGAACACATGACCACTGGGCCAACATGCAGGTGTACTAGCCACTCTACCACCACAGCTCCCACTGATCTAGTTCTGTGTTTGATATAACTTGGAAGGTATCAATTAGTGAGTGTTGTGCTGCAAGAAATCCCATTTTTAATGGAAAATATAGGGAAGGAAAATGATAAATTTTGAAGTGAAAAGGAAATGTAATAATATGTAATAAATAATGTCCATGGGACAGGGAAGAATTAAGTACAGCATACTTGTTAATGTTGGTGAATATTCTTGTCTTGGGCCCTCCATAAATGTAGCCTTCTAGAGTTGTTTATATCGCTGGATAAGAAGTTCTTCCCTCACATTTTGTATGAGAAAGCAGTTCAGTGCAACATGTTACATATATCAATGAGTTGGGTTTAACTGCGGTAAAACTGTGGAGCCAGTTCTATGGTGAAGGGGTATAAAACACAATACATAATCCTGCATACAGCGTTCAAAATCAATTGCAGGTGATTCCGGAAGCAGAACACCTTGTATTGATTTTTAACAATGTTATGAGCATAAGCAATACAAAAACAACTGAATGTAAACTTGTATAATAAATACAAATAGCCAAAAGATGCTGATGTTGATTGTAATGTCCTACAAAGGACATGCAACTAACTTAAATAAAATTGTGGAAAAGTAAAATTTTGGGAAACCTGAAGTGTAGATTAGCTTTACAAAAATTTTAATGCAAAAAACAGAGTGAGGTGGTGATATGCCTTCATCATCAAACTTTAAGGTGGCTAGTGGAAACTGGAGTCACCAGAGCAGTCATAATGGCTGATTGCAGTTTGTATTGAGAAAAGTTCAGGTTGAACCAATTTGACTTGAGTGGAAACCAAGCATAGATCCTTCTCTCTTTTGCAAGGACTCACATGGATATACTGTCTGGATCATGCTGGGGTGTGATTCACTAGGCAAGTGCATCTGTTGACTTCAAGAGCACCTGTAGTTGAAAACACAATGAAATAAATAAGGAAGATATTTTTAAGACTTTCCGTGAACACTGCAAGTTGAATCACAATAGCAATTTAAACAACATGTCTAAGGAAGCTTGAATCTGGATTTAAGTGTGGCTCCAGTGAGGAAGGACATGTGAGGTGACAAATCTTCCAGTGTGAAGAAATTGAAGCAGTCTCACTACTGGAGCAATCAGCATCTATGCCGTACATATGGTGAGGGGGACGAAATGTCACTGGGTTTGTCCAAAGTGCTATGTCGAGTTTTAAAATCAAAAACACATATTTAATGGAAAAAAAAGGAAGCAGAGATAAAGGAGAAACCTTGAAGCTGTTTGTTAGGTAAACATTTATTATTCAAATATCTAGTTAGTTAGTTAGTTAGTCGACAGATCATCCTCATTGCACATCGAACCATTCAGTCCATAAGTGCTCAGATCACCTCCTCAGTAAATCCTGCAGCGTGTAGCAGGTCACGACACCAGTTCTGTGTTGGTTGATTAATCTTTGGTTTCCTGCATAGTGTTCTTGTTTGGCCACACATCTGTTAACTAGCTGTTCTTGCAATCTGACCATGGATGTAGATTCACAGTCATCACTTGGTTCTCACAAATGACTCAACTTCTCATAGAGCATTAAGTATATCAGCCTGGTCCATGGCTTGTCCACCCTCCACAGCAGTCTTACCTGCAAGCCTGTACAGATATCTAATAAATAGTGTGCTTAAGACAAGAGAAACAGTTTTCAAAAACAGATAAAGTAAACAAGAGTAGAAGATAAATTTGTGGCACTATAGATTCTTATTATTTGCAGATTCCAAAGTTTGTCAGAGACACAGATGACATTGCTTTCTTCCTTAATGTGATGTGGACTCCCCACCCATCACTGTTGCTGGACACCTGCCTGGCTACAATATTTCATATTATCTCAACTTCAAGGACAGATGAGATGTCTGAGCCTGCCATCTGTCTGGCAGCAGTGGTCAAACACATCCCCATTGAGATGGCTAACAGAGTGAGTACAAATATCTTAATATATACAAGTGGTTGTCTAAGTTTAATGCCTCTTAACTTTTCATTTTGCTCTTGTATTTTCCTCCTCTTCCTACTTTTTAAGCTTCACCTCTATTTTTTGTTTCATCAATTTTTATGATGCTTGAGCTTTCTCAGTTTTACAAATTACTGCTTCTGCTTCCTTTTCATCTTCTCTACTATCCTCATATACCAGTTCTTCTTTTAATTCTTCTGCCGCGTTTCCTTCATCTTCATCCTTCTCTCCTTCTATTTCCTCTTTTACTTCTAGTACTACTGCATTATCATCATCAGCATCATCTTTATCTTCCTTTTAATTCCTTTTTATGTCTTTTGTTGCTTATGAATTATCATCAACTGTGACTGCTTTCTTAATGATTACAGCAAAAATAAGAGTATATTTATTCATATGCAGGTTGTGAATGGTCTAGTAACCGTCACAAAAAATAACAATATAGTTTAATCATACACAGGTTTTAGGTGTAGTAACCACCACAAAAAATAACAGTATAGTTTAACCATACACAGGTTTTAGGTGTAGTAACCGCCACAAATAAATAACAATATAGTTTAATCATACACAGGATTTAGGTGTAGTAACTGCCATAAAAATAACAGTATAGTTTAACCATATACAGGTTTTAGGTGTAGTAACCACACAAATAAATAACTATATGGTTTAATCGTACACAGGTTTTAGGTGTAGTAACTGCCATAAAAAATAACAATATAGTTTAATCATACATAGGTTTTAGGTGTAGTAACCACACAAATAAATAACAATATGGTTTAATCGTACACAGGTTGTGAAAGACGTTGTGACCGACAAGTCCATCACTGATGTATCTCTTGAAGCTGCCGTGGGCCAGATTGTGGAATGGTTAAAGTGGCCCACAGCGGTCAATGTGGACATGTGGCTGCTGTGTTTCCTTTCTGAACTAGCCAAGGCCCAGAAGTACACATTGCTGGTTCGGATCATAGAAGCCAATGCTGAACAGGTATAGTTTCAAGCCAGACTAATGTGTTATTCATCTGTCATGTTTCCAGTGCATTATGGCATGAATTCTGATTCTCATTAACTAATAATAAACATACCGGAGGAACTGTGCTGGGTGAAATGTTTAGATTATGCAATGGCTTAGCAACACATTGATCCAAGATCTAACCCAGGGCAGTTGTGGGATTTTATTACCAAACAGAATAGCTCAAGATCTTCAGCGAGGCTCTGCTATTATTTTGAGGACACAGGTTTCTTCCAATCCTGGCATGCCAGTTACTTTTTTCTTTTTAGTAGTCTAGTGAGTTTTCTTATTTATATTTCTTTTCTTTGCCTTCTATGACCACCAATCAGTGTATTTATTTCTCTAGTCTTAATATTAGAGTTGCTGGCCACAACTTGACAGTTGAGAACAGAGTGAGTCGTAGTATGCATGTGTGTGTGTCATTGTCAACCAGTGGCTTGTCCTGTGCAGAACTTTACCCCCAAAACAATCTTTTTTTCCAGAATTTCTTTGACATTTATAAGTTTCTAGGCATCTATAAAGATTGTCTGCCATTGCTTTCCATCTCAGTAGTGACTATGCTGGTTTGTGACTGAAGCCAATAGCTCTATAAAGAGATGCCCTGCCTGCTTTTGTGAACTTCAAAACCAGCAACTACCTGTTGGCTGCTTTTAAGCTCAATCCACCACCAGCTCCCATGGTTTCTCATTACTCTGTTTGGGAGATGAACGGGTACTTCATCTTCCAGAAGGATGTCGCATAGACTAGCAGAGGGAAGGAGGTACCTTATTTCTCCTTTGATAAGGGATACTCCCTACCCCACCACTCCTAATGTGCTTAGGGATGTCAGATCATTATAAGACCACATAGTACCTCTACCACCCAGGGTAGAAGTGGAATGACTGCAATATTTTAGCTGTTTCAGTCCCAGAAAGTTTTACAGCTGAAGACAATGGAGGACAATAACCACAGTAGAAAAGCATGAGTATATTACTTTCAAAGAGGCAACATATATACCTTGTATAACACATACAACTTTTCTGTATAGTGAAATATGTAGCCAGACGTCTTTAGTATGCTGAGAATAAGGGTAAACAATAGAAAACACACTGTGTGGTACTTGACTCACACAGACAATAACTAATCACACATGGTGCATTCTTTGGTAACATTGTGAAACCTCAGCCTGATATAAAAATAACCTATGATGAGACCAAGATTAAGCAATAGAATAATACACCACGTGGTACTTAATTCGCACAGACAATAATTGATCACATGTGGTACATTTCTTTGGTAACTCGTTGGGAAACCTCAGTCTGATATAGAGATAACCTATGATGAAGCCAACAAATCTATGAGCAATAATTATAGAATCAAGTGGGAATCGGAACAGACAGGCCATATGAAAGATGGTGGATACTACCAACTGAATTGAAAAGGATAATTTGCAACATTCAGACAGTACAGGACTAAGATATCAGTTGTGTAATAAACCAAAGATAGGAGATACAGATGAATGTAACTGAAACTGGCAGCATTATGGCTAAACATTTGCTGCAGAAGTATCCAACATTTACAAAACAGAGAAAATTATTCTGGTCTACACCTGCTAGATTTGTGGATAAACTTTATGGAGATGTCAGTAGACTCAGGTTTACTGCTGCTTTCTTTAGATAATTTCAGGTTGACATCTGAAGGTATATGAAGAAGCAGATGAGAAAGGAGAATAATAATAATAATAATAATAATAATAATAATAATAATAATAATAATAATAATAAGAAGAAGAAGAAGAAGAAGAAGAAGAAAAATGTCTGCCTTCTTTGGTCATCTTGAACAGGACATTAACTTTGAGCAACCTCCTCTTCTCCACTTCCTTCTAATATAATATAAGCTAAGGTATCATTACGCATGCTCTTTCCATTTGCCAGACAAAGGTTAAAATGTTTTTATCTTGAATGCCTAATTTCTGGGACAACAAAAACAGCGTTGTCTTTTCTAATTATGATTGTGCATTGTTTCAGCTGTGCATTTATCAATAAATAGATGGTATGTTTGTTCTGTAGGTTGCAGAAACTTTAGCATACCCAGGGCTGAGATATGCTGGTTTTAAGGTCTTGTCTCAGATGTTACTGGGGTTTCACCATTCACCCGGACCTTTTCATAAGGTAAGTAGGCTGATGGTGTTATTTTTAGTTTCTTATTCTTCTTCATTTGTCTTAAATGTTTGTTTTGGATGTAATTGTGTTGTGCCTATTTACAGCAGAGCTGCAATTTTGTACCTTTTGGCCAACACATCCCAACTTCTTCAGGCATTTGTTGACCAGGTTAACCTTCCCGGGTATTTTTAATTTTAAAATAGTTTGTGAGAAAATAGTGTGTTGATACGTGAGGGGTGGTGTTTACATTTGTGTGAGGATTATAATAGTATGTGAGAAAATGGTGTGTTGATACATGAGAGGTGGTATTTGAAATATGTGAGAATTATAATAATATGTGAGAGGTGGTATTTGAAATGTCTGAGGATTATAATAATATGTGAGAGGTGGTATTTGAAATGTCTGAGGATTATAATAATATGTGAGAGGTGGTATTTGAAATGTCTGAGGATTATAATAATATGTGAGAGGTGGTATTTGAAATATGTGAGAATTATAATAATATGTGAGAGGTGGTATTTGAAATGTCTGAGGATTATAATAATATGTGAGAGGTGGTATTTGAAATGTCTGAGGATTATAATAATATGTGAGAGGTGGTATTTGAAATGTCTGAGGATTATAATAATATGTGAGAGGTGGTATTTGAAATGTCTGAGGATTATAATCATATGTGAGAGGTGGTATTTGAAATGTGTGAGGATTATAATAATATGTGAGAGGTGGTATTTGAAATGTCTGAGGATTATAATAATATGTGAGAGGTGGTATTTGAAATGTCTGAGGATTATAATAATATGTGAGAGGTGGTATTTGAAATGTGTGAGGATTATAATAATATGTGAGAGGTGGTATTTGAAATGTCTGAGGATTATAATAATATGTGAGAGGTGGTATTTGAAATGTGTGAGGATTATAATAATATGTGAGAGGTGGTATTTGAAATGTGTGAGGATTATAATAATATGTGAGAGGTGGTATTTGAAATGTCTGAGGATTATAATCATATGGGAGGCTAAGCATATCTGTGAAGGGCAATAGCATATGAAGTGAGTGAGGGGTTTGATGATAACGAGAAGTTGTAAGGAGTTTGATAGTGTGGGAAGTGTCAGGGCTATGATAGCATGGGAAGTTTATGAAGTGTGGGAAATATATGAAGAATATGGTGGTGCATGAAGTGTGTGAGGAGTTTGTGAGGGCTACTGAAAGCATCGCACAGAGCATGAATTCCGTAGCTCCAGCGACAACCTCCCAGAAGTCTCCTAGAAAATTGCACTTGTGAAACGAATTACAGTGTCCGTAAATGAGACCATGATCTTCAGAACACGAGGCAGCAGGCTTAACAGCTTCACCACTGGGACCCCCTGTTTATAAATCTGTCCATGCACCAATAAGGAAGACGTTTTGTACATCTGTCCATGCACCAATAAGGAAGACATTGTGTACATCTGTCCATGCACCAATAAGGAAGACATTGTGTACATCTGTCCATGCACCAATAAGGAAGACATTGTGTACATCTGTCCATGCACCAATAAGGAAGACATTTTGTACATCTGTCCATGCATCAATAAGGAAGACATTTTGTACATCTGTCCATGCACCAATAAGGAAAACGTTTTGTACATCTGTCCATGCACCAATAAGGAAGACATTGTGTACATCTGTCCATGCACCAATAAGGAAGACATTGTGTACATCTGTCCATGCAGCAATAAGGAAGACATTGTGTACATCTGTCCATGCACCAATAAGGAAGACATTTTGTACATCTGTCCATGCACCAATAAGGAAGACATTTTGTACATCTGTCCATGCACCAATAAGGAAGACATTTTGTACATCTGTCCATGCATCAATAAGGAAGACATTTTGTACATCTGTCCATGCACCAATAAGGAAGACATTGTGTACATCTGTCCATGCAGCAATAAGGAAGACATTTTGTACATCTGTCCATGCACCAATAAGGAAGACATTGTGTACATCTGTCCATGCAGCAATAAGGAAGACATTTTGTACATCTGTCCATGCACCAATAAGGAAGACGTTTTGTACATCTGTCCATGCACCAATAAGGAAGACATTGTGTACATCTGTCCATGCACCAATAAGGAAGACATTGTGTACATCTGTCCATGCACCAATAAGGAAGACATTTTGTACATCTGTCCATGCACCAATAAGGAAGACATTTTGTACATCTGTCCATGCACCAATAAGGAAGACGTTTTGTACATCTGTCCATGCACCAATAAGGAAGACGTTTTGTACATCTGTCCATGCACCAATAAGGAAGACATTTTGTACATCTGTCCATGCACCAATAAGGAAGACGTTTTGTACATCTGTCCATGCACCAATAAGGAAGACATTTGTACATCTGTCATGCAGCAGTAAGGAAGACATTTTGTACATCTGTCCATGCACCAATAAGGAAGACATTTTGTACATCTGTCCATGCACCAATAAGGAAGACATTGTGTACATCTGTCCATGCATCAATAAGGAAGACGTTTTGTACATCTGTCCATGCACCAATAAGGAAGACATTGTGTACATCTGTCCATGCATCAATAAGGAAGACGTTTTGTACATCTGTCCATGCACCAATAAGGAAGACATTTTGTACATCTGTCCATGCATCAATAAGGAAGACATTGTGTACATCTGTCCATGCATCAATAAGGAAGACGTTTTGTACATCTGTCCATGCACCAATAAGGAAGACGTTTTGTACATCTGTCCATGCATCAATAAGGAAGACGTTTTGTACATCTGTCCATGCACCAATAAGGAAGACATTTGTACATCTGTCATGCAGCAGTAAGGAAGACATTTTGTACATCTGTCCATGCACCAATAAGGAAGACATTTTGTACATCTGTCCATGCACCAATAAGGAAGACATTTTGTACATCTGTCCATGCACCAATAAGGAAGACATTTTGTACATCTGTCCATGCACCAATAAGGAAGACATTGTGTACATCTGTCCATGCACCAATAAGGAAGACATTGTGTACATCTGTCCATGCACCATTAAGAAAGACATTTTGTACATCTGTCCATGCACCAATAAGGAAGACATTGTGTACATCTGTCCATGCACCAATAAGGAAGACATTTTGTACATCTGTCCATGCACCAATAAGGAAGACATTTTGTACATCTGTCCATGCACCAATAAGGAAGACATTGTGTACATCTGTCCATGCACCAATAAGGAAGACATTTTGTACATCTGTCCATGCACCAATAAGGAAGACATTTTGTACATCTGTCCATGCACCAATAAGGAAGACATTTTGTACATCTGTCCATGCATCAATAAGGAAGACATTTTGTACATCTGTCCATGCAGCAATAAGGAAGACATTTGTACATCTGTGCATGCACCAATAAGGAAGACATTTTGTACATCTGTCCATGCACCAATAAGGAAGACATTTTGTACATCTGTCCATGCAGCAATAAGGAAGACATTTGTACATCTGTCCATGCAGCAATAAGGAAGACATTTTGTACATCTGTCCATGCAGCAATAAGGAAAACATTTGTACATCTGTCCATGCAGCAATAAGGAAGACATTTTGTACATCTGTCCATGCAGCAATAAAGAAGACATTTTGTACATCTGTCCATGCATCAATAAGGAAGACATTTTGTACATCTGTCCATGCACCAATAAGGAAGACATTGTGTACATCTGTCCATGCACCAATAAGGAAGACATTGTGTACATCTGTCCATGCAGCAATAAGGAAGACATTTTGTACATCTGTCCATGCAGCAATAAAGAAGACATTTTGTACATCTGTCCATGCATCAATAAGGAAGACATTTTGTACATCTGTCCATGCACCAATAAGGAAGACATTGTGTACATCTGTCCATGCACCAATAAGGAAGACATTGTGTACATCTGTCCATGCACCATTAAGGAAGACATTTTGTACATCTGTCCATGCACCAATAAGGAAGACATTTTGTACATCTGTCCATGCACCAATAAGGAAGACATTGTGTACATCTGTCCATGCACCAATAAGGAAGACATTTTGTACATCTGTCCATGCACCAATAAGGAAGACATTTTGTACATCTGTCCATGCATCAATAAGGAAGACATTTTGTACATCTGTCCATGCAGCAATAAGGAAGACATTTGTACATCTGTGCATGCACCAATAAGGAAGATATTTTGTACATCTGTCCATGCACCAATAAGGAAGACATTTGTACATCTGTCCATGCACCAATAAGGAAGACATATGTACATCTGTCCATGCACCGATAAGGAAGACATTTGTACATCTGTCCATGCACTAATAAGGAAGACATTTGTACATCTGTCCATGCACCAATAAGGAAGACATTTTGTACATCTGTCCACACACCAATAAGGAAGACATATTGTACATCTGTCCATGCACCAATAAGGAAGACATATTGTACATCTGTCCATGCACCAATAAGGAAGACGTTTTGTACATCTATCCATGCACCAATAAGGAAGACATTTTGTACATCTGTCCATGCAGCAATAAGGAAGACATTTGTACATCTGTGCATGCACCAATAAGGAAGATATTTTGTACATCTGTCCATGCACCAATAAGGAAGACATTTGTACATCTGTCCATGCACCAATAAGGAAGACATATGTACATCTGTCCATGCACCGATAAGGAAGACATTTGTACATCTGTCCATGCACTAATAAGGAAGACATTTGTACATCTGTCCATGCACCAATAAGGAAGACATTTTGTACATCTGTCCACACACCAATAAGGAAGACATATTGTACATCTGTCCATGCACCAATAAGGAAGACATATTGTACATCTGTCCATGCACCAATAAGGAAGACATTTTGTACATCTGTCCATGCACCAATAAGGAAGACATTTTGTACATCTGTCCATGCACCAATAAGGAAGATGTTTTGTACATCTATCCATGCACCAATAAGGAAGACATTTTGTACATCTGTCCATGCACCAATAAGGAAGACATTTTGTACATCTGTCCATGCACCAATAAGGAAGACATTTTTTAATCTAACAAATTGTGTATTATTTTCAAAACTATACTCAACCTAACGAGTTTCCCACTGTCCCTATCAACTATCTAGCGAAACCACAATCAAGGGAACGGGCTTGGTAGAATCAGCAGGGAAAGAAGACCCTGTTGAGCTTGACTCTAGTCCGACTTTGTGAAGACACATGAAGGGTGTAGCAACACAATTGAAATACCAACGTTTTTATCGTTTCTTTACTTATTCAGTCACAAGCAGAGATTTGGTCTCAACAGATGAACAATATCTCCGGCGGGCCTATTCTCGCTGGTCGCGGGATCTGCAGAGCAGGCAGGGAGTCTGATGGTAGTACACGCTTACCATGGTCCAGACACTTATGAATGAGATGTGTACGTGCTCATACAGGTCCAGACACTTGCTTTAAGGCCCTCTGCTGCGGGATACGGCTGAACGCCTCTAAGCCTGGCCCAATGGATGTGAGGGTCTGGCCACCACTCACCTCCTGCTCTTGGAGGTGAAACTCACTTCTGCCTCTTGGTGGTTTGACGCTGAGCCGCCAGCATCTGCAGCCTACCTTGTTCCATACGTACTGATTATCCTTTCCTCTGAAGTAAACAAGGCAAAGTCGAGAGAGGACACATGCTGCATGGGCAACACATGTTCTCTGAATCCATGCCCAGGCATTGTGCGATGGAATTTTGGCCAAATTTCAATCCACATACTTTCGTCTGTCAAGACGGCAAGGTGCCACACTCACTCAGAGGTTGAAGTTTTAATTAAACTTTTTGGATACGCAGTATTTTTTGGTCATATTGACTAACACTTCATGGTTGGTTAGCTGGTTTGGGATGGGTTGGTTGCTTGGTTGACTGTGAGACCTCTGAAAGAATGAGTTACAACTCTTGGGGTCTAGTGCATTGACATTCAGATCACTTGAGTCCTTAAAAGGGCTTGCATCTGTCGGGTTGAAGCTTCTGTAGAGACCTTCCTCCTCCCCACCCTGTACTGAAGTACTCTCCATTGGAATGCTGTGTTGCAGAGCTCTACTTCCCCTCTCTAAGGACAGTACCCAGCTAAGGGGGCGAGCCCAGTACTTAAACTTTTCACACCTGACGAGAGATAGGTTGGAGCATAGTTTAAAGAGTTATCTAATTCAGAGTAGACAGAAAATGTTACTGTGGACCAGTAAACACAGAAATAATATTATATCCGTAAGGCCTTTGTTGAAGCACAATAAGGATATTGTAACAATTACAAGAATATTATGGAAGCAGATACAAAATGGCAAATGCTGAGAGGGATGAAAATGGAAGTGAAGAAAGTGAAACATTAATGACACTATGGAGTCAACAAGCACAAAATATGACAAATATTTCAGCTCTATGACTTTTATCGGGGAGCTGCAACTGTACAGAGGCTAGCATGCCGGCTTGGTGTTCATGTGTTCTAAAGCAACCCCCCCCCCCCCCCCCACACACACACACACACACACACACACACACACCCACTCCACTAAAGGTGTGGATTTTTAAAATATTTACCTGGACTTTCAGATTGTCTCATTCTAAAATGTTCTTGGAAATAAAGGCATCCTGTGGGATATTAATAATGATTGTCATTTGGACTATAAAAATATGAGGCTGAAACCATATACTTAATACACCTCAGGGTGACGAATATTTCTCTATGACTTCAACATTTTTGCTGTGTTTGTTTCAGTGCTTGGAGAAGATTCCCATCATTGTCCACGTGCTGAGAAATGAGGGTTCTGCCCAAAGTGGTGCATTTTTGAAAGAGTTTTCCGAGCTGATATACGACCTGATGTATCAGCACACAGGCTTCCCAGAACTGTATGAGCCGGTGTTGGAGTTGATCAAGGTGAGGACTGTATACATTACATAATTGTGTGGAAGTGATAGTGGGTGGGATAAGACAACGGTTGTGTAGTGATGGGTTAAAGGCACTTTAAAACATAACTGCTGCGGTAATCACATGTAATATCATTTTCATCAGAAATATATTAAAATATAGAAGTGTATTAGAATGCAGTATCTTCTTCTTCTTCTGCTGTGTTCATCGGGGTGTTTTTTTTTTCCAGATGTTATTGCGGTGTGTCTAAGTTAGGCGCCCTTGGGCCAAGACCCTTAGGCCAACACATCTGATTTTAGCGTGCATTTTTTCCCACCAGGTTAGCATTCCTGGGGGAATGCAGTATTGTATAAACCCTTTACAGGGCAGACGCTTGTCCATTTTTTAGCCCTGAACGGGCAAGATTTTTTTCAGGTTCGGTAAAATTTCGGGTTGCGTTAGTAAAAACATCATAAATAAGGTGTTAGTCAACCGATTTTAGTTAAATAAACAACACAATGAAGGGAAAAGCATGCAGAATATGTTACTCACGTGATTGTTGCCGGTAATTCATATATGAACACAAATATTTACGAAATACAGCATGTTGTTTGTGATTTTCCGTCATCTATACGGCAATTTACAAACACATTTTCAGAATCATAATCACTTTCTTTAAAGTCCGACTCAGACTGCTAATGCAAAGTAACGCTTTGTGACTGATATCTAGCTCCAATTAATAGTCAACTTCGTGCCCTTTAATGTCACTTAAATTGATCCTAGCGAAATCTCGGCTATCACTTGAAGAATCGCCGAAATCCGTTTTGAAAAACTAAGCGTAAAAACCCCGAAAACTATCAAAAAACGTCCATAAAAGTCCGTTCAAATTCATAGTCGGTGCTTACAAGTGGCGGCCACGTTGTCAAGCTATCGGTGAAATCGAAAGTAGCCGTCGGAAGTATCGTAAGGCCGAGAAATCGCGATTTTACAATGCATAATAGTATCAGATGGAATCGTCCGCTCTGCCCGTTAAAGGTATCGGCCGCAAATGGCCGTTCTGCCTGGTAAAGGGTTAAAATATAGAAATATTTCAAAGCACAGAAATGTATCAAAATACAGAAATATATTAGAATATAAAAATGTATTGGAATAAAGTATTTATTTGCTTGCACTTTTAAAATGTTGGAATGAATTTTTAAAGAAATAAAATGTTTTCAATATGATACCATAGAAAGCAACACTGTCGTGTGGATATTAGGACCTGACCTAAAAGCCACAGTCAACAGGTTATGGATATTAAAACCTGACCTCATAGCCACAGTCAACAGGTTGTGGATATTAAAACCTGACCTCATAGCCACAGTCAACAGGTTGTGGATATTAAAACCTGACCTCATACCACAGTCAGCAGGTTATGGATATTAAAACCTGACCTCATAGCCACAGTCAACAGGTGTGGATATTATAACTTGACCTCATAGCCACAGTCAACAGGTTGTGGATATTAAAACCTGACCTCATAGCCACAGTCAACAGGTGTGGATATTATAACTTGACCTCATAGCCACAGTCAACAGGTTGTGGATATTAAAACCTGACCTCATAGCCACAGTCAACAGGTTGTGGATATTAAAACCTGACCTCATATCCACAGTCAGCAGGTTATGGATATTAAAACCTGACCTCATAGCCACAGTCAACAGATGTGGATATTATAACTTGACCTCATAGCCACAGTCAATAGGTTGCAGGACTGAGTCAACCAAGTACCTGCATCTTTCCCCCTATACTACCTTGTAGTTTAGGACAGTGGGTTTTAAACCTGAGAAATTAAGGCCACCTGGCTAGTGCAGTCACTACATACTGTGCAGGTTAAGGTTTTTCTTTTTCCCCCCGACAGAAAAACATCCACACCTTACCGAGGATTCAAAACCTGGGTCTCTTGAAGGAGGACCCTGCAATCTAGCCACTTGGCCAGTCATATGTACTAAAAGGGCTTAAAGATGAGAGATTGACATCATTGCACTGGGTTTTATCCCAAATGGCTTGGTCTCTTTCCACAGCATCACACAGAGAATGATCTCCACAGCTCCAGCGATAACCCCCAGGAATCCCAGTTTGCACTCATGAACTGAATGTCAAAGTCTGGAAATTAACCTGCAACGTCTAAAGTGTGACGCAGGGGCTTAACTGTATATATTTATATACAGTGGAACCTCGCTTAATGAGCACCTCTCATAACGAGTAATTCGCATAACGAGCAAAATAAATTGTAAAACAATGATTCGCTGAACGAGTGACGTTTCGCATAACGAGTGACGAGGGGAGGAGAAGTTCCTGATTGTGCGCCTGCAACAGCGAGGGTAGGAAGACAAGGGGGGATTGAGACAGTACCTGTGGAGCCTGTAGTCAACGAGATTGTGTCTTTCGCCAAGATCATGGGACTGGAGGTGGATAACAAAGATATCGATGAGTTTGTGGAAAAGCATAGCCAAGAGCTGACCACCGAAGAGCTTATGGAATTACATTGTGTTTCACAGCAAGAAGTTTTGGATTAGAGTTTGTCCGAGGAGGAGGAGAAGGTAACAGCAAACCAACAATCTTCTGGTGCAATAAGAGAAATGCTGAAAGCATGGGAAACTGTTGCATCGTACATTGAGAACCATTACCCTAATAAAGCAGTGGCTATGAGAGCTACTAATTTATTTAATGATAATGCTGTGTCGCATTTCCACCAAATTCTGAAGCGTCGGCAAAAACAAATTTCTCTAGACAGCTTTCTAGTAAAAAAGAATTAGGTATTTATTATAATATGTAAATTAATTATTTAAATTTTTTTGTTTTCTACAAATCAAATTCTCATTCCAGGTTCGTTCATTCCGCGTTAGAAGAGGAAGATGAATCACGCTCCTTAACAATGTATATATAATTTTCTTTTAATAAACGTTATACAAAATATTTTGAGTATTTTTTCGGCATGGAACGCATTATCTTATTTTACATTAATTTGTATGGGAAAAACTGTTTCGCTTAACGAATAAGATTCTGGAACGAATTATGCTCGTTAAGCGAGGTTCCACTGTGTGTGTATATACACACACACACACACACACACACACACTCTAAATACTATAATGCGAAACCTATCTGATAGCAGAAATGTTTGTTTTATTTCTAGGACTTCCCTCAGCCGAGTGTCGACGAAATCAAAATCAAACTAAACCAGATTCGATGGCTGTCACAGGCTGGTTGTATCAGTGTCATAGAGACGGCGACACCTTCCTTGCTGGTCAGTGCGGTCAAGCAGGAGAAGTTGGAACTTGGAAAAGCTGGATTGGAAAACCTGGGCAACACCTGTTATATGAACAGTGTGTTACAGGCACTCTATATGTGTGATCAGTAAGTATTGTAGGCTCTCTGTGTTTGATTATATGTGTGATCAGTAAGTGCTACAGGCACTCTATATGTGTGATCAGTAAGTGCTACAGGCACTCTATATGTGTGATCAGTAAGTGTTGTAGGCACTCTATGTTTGATTATGTGTGTGATCAGTAAGTACTACAGGCACTCTATATGTGTGATCAGTAAGTGTTGTAGGCACTCTATGTTTGATTATGTGTGTGATCAGTAAGTGCTGCAGGCAGTCTATATGTGTGATCAGTAAGTGCTACAGGCACTCTATATGTGTGATCAGTAAGTGCTACAGGCACTCTATATGTGTGATCAGTAAGTGCTACAGGCACTCTATATGTGTGATTAGTAAGTATTGTAGGCTCTCTGTGTTTGATTATATGTGTGATCAGTAAGTGCTACAGGCACTCTATATGTGTGATCAGTAAGTGCTACAGGCACTCTATATGTGTGATCAGTAAGTGTTGTAGGCACTCTATGTTTGATTATGTGTGTGATCAGTAAGTACTACAGGCACTCTATATGTGTGATCAGTAAGTGTTGTAGGCACTCTATGTTTGATTATGTGTGTGATCAGTAAGTGCTGCAGGCAGTCTATATGTGTGATCAGTAAGTGCTCCAGGCACTCTATATGTGTGATCAGTAAGTGCTACAGGCACTCTATATGTGTGATCAGTAAGTGCTACAGGCACTCTATATGTGTGATTAGTAAGTGCTGCAGGCACTCTATATGTGTGATCAGTAAGTGCTACAGGCATTCTATATGTGTGATTAGTAAGTGCTACATGCACTCTATATGTGTGATCAGTAAGTGTTGCAGGTAGTCTATATGTGTGATCAGTAAGTGTTGCAGGCACTCTATGTTTGATTATATGTGTGATAGGTAAGTGCTACATGCTACAGGCACTGTATATGTGTGATCAGTAAATGTTACACTCTATACGAGTGTGATCATTAAGTATTATGGGTACTCTATATGTGTAATTATGTGTATGCTCAGTAAATGTTACACTATATTTGTGATCAGTAAATATTACACTCTATACGAGTGTGATCAGTAAGTATTATGGGTACTCTATTTGTGTAATTATGGGTATGCTCAGTAAATGTTACACTCTATATTTGTGATCATTAAATGTTACACTCTATATGTATGTGATCAGTAAGTATTATGGGCACTCTATGTGTGTAATTATGCATGTGATCAGTAAGTATTATGGGCACTCTATATGTGTAATTATGTGTGTGATCAGTAAGTACTACAGGCGCTCTATATTTGTAATTACGAGGGGGCTTCAAATGAAAGCCTTAAAAGTGTGATAGAAATGACTATAACCATGCCATAAAAGAATCAGCATCCAGCAGCTAATAGTGCCAGTCTGTATTAGATTCAACTATTCTACCCTCCTAATACATCTTCCATCTACTGCTGTTAAGGTAGTTGGAAATCATTAAACTACATAAACATTGTTCCATCGACTATAATTATTCTTCTTGAGGACTTCATATCTTTGTGTTTACCATTATTTCTGTTTTCCTGTTTGTTGAGTTACGTCTGGTTAAACTTGAAACATGTCATTGTTGTTTCTTGTGACCTGTGACCTTATGTTCTATACCACATTCTGACCAGAAAGCTTGTATTCCAAATACATTTAGTGAAACATACCTGTAGCTAGCACAGAAAGAAAAATATATTTGTATAGAGCTCATGTGTTACCAAGGCCCATAACGGAAGCAAAGAATAGTAACACTGTAATCTGTTATGAATGTCGTAAGTGGCCAAAGAGGGTTAGCACAGGACTGGCTTTCCCAGCCTTTAAAATATGGTAGCTACAGAATCCCACCAACTAAGAGCATGCATTGGTTGAGGGCCTATGCTCCATTGGGTATAAAAGGTAGAAGAGGAAGAAGACATCACTTTATGTACCACTATAAAATTGGAAATTCTTTTTGCGCTTGCTCACTTTGAACACAAGCATAGTCCATAAACACTACTTCAAGTAGTGCTGGACTGAATTTTGTGTGGATTAACTTTTACCTATTAATAGTGTCCCTCGCCATCAGGCGAACCCACTTCAACTTCAGAGGTACTTGTAATTAACGCCCCCAAGTCAAGGACGATAGGTCAACATTTTAGTAAAACTGTCCGGTGTAAGGGTTGAACCTCTTACCTCAGCATCAGCACACCGGATGTTTAAGAGCATGCATTCTTATCCATTCGGCTATGCTCACCTACATAGGACATATTATGAATATTATGTTTCATAGTTTTGCTGCAGGTGTTGAATGTAAAATGTTTATGTGTCTATGAATAGGTTCCGTCGAGGTGTGCTTAGTAAAACCCCAACGGGGAAGGAGGGACTCCTAGTCAAGCTGCAGCATGTATTTGCTCAACTCAGTCAATCTTCTGTGAGTATGCCTGAGTTGTTCTCCTTTAAAATATAAGGTGTTCCTGTAAATGGTAATCAATGCTTATGATCTGTAAAGGTGTGTGTGATGAATGTGCTGTGTAAAAGTTATGACATCAACTGTATAAGATATGTAGATGATACATTATAGAATGCAGATAATGAACAGGATCTGTAGCATTTAGTGGATGAGCTATAGTTCACAGTGAGCAACTTGGTTTGGAACTGAATTGTTAAAAAAAAATAGATTATGGTTGCCTCCATGAAGAAAGAAATACCACTATGTGACAGCTAAGCAAATGGGAACATTCTTAAATTTTTTTTTTTTCTTAAATGGGTATAACTATCTTAGAACAGTTGTAAAATCTGCTGAAAGTTGCCTCGTAGAAATTAGTACAAGAATCACCATGGCAAAGAAAGATTTTGCAACATGGGAAGCATACTCACCAATAAAAAGCTGTCATTTGCAGTGAGACAAAGTATGTTGAAGTGCTATATAAATATATACATATTGCTGTAAGCCTGTGAAACAAGGACATTCAGCAGTCAAGCTGAGAAACATATAAGGGCAGTGGAAATGTGATTTACTTGGGAAAATGCAAAGAATACAATGGGCTGACAGAAAAACAAATGAGAAGTTCCTACGAGAAACTAAATAAAACCTTAAATTAAGTAGGGAAATTAGATGTTTGTTAGTTAGTTGACAGATCATCCACATTGCACATTGAACCATTCAGTCCATAAGTGCTCGGATCCCCTCCTCAGTAAATCCTGCAGCGTGTAGTAGCTAATGACACCAGTTCTGTATTAGTTTATTAATCCTACGCTTCCTGTGTAGTGTTCTTGTTTGGCCACACCTCTTTTAACTTATACTGTTCTCGCAGCCTGACCGTGGTTGTAGATTCACAGTCATCACATGGTTCTCGCAAACTTACTTTCAATATATCAATATATCAGCCTGGCCCATGGCTCATCCACCTTCCACAGTAGCCTTACCTGCAAGCCTGTCAGCCTGCTCATTTCCTTGTGCACCCGCCTGCCCTGGCATGAAAATGAAACTAATCTTTGCCAGCCAAGACTGCTCCAGAGACAGCAACCACTCTCTTCGGACACACTCCATCTCTGTCTTCCTGAGCATACTCATTGAATCACTAAGGATACATGTTCGAGTGAATATCTGTGTCTCGAGCCATGTTATTCCTTTACTTACTGCCATGACTTCCATAGTCAGGCTACTTGTGATCAAAGCAAAAGCTTTTGAATCTTCTTTCACAGTTCTCCCTGCGGCTTGAGCTGTAAAGGCCCATGAACTTCTCACTCTTTGAACAACCGACCCATGTGTGTAAACGGCATTGTCACCCTCTAAAGAATTCTTGAAGATCAAAGCCTGTACTTCCGCCTTCACAGTAGCTGGATTTTCTTGTCTGCATTTTCTGTCTAGTTGGATGCAAAGTGAAAATGACGTACAGAACTCTGTTGGCACTTGTATCTACTCCTCACCAGGTTCTAAGTCATCAAGTGAACACACCTGTTGAAGAATGTCTTCGGCCTGACCCATCCAAGACTTTCCTCTTTTTAACCTGCTGCCCTTTACCTTCTTAATTTCACTATGCAGTGCATGTTGTGCGTTTGCGTTGACTTTGAGGTAGGCACTTGCTCAGTAAATTTGTATTCTGTCCGCCATGGTTGCAAAATCAAGAAAGTAGCGCATCGCCCTGCATACTGTATCTCTTGTACATCCAAAAATAATACACATAGCTTCATTCTGTATCCTTTCCAGCCTTTCCATCTTCTTATGGCTGAGAGTCAGGATCGCCATTGCATACTCCAAAACAGAGATGTAGACAGCCTAGATATTGGAGCATATTATAAGGAGAAATAACGTGAAAACTTAGTGACAGCTGATCAACTTGATGGGAAAATAGGATTGGGAAGGCAAAGAGATAAATACCTAGATGGCTTGGCCACATGGATGATTGGGACAAGAACACAGACCTGATTCAAAACTTTGATGATTGGGCAAGATGTTGATGAAGATTATAAACAATGACGTAGCAAGTATTAACTAACATTTTATAACATATCAAATTTCTCTTTATTTTCAATGGTGTAATTAACACTGCAAAAACTACCTTATGTCAAATGAAGAACATTTAATGCAATAAGTTATGGACATTGGAGGTCAGAAAAAGAATTTGTACATGTTACATAGAACCAGTTCTAAAATATGGCTGTGATTCGAAAAATTCCCTGGAGGCTTTAGAGATGTGGTTTTATAGAAGAGTGCTATAAATTCCCTGCACAGCCGAAATGAGCAATCTGAACATTTTGAAGGAGGCTAAGTTGCTAAGACAACTTATCACAAACATCAAAAATAGACAGTCTTCATTTTTGTGGCCACATAAGAAGATAAAAACGGGAACTTGTTGTGACAGCTGGAAAGATTTATTTATAAAGAAATATTTCATACTTGATTGTCTATAAATATTTGATTATTTTCTGCAGCGTCCAGCCATAGCTCCCAGTAAGTTCCTGCAAAGTTCAAGGCCTCCGTGGTTCTTACCAGGACACCAGCAAGACTGCTCAGAGTTTCTGAAGTACCTACTGGATCAGCTCCATGAGGATGAGAAATCTTCTTCCTCTAATGTTGGTATGCAGAAGAGTCAGTCGTCTGGATCGCTCTCACCGAATGGGACAGTCAGGATAAACAACACAGGCACTCTGAGTAAAGCTGAAAGGAAGAAAGCTGTGGTCACACTGACATCATTAAAGATGAAGACAGATGATGATATGAATGGGGTCAACGGGTCAGCGGCTGGTAACTTAGATACTGATAAGTGTTCAGAATCTGTTCAGTCTCTGATTGAGAGAACTTTTAGAGGTAAAGTCCAAACCACACTTAGATGCCTTGCTTGTCAGCAGATTTCCTCAAGAGTTGAGAGCTTTGCAGACATTCCTTTGGCTTTTCCAAATTCTTCAAGGCCTGTAGAATATCTGCAGAAAAACCTGGCAGGAGGTAATGACGTCAGCAGTGCTGATGTTCCCATGGAGAGCACGCCCCCTGAAGCTGCCGGCGAAGTGGATCTTCCGAAACCCAGCGACGCTTCTTTTGATTTGAGTGACCTCATTTCATTCTACCTGAAGCCTGAGAAACTTACTGGTGACAATAAGTACCACTGTGATCAGTGTGGCAAACTGCAGGATGGAGAGAGAAGCATTCAGATTGTAGAATCCCCTCAGTACCTTATCCTGACTCTTCTGAGATTCTCCTATGATACCAAACTCCAGACAAGAACAAAGATATTTCAGGATGTTCATTATCCTCGCACTCTTGCCGTACCCGTCTGTGATGAGTCATCTGTTGCATCCAGAGATGGAAAAGTGGATTTCCAGAAACATTATGCAAGAAGCAGTAGCTGTGCAAATCCCAGGAATGGTGCAGATTTGGTTGATGTGTATCAGATGAAGCTGGAAGATATTGCTGCACGTCTGGCACCAAAATGTGAAAGTACAACTCAGGTATCTTCCAGGTGTCACCTCTATGGCCTGACAAGTGTCATAGTCCATTCTGGTGCTTCATCAGAATGTGGACACTACTACTGCTATGCTCGGCACTCCCAGACTGGGCAGGTCAAGGCCAAGCTACTAGACAAGATCAGTGGCAACCTAGACAACCTGGACCTGCTCTCTGACAGGTGGTACAGTTTTAATGACAGTCGGGTCTCTCATGCCACGTTTGATTCTTTCAGGTTAGTAACACATAATAATATAATATTGTTAATTAGTACTACTTCTTCTTTTCCCTCTCCTTCTTCCTCTCCTTTTCCTTCTTCTTCTTTTGCTCCCCCCCCCCCTCCTCCTCCTCTTCCTCCTTCTTCTAATTCTTCTTCTTTATCATCCTTCTTCTCCTCCTCCTACACATGCTTCTGCTTTTCTGCTGCTTCTTCTTCTGCCTTTCATCTCCCAGTAAAGCATAAACCTCAATCAACTCATGGCAAGTCCTTTGTAGACTTGGTAGACATGGGTGGGGAATATGTGGTCGATGGATGTGTGGCTGGGGGATGGGTGGTTGGAGGTGTGGGTGGGGAGAGGATGTGTATGTGGGTGGACGTGGGTTGGTGTGGGATGTTTGTGGGTGGCGAGTGTGTTTTGGTTGGGGGAACAGGTGAGGGCAGTGTGTGTGGGTGGTGGATGTGCAGGAGGGGGATGGATCGGTTGGTGGGGTATGTATGTGTCCCTAGGTGTGTGTGTGTGTGTGGGTAGGTGGGGGTGTATGTGTGGGTGGGGGTGTATGTGTGGGTGGGGTGATGTATGGGTAGGTGGGAGATGGGCCTCATAACATGGTAATTTGCCTTGTTTATGTTTACAACATTCATTTCACAATGTTTATTCTTCGTCCTATGTAAATGTATAATGCTCTTGATGAACGAAAGACGAGTGATTGGAAGGGGCCGAATGTAAGACGGGCCTGCGTGCCCAATTTGTGACCCTTTTAAAATAAAGTTGATTTGATTTGATTTCAGTCTCTATCTCTCCGTCTCCCTCTCTCTCTCCCTCTCTCCCACACACACTCACACATTCATACACACTCTCTCACACATACACACTCACACACTTTTTCCCCTCTCTCACGCACACTCACATATTCACACACACTCTCTCTCTCTCTCTCTCTCTCTCTCTCTCTCTCTCTCTCTCTTTCTCTCTCTCTCTCTTTTTTTTTGGTGTGTGTGCAAATGAGCAGTGACAAAGCTAGATTTCATGTTGAGGTCATATATTGAAATAGCTTCATTCAGTCTCTGAACTGAGTAACTGACACGACACACACACACACATGCATGCACACGCATGCATGTGTGCACACACACACACACGGCACCAACTCTTGCTGTCTGTTGTCTACAGCAATGTTACCAAGAAATTCTCCAAGGACACACCTTATGTGCTAATTTACCGTAAACTGGCCTATGAGGATCAGGCCCTGGGTGTGAACATGGAGCCAGCCCTGCGGCCAGACTTAAGAGATGCGGTTATCAAGGACAATGAGACTTATCTCAAGGTAATGTTTCTCGGTGTTACTGGTCCTGCAGCATTTAAACTGTCGTCTTTTAGCCTAATACCATGTAAAGTAATAATTATGGACCATAGGTCAGTATGGCTGAATGGATACAAATGTGTGTTCTTAAACATCCAGTGAGCTAATACCGAGGTAAGATTTTATTTCAACCCCTACACCGGACAGCTGGATTAACATGTTGACCTATTGTCCTTGACTTGGGGACGTTAATTACAAGTACCTCTGAAGTTGGATTACCTGATGATGAAGAATACTGATAATGGGTAAAGCCACATGCAAAATTCCGTCCAGCACTACTAGAAGTGAGCGCAAATCAAAATTATTATAATAAAGGACCTTTCTATGTGATGTATTGGGCATATGGAGCTGGATGTGTATTTTTTATAGACCAATCAGCACTCAATGGAAGATGTGGTCTGTGTCAGGCCAGCTGCTTTCATTTCCTAAAACATTTAATGGTACCTGTTTTAGGCTGGAGTCAATCTGACATCCCAGGTCAGTTTAAAAAATCCACCTGAATGCAAATTTGAACCTATGATCATTGGTGCTGGTAGGCAAGTGCCTAGCCATTGCACTATAATGGCTCCGCTGATGCCATGTAAAGCTGATAACTTGTTGCTGATTTCTTTTTAACGTTGATAAAGAAGACCCTTTTTCTTTATGATTTTAATTACATCAGCAGTTCCATATATTGATCTGAATTTTGTTAATCATCCACATAATGTTATATTTATGCAGCTTTGATGAAGTTAATAATTTCCTAATACCATCAAGTGCTAGGCAATGGTATGAAAGCATAATGCGTAATTTATTTAAAGGTTAGATTTGCTGGCAACGACCCATGAGACATCCCTCAGGCATGGCTTCAGCCCTTGTGTGTTTATGCTATACACTGAAGGGAAAGGTTCTATTTTCTGCAACATTTTCTGAGGTTGAGAACACCTGGTGAAATTTGTGTCACATCACCTAATCTCATCTCATGTCATCTCACTTTGTTCCTCTTGTACTTGCGGTGTCGAGGTGAAGCATACACCGCGGGATAGTGTCCATTTATGAGCTTCATATATAGAGACTCCCATAGACTCTGCTATTCCCTCTGTCCATCGGTTACATGGTCTCCCTCTTCTTCTGGTTCCATTTGGTCTACATCATTGCTTGTTGTGGTATACAGTCAGTTGGTAGCTGTATGGTTTATATGGCCAAACCATTTAATTTGCTGTTTTCTAATGAAATCCAGCACAGCTATAATCCCCACATTATTTCTGATTTCTCCATTTCTGATTTTCTCTCATCTTGGTATGAATATTCTTTTCAGGAATCTCATTTCTGTTGTCATTTTTCTTGTCTCTTTTTCTGTCACTGTCCAGGTTTGGCATTGGCAGCATATAGCTGGCAGAAAGATTTTGTTGTAGAGTGCTTTTTAATATCTACTGATACATGTTTTTTCTGTAGTATTGGTGCTATTTGTCCAATGAGTTGGTGTGCACATATAGAAAATTAAATTACCAGCTTATACTAACCATATGGCCTCTCATTGCCATCTGGTCATTAATATGTGGGTGTAACATTGTGAAGTGTTGGTACTGGACGATTGCCTACGTCACTTGGCAAAACAGTTGGTGATGATGGTGGAGTGTTTTTGTAAATTCTTATTGTCAACATTTAATGGTTTTAATTTGTTCTATAAGCATTTATAGAATGGGGACACTCACTGAGCAACCGTAGTAGTGGGTTAGTCAATGACATGGCATTAACTGTAACTTGTAGATACATAGCAAGAAGTGAGGTCCAGGGTCCATACCTCAGTAGAGCAGTGAGGATAGAAAGGACAGAGGGCAAGTAGGAAAGCATGTGACCCCCAACTTATTATACCATGGCATAGGTCAACCCAAACAACCAAACAAACTAAATATAGCATTGTTTGTGCCCTTTACCTCCACAAATCCAACATTATAAACCACATTATGAGAAGACAAAAACTGGAACATGTTGTGACAACCAGAAAGATTTGTAGAAAGAGAAAGAGGAAGACAACAAGAGAAAATTCTTGAAAGCCTTGTGGCAGGGCTTCAAAAGGAGTCAACATGTGAATTGATCCATGCCGGCGGAGATCGCATTTTGTGGAGAGACATGATCCATCACATGAGCTGGCAAGGCACTGGATGATGATGATGATGATGATGATGATGATGATGATGGGTCAACCCAGCCTAAATTGGGCACCAGGAAATGTCTAGGAAATTAAAGACAGCCGGCATGATATCGACCACATACCCATCGAGTGCTGATTGAGCTATAGAAATATGGAGCTAGCATCATATACCTAGCGTTTCTGAAGGTGTATACACGGGGTTCTTTTCTGTTACTTTACTTTAGGATATATTAAAGATACCTTGAAAGGTGTTAACTCACAAAAAGAATTGGTTACTCACATTAGAAGACAGCCTACATTCTATGAGCATGCAGTGAGAAGGGGAAAGCTGAAATATGGTGTGATGTCAGGAACGTATGAGGAGAAGAGAGGCAGGGGAAGACCAAGAGAGTTGGTAGACACTTTGGCATTATGGCATTGAGGAACATCTGTGTTAGAAATTATTGTTGGTACATGAGACAGAAGGCTTAGAAAGACAGGCTTGATCACTGTCACCACGCAGCTTGGTCTGTACAAAGACATGAAGGATAATACTTCATGTTCCTGCTGCTGTTGCTTCCTTGTTTATTCCTAGATGCCTGATAGCAACATTTTGTCTTGTAAAAACAGCTGTAGTTGAATTTTGACCATTGTCATAGTTGATGATTGATATTTGTGCAAAACCCTTGCCACTGACAACACTTTATTATGTGTGAACCCCCACCTGTTGGCTGTGTCCTGAAACCCACTAGTGACTATGTTCTGGAATCCATCAATGAATATTGGACCCATCTTTTGACTGTCTTGAACCCTGCCAACGACTGTAAAGACCCACCTGCTGACTGTTCTGGAACCTACCAATGACCTGTGTCATGAAACCCACCAGTGACTATATCTGAGGCCCCACCTGCTGACTGTGTCATTAAACCTGCGAATGACTATATCTGGGAACCCACATGCTATGTCCTGAAATCCACCAATCATCGTGTCTGGTAATGACTGTATTCTGACACCCACCAATGTCAATATACGGGAACCCACCTGCGGACTGTCCTGAAATCCACTAGTGACTATGTCTGATGATGACTAGGACTATGCCATGAAACCCACCAATGACTATATCTTGAGACCTGAAATCTCTGACTATGGAGAGCCACCTGCTGACTGTTCTGGAACCTACCAATGACTTGTGTCATGAAACCCACCAGTGACTATATCTGAGGATCCGCCTGCTGACTGGGTCGTTAAACCTGCGAATGACTATATCTGGGAACCCACCTGCTATGTCCTGAAGTCCACTAATCATCGTGTCTGGTAATGACTGTATCCTGAAATCCACTAGTGACTATGTCTGATGATGACTAGGACTATGCCATGAAACCCACCAATGACTATATCTTGAGACCTGAAATCTCTGACTATGGAGAGCCACCTGCTGACTGTGTCCCGGAAGCCATCAATGATCATGTGTGAGTGTCCACCCAATGACTATTGTTTTGTCAGAGTCTGTACGCCTAGAATAATTTTTAAATTACTGTATGTGATCCAATTACCAGGAACAAGAATTGGAAGCCAGAGCCAGAGAGGAGCAGAGGCGCAGGAGGTCATCCTCCGTGAACTCGGCCAACCTCAACAACTGGCAGAGCAAAGATGATGATGATGATGACTCACATAAAGGCCACCCGGGTTACACAAATGGCCTTGGCAGTGGCCTGGATATTACTGGATCAAGATTTGTGTTCTAGCCAGGAATTGCATAGGCAAAATGAAGTCTATGCATGTCGTAACAGTATCTGGTAACTTTCTGTTACATTGTGTCACTAATTTATATTTAAATTATGTTTATGAGGTAAACTGAATCAGGTATGAATGTATTCATTTTTGAACTATTTATGTTGCATATGATCAATCCAACTTAACAGTCATGTTACAAAATGCTGTGGTTATCTTTATTTGCTGAATATGGCATCAAGAATCAACATTGTTTCACTTGGGATACTGCCAAACGTGCCCCATCCCCTTCTTCAGTAGCCAGTCAAGAGTTCCTGTTGGCAGCTAGACTGAATGTCCGCCTGCATTTTCCCCTGTGTGTTCAGACCCTTCACTCACCCCTTGATGAATCAGCCCTCCAGATGTGAATCATCTGTTTGTTTTGCTGCACTTTTCAATCTTGCTGCTGAAAGGAGCAGCCACAGGCAGTCTATCAGCCTGTTCATTTCCTTGAACACACACCTGCCCTTGCAGACAACCCATCATATGCTCTTGCCCTTCATCTTTACATTTGATGTCAATAGCAACATGATTAACTGAATCATTAAAGAATATATTCATTCTAGGCTTATGTTTATCTGGAATAATATATGATAACTGAGTCAGTATGAATATTTGCATCATCAATTGCTGTTACCTTGACATGGTATTATGTTTCCATTTAAAATGTATTTTTCCTCACATGGTGTAATGAGCCGTTAAAAATATTATCATCATCATATGATGTAATCAGTTAATGGTGATTGTTGAAATGAATACAATAAACTGAGTTAGTAACAAATATTGTATATTTGCAACTAATGTTTATCTTCACATGATAAATTGAGTCCATTAAAAATATTGCAGTTTGTGTTCCCATGAGTTATTAATGGTTAATGAGTTATTGGTTACCTAAAGTAGCATGATAATCTATGTCAGTAGTAAACATAAAATAACAGCTTCACAAATAACAAAGAGAGTATCATTATGACTGTCTTAAATGTTATTAAGAGAGCAGTAGGAAAGCGTGCTAAAGAAAACTGTACTGGCACCTGGCTGTCTTGACAGACAATTATTTGTTACACTGTGCTTCTAAAAGGGCATAATAACTACAACCAGACCATGGAGTTATACCCCTCCCTCGCACAAAGTCTGTCCTGAATTATTGAGACCATGTGTTGCCCATGTCGCCTGATCCCTCTATCTGCCTGTCCTGAATTATTGAGACCATGTGTTGCCCATGTCGCCTAATCCCTCTATCTGCCTGGGCTGAATTGAGACCATGTGTTGCCCATGTCGCCTGATCCCTCTATCTGCCTGGGCTGAATTATTGAGACCATGTGTTGCCCATGTCGCCTGATCCCTCTATCTGCCTGGGCTGAATTATTGAGACCATGTGTTGCCCATGTCGCCTGATCCCTCTATCTGCCTGGGCTGAATTATTGAGACCATGTGTTGGCCATGTCGCCTGATCCCTCTATCTGCCTGGGCTGAATTATTGAGACCATGTGTTGCCCATGTCGCCTGATCCCTCTATCTGCCTGGGCTGAATTATTGAGACCATGTGTTGCCCATGTCGCCTGATCCCTCTATCTGCCTGGGCTGAATTATTGAGACCATGTGTTGCCCATGTCGCCTGATCCATCTGCCTGCCTAGTTTACTCCAGAGTAAAGGTAACACCAATACATCTGGAACAAGATAAGCTGCAGAAGCTGCCAGATCAGCAAAGTATTGCTCTAACACTGCCTGTCAGAGCTTTGGTCTTAGACCAGTTGCCAACCAAGGCTTAGAGCCTAGTCTGCCCTGCTACGACATTTAGGTTGCATTTCCTTACACCAGGATAAGGCTCATACTCTCCCAATTGCGCTCCTGCACCTGAAGCTGTTTTCACAATGTGGTGTCGAGTTTGGTAAGCGCCGCCCAACATTCAATGCTAACACAAAGCAGGCAGCACCATCTCCTGTCATAAAGAAAACTAGAGATAATTGTATTGGACACAAAGATAATAAGTAAACCAGAACAAATTTTTTTTTCTAATAAATACAAGATTTAAGAAAAATATTGTCTTTGTTTGTTTGTTGTTTGTTTGTTTGGTTGTTGTTTGTTTGTTTGTTTGTTGTTTGTTTGTTTGTTGTTGTCTGTCTGTCTGTCCCTATAAGGACCTAGGAGAAGAAACTAAAGTAGAATATTCCTGCTGAGCTGCTAGAGCTAGAGCGATCACATTGATTGAGCAGTTGTAAATAGCTTCAGTAATCATCATCATGTGCCATGTCTGTAGGCATTAGCCGCCATGATTTGCTGTCTCATTTGATACCAGAATCTGGGAGCGCTCCTCTGTTTTTGTCCTGATTATGCCATGAGATGAAGCCATCCAGCTATTTATCTCTTTGACTTTCCCATTGCATTTCTCCCATCAAGTTTGCCAGTTGTCAGTAAATTTTTAAATCCCCCCCCCCCCCCCCCCCTCCCCTAAAATGCACCCAAACATTTTGACTCTGTCTCAAGTTTCTCTAATCAATTTACGGTTTTCATTTGTTTCTTGAAGAACTGTCTTCTGTAACTTAACTCTTTCAGCCCCCTGAGATTTTGTAAGTGACATGGGGAGCAATAACCTCAGTGGGGGAACAAAGCATCAGAATATTACTTTCAAGTAGGCAACATATACAGCGGTGGATGTTAAATTATTAGCCAGATTTCATTACTATGTTCAGACCAAACATAACAGATACAATAACACACCCTGTGTTACGATAACTGATCAGACAAGGTGTTTCTTGAAACAGAAGGAGTTAATTAATTAATTACCACAAGCCATTGACAGCAACAAGAATTATTTGTGTCCTCCTCGTCCTTCTCCTCTTTTTTTCTTCTCCACCTTTTCTTCCATTGGAGCATAGTCCCTCAACCAGCTCATGCCAAGCCGCCCTATCCTTTCATTTGCTATCTCCTGCAGCTTCCTTCATATCCTCCTCATGTTATTAACCTCTGTCTCTAATTCTCTTCTCCATGTTTTTTTTTTAAAGTCTTGCTCAATTTGTTGGTCCTGTGGGTTCCAGAGAAAGGACTTTCCAGTTACACTATTATCATGTCTTCTCAATGCGTGCCCATCCACTGCCAGCATCGTTCCGTGATTTTTTTGATTAACTATAATGTGTTTAATTCTCTCCCTAATCTAAATATTCTAAGTTTATTACTAGTTTTACTTGTGTTTCTCATCTCATCTCATCTTGTTCTTCCCATACCTTGCGGTGTCGAGGTGATGTATAAACGGGCGGAGAGTGCCCATTTATAGACTTCATGTATCGAGATTCCCATGGACTCTGCTATTTCCTCTGTCCATCGTTTATATGGTCAGCCTCCTCTTCTGCTTCCATTCTGATTATACTTCTGAGTTTTTCCATGAGCAGTATGAGTTTAATTGTGTTTGGCTTCCACAAATGTCCTTGTTATATGAAACCTCCTCTTGCTATTTGTATTCTTATCTTAATATCACTTTCTGTTTCCCCATCTTTTTCAGCATTGCTACCTAAATAGGTGTATGCTTCCATCTCTATAATTTAGTTACCTTAAACTATATTTAAAAAATAAGTCATTCAAAATTGCTCAAATGTAACGAGGACAAATGTGTTGAGAATTTGACAAATGACAACTGAAACTAAAAACACACTTGTGGTTGACATGTGTAAATATACTGTCACTGTGTGTTTATTTTGGTACTTCATCATTGAACATGTTTTCTGGCAATTTAATAGAGCGGCTGGCCGAATGGCTAAGAACTCTGGGTTCTCCTCTTGGAGACCCAGGTTTGAATCCTTGGTAAAGTGTGGATTTTTTTCTGTCAGGGGCAAAAGGAAAATCCTAACCTGCACAGTTCACGACAACTGCACTAGCCAGATGGCTTTATTTCCTCAGTCTCAAGACCCCCCCCCCCCCCTGCCCTACACTGCAACGTACTATAGGAAGTAGATGACAGATGACAGACAGTTAAGAGAGTTGTGTATTGCTGATCACAATAATTATCTGAAAGTAGGTAGAGAAACAAACAGTGAGGTAAATATTGTGTAGAGCAGCCATTCTGAACTTGTTTACCCTGGCATAACCTTTGAAATAGCTGTGCAGTCTTCAGAAACCCTTGCATTAAATGTTAACAGTTTTCAGCAATTTAAAGGTGTCTGTAATTTGTAGATATAGTTTAGTGGTGATTGTCAGCATTTTCGGTTTCTAAACACACTTGATATCTTGCCCAAACATTGCACGAAAATAATGTTCTTTCATTCTATGTGGGGAAGTCAGTAAGTAAGTTATAAACATATAGAAAGCTAAAAATGGTAGTTTGTAAAGATGTCATTCAGTGGTAGCATCATCTAGCATTATGATTAGCTTAGGCAGAAGATGCAGAGCATTTCCATCTATTCTGCAGGTTTCAAAGCACAGATGAGGCGATTAAATAACTGTAGTAATGTTAGTGGAGATTATGATTGTGATGGAGAGGGTAAAATGGAAGTGCAATAGTTAATGGTTTGAAAATATGTCTCTCATTAATTTTTTAAATATCCATTTGTGACTTATGGAGTTCCTGTCATACATTATATGTGCATATTATTTTTAACACAATACCTCGGAACTTATACTGACCTCTTGTGGAATATGGTTGCTAACCTGTTCTTCAGTCAGATAACAATTTAATTCTCAATGATTATTATATTTATATATCACTTTACAATGTTTTGTTGGTTCATGCATAACATCACAGTAAATTATCTTATTTATATGAAGTTGAAAACAGTCATACATTTTTGCCTAACCAGTGTTACCAGAAGATTTGTGGTCAGATTGCCATCTGCTTATTGGCTTTCATCAGGCCTCATATATCTCTTTTTAATAGGTTTTTGTTCAGTTAATGTCAGAGCGCTGTGTGCTATTTCTGTGGAACTTGTGCATCTGTGTTCTTTTTTATTTTAGAAGATGTGACACAAGCCCTAAGTAAGTAGTCAGATTGGCAATTCCCCTCTAAGCCACAATAGTGGGCCTTAAGGCATGTGAAAGGGTCCTTTATTTTACTTACTCCACAACTTAGAGATAGCTAATGTCTTGTAGATAGCTAATGTCTTGTAGATAGCTAATGTCTTGTAGATAGCTAATGTCTTGTAGATAGCTAATGTCTTGTAGATAGCTAATGTCTTGTAGATAACTAATGATATCTGGAGTCTCAAACTGGCCCGCTGCCTGCTTACATCCGTGTTGTTGCTCACCTTGATCGGGGAAGTTGATATATTTATTTACATCAGTATTATGTGTTTATAGATTGCTGTAAGACTTGTTTTAAAACACATGCACCCAATTTTAGAGTCGTTTCTTTTTTGTTGAAATATAACTTCGGTCACAGCATATTTGTTGGTTTGTATAACTTTATCACAAACAGTCAATTTAACATGAATTATAAGACCATTTTGGAGCTGTGTTGGGTTCTAAGAATACCTGGGATACAGAAAAGAATAAATGCATCGATACGACAAGATCTGAATATTGAAGAAGGTTGGCTACTAAAGATGATAAAACAAAGAAAATTTAAGTATTTTGGTCATTTGAAATGTCATGAAAGTTTGGAGAGAACAATAATGGAGGGGTATGTACCCGGGAAGAGAGGAAGAGGAAGGCCAAAGAGAAGATTGGTGTAGGATGTGGCAGATGATCTCCAGATGGGTGTATCAGACGCGGGACATGTTGCTTATGACCGAGAAGTTTTCCAGAAGGTTGTTAATGGAGCGAGGTTCTGCAAAGGATATGCTACTGAATGAATGAATGGTGGTTTAATGGTTAGGGGAACATGCTAACTGAGACAGTGCTTGGGGTTCAATTGCCAACAGTGGTAGGATTCTGTTTTCCCCAAGCAGTGCAGCTCTGGTGTTGACCCAGCCTCATAGATTATTTTCAATTAGTTTAGTTTAGTTGACGGATCAACATCATGGCACACAGGTGTAACCCATAAGTGCTGTGCTGTTCTGCTCCTAACTCAAGCCTGAGATTGGAGAATCTCAGCTCAGTGCATGAATTCCGTAGCACTGGCAAGGATCCTGAAATACTTTGGGTAGATTTTTAACTTGAAATTTTGCACGGGCAGCGCCGTTAGGCTACTCTTTTTCGATTTCCAACTGCCAAGGGATTTTTTATGTGCACAACAATACACACGGGCGTCCGATCTCACTACCAGAGACCAGGGGAAATTTTGTTACAAGAAGTCCACGTGAAAAAATCCTGACTTCACAGGGGCTTGAACCCGGAACCTCCAGCACTTGAGGCGGACACCATACCTTGAGACCACTCAGCCTGCCAGAGATTATTTTCAATGTTTCCTGTTAACTGTCTGGAAAGGAAAGGTGGTGGGGAAATAACTGGCCACCCAACTTCTTTACGCAATGACCTAAAATATATAAATGTATACCCCAGTGGGAGTGTTATCATCATCATCATCATCAAGCAGAACTTCGCCTTCACAACAGTCTTTTGAAATGTCCATCGTAAACCTCTGCTGCTCTCATGTGTAAATAATCTATCAGGTTTGAACCCATCTATGATGTATCCCTCAGGCCTACTTCCTTTGTACAACTGCCTTCAAAATTATCTTTTTTAGACATCCATGTCTTTCTGCACAGCCAAAATATTTCATTTTTCTAAATTGTTTTTGTCTTAATGGCCAGGCTTCTTTGGTATTGAGTTCTTGTTAAATGGCTTTGTTTGTTCTCTTTTCTGTCCAGTGAATTTGTATTACTCTTTAGTAAAATTTTTATTCATGGTGCCTACATGCTTTTCATCTGTTTGCTAAGTGTCTTAGTTTGACATCTGTATGTTGCTATTGGAAATATGCATGCTCTTAGTTTGACACCCATATGTTTCCAAACTGAAATATGCATGCTCTGAGTTCTTTGACCTTCATTGTTCCATCTGTTTCAATCCATAAAGTTTTAGCTATTTTATTTATATCTCTCATGGTATTGTTTGTTGGCTCATTCATTTTGAGATCAAGCTGAGTGCATACTCATGCTAGTACTTCTAGTGCACTGGACTGATTTTTGCATGTGGATTAGCTTTTCCTATTACTAGTGTCCCTAACCATCAGGCGATTTCAGAGGTACTTATAATTACCATCCCCAAGTCAAGGACAAGAAGTCAAAACTTTAGTCCAACTGACCGGTGTAGGAGTTGAATCTCCTACCAAACCATCAGCACACCATAAGTCTAAGAGCATGTTATCTGTAACTGTTTAAATGTTGTATGTTAGTTAGTTGCATATCTTTTACAGGACATTGGGGTAGGTCATGGGATTATCTGCTTATGTATGCTTGTATTGACATGCTGATGATCATGCTGTGATATTATAGAAATTAATAACTATGCTTGAGCTTGTTTCAGTGGTGTTAGCTTGCTGGCCAGAATATGTATAACTGTGGGGATCATGCATGCCATCATAAAATGAGCTTCTAGCCAAGCAACATCTTCCCTCTGATAGCTCAGGGACACCCTTGGGCACATCATGCGAAGGAGAATTTAATGGAAAAGTTCGAGGGTAAGAGAGGCAAGGAGAGATCAAGAGAGAAGATGCTGAACAGTTTGACATCATGGCATGAAGGAACATAGACATCAGACATGGTTGGCAGTATATGAGACAGAAGCTTGTGAACAGACTTGATAACCAGCGCCATGTGGCATAGACTGTAAGAAGAATAGCCCAAGCAGATGTTACAGCAAGAGCTTGAGATGATGTGGGGAAAGGGGTAGTGTGCTAAGATGTGTAGATGATGATATCCATCTAGTGTGCTGAGATGTGTAGATAATGATATCTGTCTAGTGGGCTGAGATGTGTAGATAATGATATCTAGTAGGCTGAGATGTGTAGATAATGATATCTGTCTAGTGTGCTGAGATGTGTAGATGATGATATCCATCTAGTATGCTGATATGTGTAGATGATATCCTTCTAGTGTGCTGAGATGTGTAGATGATATCCTTCTAGTGTGCTGAGATGTGTAGATGATATCCTTCTAGTGTGCTGAGATGTGTAGATGATATCTGTCTAGTGTGCTGAGATGTGTAGATGATATCTGTCTAGTGTGCTGAGATGTGTAAATGATATCCTTCTAGTGTGCTGAGATGTGTAAATGATATCCTTCTAGTGTGCTGAGATGTGTAGATGATATCCTACAAGTGTGCTGAGACGTGTAGATGATATTCATCTAGTGTGCTGACATATGTAGGTGATGATATCCTTCTAGTGTGCTAAGACGTGTAGATGATGATATCCCTCTAGTGTGCTGAGATGTGAAATGCTGATATACCTCGACATTGCCTCCTAGTTAACCCAACTGCGGGTTGAACAGGATGTGTGGTAACTTAATCATGAAGATAGGTCACACAATTCTAGCAGTGGTAGACATTAAAGTTAGCAGACACGTTAGCCCAGTCGCTAGGGGACCACGCTGATAACGTCATGAGTCTGGATGGATAGGGTTCGACACCTACATCCATTGACCATTAAATGAGGCAAAGACTGGCCACCTATTCCTCAATGCATTCAGGACTACAAAATGAGATGGTTCTAGAACATCATAGACCCATGACGATTCCAACCTCAGGATCTTTGTCTAGTTGCACCAATCACTGACATGTTGGCATATTTAAATTTGAAGGAAATATACTATCTTGTTTCAGAAAACATTCAAATGGTTATTTGGTTACTTTTATTCCTTACTTCTTGTGTTATGTTTTTTCATGTGTGGTTTAAAATGAAGTTGTGTTAATTTCTAATACCTGCAATTTGAAAATAGGGCACTTAGCAATGGCTGATGTAACATTCAATTTATTTTCTCCCAGTTCATTGCTGTTTGTATGTTAATTCTGCTTATTTTATTTATTTAGTTATTTACGTATTCACTCAAGTGCTTTTAAATGTGTAATTGTTCATTGTTTCTCCTTCAGTTTGCATTTTTTATTCTTTCCATACTTTGTATAAAAAGTTATATTTTATATATTAAACTGTGCACTGTTTGAAATAAATATGGAAATTGTTTGGTTTTACATAGCTTTTCCTATGTTTATTTGGCTGTCAGTATCATACTTAATGAACAAATGTACAGAGTCTGAGATCTGTCCATCCATCCACATGCCTACCTTTGGCAAGACATGAATGCCTTCGCCACTTTGCAACGTAGGTGATGATGATGATGATAAACTTGGCTCTGTACTGATGTATATCCATTGGCACCTTGCCGTCTTGACAGACGATAGTTTGTGCTTTAAAAAGGCATAATAACTTTTAACTATGGCGGTAGCGAGTGTGACTGATAAGGCCAATTTGCCCTGTAAATGTCCGTTCACAGTGGGTGCATCTGAGTGGTCATTTCCACCATCATGCACCATCTTACGTCTCAAACGCTTGGTGTGTGACTTTTCTGCAATAATTTTCTCCTTTGACTTTATTCCATTTCTGATATTTGCCCTCCATGCAACACGTTCAGCGGCGACTTGCTCCCAATGTGCATTATCAATGCCTGTATCAATCATGTCCCGCTTACACACATCTTTGTATCGTAGTAGAGGCAGACCCTGAGATCTCTTACCCATCTGTAATTCACCAAAAAAGATGTCCTTTGGTATTCTACCATCATCCATCCTCCTAAGATGTCCTATCCATCTAAGTCTACGAAGACTGAGCATGGAATAAACTGTCACACAACCTGATCTTTCCAATACTTCAGTATTTGTGATTTTGTCTTGCCACTTAATACCAAGAATTCTTCGCAGACACCGCATATGAAAGCTGTTTAAATTGTTCTCTTGGTGTGAGTAAGTTATCCAGGTTTCACTGCCATAGAGAAGAGTACTAAGGACACAGGCTTGATAGACAAGGACTTTTGTTTTGGCAGTAAGCTTCCTGTTCTCCCAGACTCCTTTTCTTAACCTGTTCATTGTTGTTGCTGCCTTACCAATCCGGATGTTGATTTCCTGATCTAGGGATAATTTGCTATTTACCACTGATCCTAGATATGTAAAATGGTCTACTATCTCTAGTTCGGCGTCGTCAATAAAGATTGATGGTACCCCATGTGCACCTTGTGACATAATCTGTGTCTTCTTTTTGCTAATTGTTAAACCAAATTCAGAACAAGCATTGGAGAATGCAGATAGTAGACATTGCAATTCTTCCTCAGAGTGGGTCGTAACTGCAGCATCATCTGCAAAAAGCAACTCTCTGATCAGTACCCTCCTAATTTTGGTCTTAGCCTTCAATCTCTGAGCATTGTAGAGGCCGCCATCTGAGCGTGAGTGAATGTATATACCACCATCCTGATCACGAAATGCATATTTCAGTAGAAGTGAAAAGTATATTCCAAAGAGGGTGGAAGCTAGTACACAACCTTGCTTAACTCCACTCTTGATTTCAAATTCTTCAGAAGTTGCACCATCAAACTTGATTATACCCTTCATGCCTGTGTGGAACGATTCCACAATGGACAGAAGAGTTGGTGGGCAGCCAATCTTCTTTAGTGCCTTGAACAGACCCTCACGACTGACCAAATCAAATGCCTTTGTGAGGTCGATGAAGGCAATAAACAGTGGTTGATTCTGTTCACAGCATTTTTCTTGCATTTGTCGCAATGAGAATATCATATCAGTGGTAGACCGGTTCTGTCGAAAGCCACACTGTGATTCGGGGTAGACTTGATCTCCTAGGACTTGAAGTCTGCGCAGAACAATTCTGGCAAATACTTTTCCAACAATACACAGAAGTGAGATACCCTTATAGTTGTTGCAGTCGCTCCGATCGCCCTTGTTCTTGTACAGTGTTATGATGCTTGAATCTTTGAAATCCTGTGGGACTGGTCCTTCTCGCCAGCATAGCTCTATTAGCTGGTGGATCTGTAGAGCGAGTGTGTCTTGCCCACTCCTGAATACCTCTATTGGAATCCCATCCTTACCTGGAGCCTTGCCAGATGCAAGCTCATTTATAGCACACTTAACTTCTGTTATAGTGGGAAGTGTGTCCAGGTGGTCAAGAGTTGGCAGGGCCTCTATGGCGTTGAGGGCATCATCCGCTAGTTTGGTCTCACTTGAGTAAAGCTCCAAATAGTGCTCTACCCATCTGTCCATCTGCCGTTTCTTGTCAGTGATGATTTCTCCAGTCAAGGTTTTCAATGGTGCACTTCTTTTGATCACTGGACCACAGGCTTTCTTTATTCCTTCATACATGCTTCTTATGTCTCCCTTATCACTTGCGATTTGAATGGACTCACATAACTTGATCCAATAATCATTTGCACACTGCCTGGCAGCTTTTTGCACATCCTTCCTAGCTTGCCTTAGCTCACTCAGAGTGTTACGCGTTGGTCTTTCCTTGTTTGACCCGTAACAGTTGCCTCTCGCTTTGATTCCGAGACCAGTTAAGACCAGGGATGGAGTTATTGCCTCTCCATAGCACACAGCCTGGGCTAAAATATAGAGATCATGTGTTGCCCATGCAGCATGATCCCTCTCTCGGCCTGCCTAGTTCACTCCAGAGGAAAGGTAACACCCCTACATCTGGAACAAGACAAGCTGCAGAAGCTGCCGGATCAGCAAAGCAATGCTCTAACTGTCCGCCTGTCGGAGCTTCGATCCTAGACCAGTCGCAAACCAAGGCTTAGGGCCTGGTCTGCCCTGCCATGACAATTTTGTCTTTAGCTTGCATTTCCTTGCACCAGGGTAAGGCTTGTACCCTCCCAATTGCGCTCTTCCGCCCGAAGCCGTTGGCACAATGTGGGGTGTCGGGTTTGGTAAGCGCCGCCCAACGTTCGGCACTAACAGAAACCAGGTAGTACCGTTTACTGTTATACGGTAGCTCAGTCATATCTGACTAAGACCTGACTGGAACTGATGTATAGAAGCTTAAGTAATGGGCAGTAACAGCGGCATTCTGTTGGCTAGAGGATACTACTGCAACACACATTGTATTCATTACGGATTTAAAGAGTATGCTTAGTAAGGTGGAGAAAGGAATATTTCGTGTGGAATGGCTCTTGTCGCTTCAGAGGTCACAGATTATGAGAATTGTATGGATATTTTGCCCTGGCCATGCAGGGGTGTGGGGGAATGAACAGGCTGATAGGCTAGCAGGGAATGCACCTCTTGGTGGTGTCTTGCCTATGGACAAGGAGGAGTGGTCGTGTGCTTGTGGGACCAGGTGGAGAAGGCGGGGGAACAGATTGAGAACTCATATGTGGAAAGAATGAGATTGCAGGGGATCGGCAGGGGTTCTGGAAAAATCTCAAAACTGAGAGGGAAGACCAGGAGAACTTTTAATCAGACAGCAGTGGGAACAATTAGTAGTGTGACTCTTCGCTGGCTGTTGAACGAGGGGACGGAGCACGTTTGGGAATGTCCTGAGTGCAGTGATGTCGGTTCTTAACTCAACTCAACACAGCTTAAGTAATGGTAACCTATGGTTGAGTTACTGTGATGTCGGTTCTTAACTCAACTCAACACAGCTGAAGTAATGGTAACCTATGGTTGAGTTACTGTGATGTCGGTTGTTAACTCAACTCAACACAGCTGAAGTAATGGTAACCTATGGTTGAGTTACTGTGTTGATAAGTAATGTTAACCTATGGTTGAGTTACTGTGTTGTTAAATAATGGTAACTTATGGTTGAGTTACTGTGTTGTTAAGTAATTATGGTTGAATTACTGTGTTGTTAAGTAATGGTAACCTATGGTTGAGTTACTGTGTTGTTAACTAATGGTAACCTATGGTTGAGTTACTGTGTTGTTAAGTAATGGTAACCTATGGTTGAGTTACTGTGTTGTTAACTAATGGTAACCTATGGTTGAATTACTGTGTTGTTAAGTAATGGTAACCTATGGTTGAGTTACTGTGTTGTTAACTAATGGTAACCTATGGTTGAGTTACTGTGTTGTTAAGTAATGGTAACCTATGGTTGAGTTACTGTGTTGTTAACTAATGGTAACCTATGGTTGAATTACTGTGTTGTTAAGTAATGGTAACCTATGGTTGAATTACTGTGTTGTTAACTAATGGTAACCTATGGTTGAGTTACTGTGTTGTTAACTAATGGTAACCTATGGTTGAATTACTGTGTTGTTAAGTAATGGTAACCTATGGTTGAGTTACTGTGTTGTTAACTAATGGTAACCTATGGTTGAGTTACTGTGTTGTTAAGTAATGGTAACCTATGGTTGAGTTACTGTGTTGTTAACTAATGGTAACCTATGGTTGAGTTACTGTGTTGTTAAGTAATGGTAACCTATGGTTGAGTTACTGTGTTGGTCATTGCTTTGGGGGTGTTTATGTTTTGTTTTCTCACTTTAAATTCAAGCATAGTCCATACATGTGCTACTACTTCTGCTGCACTGGACTGATTTTTGCGTGTGGCTTAGCTTTCCCTATTACTAGTGTCCCTCACCATCAGACAAACCAACTCTGACTTCTGCGGTATTTGTAATTTATGTCCCCAAGTCAAGGACGAGAAGTTAACATTCTACTCCCAACTGACTGGTGTTGGGGTTGAACCCGTTACCTCTGCTTCAACACACCAGATGTTTGAGAATGTTACTCAGTAGACCATGCAGACCTCCTGATTGTCATGTGATATCTTGCTTCTGTTTCTTTACCAAGTCTACCATCTTTGAGATTGTGGTGTCATGAGAAATTATGCAACTTTGTTAATGTTTTGAAGGCACTAGACATTTAGTGATTGTTGCAGAACAATCCCGTGCACTGAGCTGTCCAGATATCACTCTATGACTATATAACCTGAGATATATGTTGCCAATACTTTAGGGTAACTAACAACGAATGCCTGGGAAAGACTAATTTACTGACTGTAGACAGGGTTATGATGAGAACAATAACTACCACCAGAAATGGAATTCAGTGGACTCTAACAAAGCAACTTGGTGACTTGGACTTCGCCGAAGACACTGCCACCCTGTCACACACATGTAATCAAATGCAGGATAAAGTAATCACACTCGATGAGAGGCAACAACATGCCTAATGTGGCTCAGGGCGTGGGAAATTATCCTATGCTTACAAATTTAAAAAACAAAACCCATTTAATGCCTATATAGTCGCTTGCTGTGTATGGCAAGGAGGGGGGGGGGGGGGGTGTCTTGAGCCTGAGGAATTAAGGCCGCCTGGCTAGTGCAGTCACCGTGAACTGTGCAAGTTAGAGTTTTCTTTTTGCTGCCGACAGAAAATATCCACACCTTACCAAGGATTCAAACCTGGGCCTCGCGAAGAAGAATCCAGCATTCAAGCCACTCGGCCAGCCGCTCCTCTCAGTTACAAAGGTATAACTTAATAATTGTAGAATGGTCACATGGACAACTGCCACTACTACTGTTCCTGCTGCTACTATTACTAAACAATATAAAATAGCATGGAGTAATGCAGCTTTACAGAACACAATTACAGCAAACAAAGGATGTTGCATCAATTATCATTGGTCAGTAAAGAAATACCTACACAAGACACGGGAAAGACACTTCAGTGACTACATTCAGGCATAATAGCAGAATAAGAAGAATGGAAAAAGAAACTGAAAACAGTGAAAAGAAAAGTTTAAAATAAATAAAAAATGTGCTACTTATCTCAGAATCTCAGGCTGTGAAACTATTACTGCTGCTACTGGTACTGCTACCACTACCACCACCACCACCACCACTACTATTACTACTACTACTACTACTACTACTACTACTACTACTACTGCTATTACCACCACCACCACTACTACAATTACCACTATCACTACTGCCACCACTACTATTACTATTACCACTATCACTACTATTACTATTACCACTCACTACTACCACCACTACTATTACTATTACCACTATCACTACTACCACCACTACTATTACTATTACCACTATCACTACTACCACCACTACTATTACTATTACCACTATCACTACTACCACCACTACTATTACTATTATCACTATCACTACTACCACCACTACTATTACTATTACCACTATCACTACTACCACCACTACTATTACTATTACCACTATCACTACTACCACCACTACTATTACTATTACCACTATCACTACTATTACTATTCCCACTCACTACTACCACCACTACTATTACTATTACCACTATCACTACTACCACCACTACTATTACTATTACCACTATCACTACTACCACCACTACTATTACTATTACCACTATCACTACTACCACCACTACTATTACTATTACCACTATCACTGCTACCACCACCACTATTACAATTACCACTATCACTACTACCACCACTACTTTTACTATTACCACTACCACTACTAAGGCCACCTCCACTACTACTTTGGAGAGCAGAAGTGAATCACGAGTCACGGCATTCACCTCTGGCTCAATCAGACCAAGATTCGTATCACAACTTTGTTTAGATTGTTACAAAAATAAGAAATAGAACGGCATACTTTCCCTTTGTATAGCATATGTAATTCTGATATTCACACATTTGTATAGCATGGTGTCATTCTGATATACACACATTTGTGTAGTGTGTTTCATTCTGATATACACACATTTGTATAGCATATGTCATTCTGATATACACACATTTGTATAGCATGGTGTCATTCTGATATACACACATTTGTGTAGTGTGTTTCATTCTGATATACACACATTTGTATAGCATATGTCATTCTGATATACACACATTTGTATAGCATGGTGTCATTCTGATATACACACATTTGTGTAGTGTGTTTCATTCTGATATACACACATTTGTATAGCATATGTCATTCTGATATAAACACATTTGTGTAGTTTGTGTCATTCTGATATACACACATTTGTGTAGTTTGTGTCATTCTGATATGCACACATTTGTGTAGTTTGTGTCATTCTGATTATACACACATTTGTATATCATATGTCATTCTGATATACACACATTTGTGTAGTGTGTGTCATTCTGATATAAACACATTTGTATAGCATACGTCATTCTGATATACACACATTTGTGTAGTTTGTGTCATTCTGATTATACACACATTTGTATATCATATGTCATTCTGATATACACACATTTGTGTAGTGTGTGTCATTCTGATACACACACATTTGTATAGCATATGTCATTCTGATATACACACATTTGTATAGCATATGTCATTCTGATATACACACATTTTTATAGCGTGTATCATTCTGATATACACACATTTTTATAGCGTGTATCATTCTGATATACACACATTTCTATAGCGTGTGTCATTCTGAAATACACACATTGGAGTCCTGGTCGGTGCCACGGAGATCGTGCACTGTGCTGAGATTCTCCTTGTGTGATCTATGGGAGGAAACCGAAACACTTATGGAGATACTCACGTGAGATGAGGGTGGTCCTGTTTAGTTTACTTGTTTAGTTGACAGATCATCACGGCACACGGTTTAACCCATAAGTGCTTCGTTTTCCTCCTAACTCAAATTTGAGTCTTGAGAAACTCAGCTCAGTGCACGAACTCCGTAGCACCGACGAGGATCCTGAAATACTTTGGGTACATTTTTAACGCGAAATTTGCCCGGGCAGCGCCGTTAGGCTACTCTTTTTCGATTTCCAACTGCCAAGGGATTTTTTTTACGTGCGCAACAATATACACGGGCGTCCGATCTCACTACCCAGAGACCAGGAGAAATTTTATTACTAGAAGTCCACGTGAAAAAATCCCGGTTGTCACCGGGGCTTGAACCCGGGACCTCCAGCACTCGAGGCGGACACCACACCTCTAGACCACTCAGCCCCCCAGTTTGGTCCTTTATAAAACAAGGCATTCCTGCTGTTATTGCTGCTGTTGCTACTACTACACCTGTTGTTACTACTGCTGCTGCTGCTGCTACCACCACCACCACCACTACTACTACTACTACTACTACTATTACTACTACTACTACTACTACTACTACTACTACTACTACTACTACTACTACTACTACTACTACTACTACTACTACTACTACTACCACTCACCCTCTCTGCTTTTACTGCTTCTGCTTTGTTCTCTACTGCTTCTGCTTTGTCCTATACTCCCCCTACTCCTCCTCCTCCCCCTCCTTTATCTTCTTCCTCTACAAAATCTGACTGCAGCATCACATCACATCACAGATCCAACGCAAGAAACTGCGTTGTGACAATGTATTTTTGTATTATTAGAGGTCACGAATCAAACAGACAAACATACTGGACTGGTATGATGGGTCTAGTATATCATGAACATTTATAGTAGAGACATGACTAGTCGCTTTCATTGTGATATAGTGTCTTCAGTTACTCGGAGATTGGACAGTCAATCCGTGGAGAGTAAACAAACAATAAAGCAATTATGAATCATAGTTTTATTATAAAATTATGCATATGTATACTGTGGCGAAATTAATGATTGGACAATAAATGTTAACAGATATAAGTAAAGTATTGCAGATCATTATTTCTAGCGTTCACGCTAAATATTACACTGATATATGGACTGAGCCGGCTCCGTGGCTAAAGGCTTGCGAACGCGGTTCGTGAATCGGGTACCAGGCGTTCGAAGCTCAGCTGCAACCGATTTTTGCAGCAGACCGTGTCGCGTTGTGTTATAACGTGCTGGTATGAGAGCCGGTCGTTCAGAAAGCAATGGCAAACTACTGAACGTAACACTTGCCTAGTACCTACATCAACAACAGCTGAAAAATGCTGGTGTTGACTGCAACGTCCCATAAATAAGGGATACGCAACTTAAAAAAAAAAAAATATGGCCTGAACAAAACAAATAACACGATTACCCTGGTATAGCGATATATCGTCCTTCTGTCCAAATGGGAGTTTACATTTTGCGATGTACTCTACTCTCATCCCCACCCCCTTGTTTAGTTGTAAAGTGTATTAACTGATTGAGTGCCAAACAACCAGTAGGTTTTGAGCAAGTATCGTATACAATCAAGTGTACACGTTTTATAATGTCAACTTCCGTTCACTGAAATTGCGGAAGGTACCACGAAACAAAACAAATAACATGATAATCCCATTATGGCGATATATCGCCCTTCTGACCAAATGCGCAGTCACATATGACGATATATTATCCTTTGTCACTGATTCAGTTAATATACTTTCATTGTGTTACCGAAGCGTCACTAACATCAGGATATCTAGTACAGATTATTCATTCCGCATTTCGTGTCGCACTTCTGTCTTTCTATTTTCATTACTGTTAGTTAGTTATTTAGTTAGTTGCATATCCTTTACAGGACGTCGCGGTCAACACCAGCATTTTTTGTTGTTGTGATCTCTTGGCAAGTTCACGTTGAGTAATTTGCCATTGCTTTCCGGCACCCATACCATTTCGTAAAAACCCAGTGCAACGCGGCCTGCTGTCAAATCGCGCGCAGCTGTGTTTCGAACGCGGGTATGCGGGATCACGATCCGCGTCCATAACGGAGACCGGTAACATCAGGATAACTAGTGTAGATTATTCATTGGACAGTTGGTGTGGCACTTCTGTCTTTCTATTTCTATTACTGCCGAAGCAACATGGTAAGTACGCTGGCTTTACAGCTCAGAGGTCTGGATTAAGTCCCAAGAGTAGGTGGGGCGAACTTTTACTGAAATGTTCGTCCATCTGGGCATTAGGTTCGAGTCGGTTGACAATGAGATACATAACACCTGTGGAGGACAAATGACTAATTTGGCCCTTTAACCGATTCAGTGACAAACAAACAACAGGTTTGGACCAAATATGATGCACAATCAAATGTACAAATATTATAATGTCGATTTCCTTTCGTTGAGCATTGCAATTGTGGAAGATACCACGAAACACAACAAATAACAGGATGACCCTGGTATGGCGATATTTCGTCCTTCTGTCCAAATGGGAGATCACATGTAGCGATGTATTATCCTTTGGCACTGGATCAGGTAAAAGGGCAGGGATTTAAGGGCGAGAGGATCGGCTTCATTGCACTGGGTTTTATCCCATATAGTTGGGTCTCTTTCCGAAGATCTGCCTGAAGCGTCGTACATAGCACAGGCTTCGCAGCTCCATTGACTAACTCCAGAAGTAGCCGAGAAAACTGAATTCGTGAACCGAGTGACGGAGTCGGGAAACAAACCTACGACCTTCGTAGCGCGAGGCATGCCGAGGCAGGTGGTTTGACTACTTCACCACGGAGCCTCCCCCACTTAACATAGTCGGAGAAGGGAATGACAGCTCGGTAGCACAGTTCCAAAATAAATGGTACTTTAGTAAAGGATGAGAGGAAAAGTCCACACTAGCCTGACTGCGATAGAAACAAGCCTTTCAGGGGTCACACGACCTGACCGTCAGTGCATGGAACTTAAAGAGATCGAACTCTATGATCCAGCGGAACCTTAACAAACAACTCACCGACATGTTCGGCGTGCTGGTTTTTTCCGGTCTTAACCAACCAACTAACCAAAATATTCGGTGTGTGGGGTCTCTCTGGTCTCAACCAAACAACTAACCGAAATATTCGGTTTGTGGGATCGCTCCGGCCTCAACCAAACAGCTAACCGAAATATTCGGTGTGCGCGGTATCTCCGGTCTCAAACAAACAATTAACCAAAATATTTCGTGTGGGGTCTCTCCGGTTTGAACCAAACAACTAACCGAATTGTTGGGAGTGTTGAGTCTCTCCAGTCTTAACTAAACAACTAACCGAAATGTTGGGAGTATGGGGTCTCTCCAGTCTTAACTAAACAACTAACCGAAATGTTGGGAGTGTGGGGTCCCTCCAGTCTTAACTAAACAACTTACCGAAATGTTGGGAGTGTGGGGTCTATCCAATCTTAACTGAACAACTAACCGAAATGTTGGGAGTGTGGGGTCCCTCCAGTCTTAACTAAACAACTTACCGAAATGTTGGGAGTGTGGGGTCTATCCAATCTTAACTGAACAACTAACCGAAATGTTGGGAGTGTGGAGTCTCTCCAGTCTTAACTAAACAACTTACCGAAATGTTGGGAGTGTGGGGTCTATCCAATCTTAACTGAACAACTAACCGAAATGTTGGGAGTGTGGGGTCCCTCCAGTCTTAACCAAACAACTAACCGAAATGTTGGGAGTGTGGGGTCTATCCAATCTTAACTAAACAACTAACCGAAATGTTGGGAGTGTGGGGTCTCTCCAGTCTTAAATAAACAACTAACCGAAATGTTGGGAGTGTGGGGTCCCTCCAGTCTTAACTAAACAACTAACCGAAATGTTGGGAGTGTGGGGTCCCTCCAGTCTTAACCAAAAAACTAACCAACATGTTTGGAGTGTTGGGTCTCTCCAGTCTTAAATAAACCGAAATGTTGGGAGTGTGGGGTCCCTCCAGTCCTAACCAAAAAACTAACCAACATGTTTGGAGTGTGGGGTCTCTCCGATCTTAACCAAACAACTAACCGAAATGTGGGAGTGTGGAGTCTATCCAATCTTAAATAAACAACTAACCGAAATGTGGGAGTGTGGAGTCTATCCAATCTTAACTAAACAACTAACCGAAATGTGGGAGTGTGGAGTCTATCCAATCTTAAATAAACAACTAACCGAAATGTGGGAGTGTGGAGTCTATCCAATCTTAACTAAACAACTAACCGAAATGTGGGAGTGTGGAGTCTATCCAATCTTAACTAAACAACTAACCGAAATGTGGGAGTGTGGAGTCTATCCAATCTTAACTAAACAACTAACCGAAATGTGGGAGTGTGGAGTCTATCCAATCTTAACTAAACAACTAACCGAAATGTGGGAGTGTGGGGTCCCTCCAGTCTCACAACACGCTGCCTGGTCTATTCGGTCATGAAATCGTATAACAAGCCTGTTCTATTTTGAGGCTCTACATTTTATAATGTCCACGGCAGTTGGACATCGATAAGAATTAGACAAAATAAGTCGATCTATCGGCGGTAAGTTTTGTAATGTGAATTATGGGACGGACCATTACATCACTCCACTAGCACATGTTTCTAGGACTCGTATCGGTGGTTTAAACCCGCACAGTCTCAGTTAAAAGTTAGTTTACATGACTTCGCAGTAAACCCCAGTATGTTTGAGCTGTTTTTGATTTATTGGAAAATTTACGTTCTACGGCTTGCCATTGATTTCTGAACGACCGGCGTTCATTATCATTGCATGAAAAGCAACGCGGTCTGCTGCCAAATCGTCCGTAGCTGTATTTCGAACAGGGTATGCGGGATTATGAATTGCGTCTGTACCACCTTCGCCACAGAGCCGGTCTGTCTGTAGTAAGTTATGTGATGTGAAGTATCTGACCGTCCATCACGTCTCCCCACAGACGTACGTTTCTAGGGTTATTATACTATAGATGGTTTTAACCCTTCTGAAACCATCCTACCTCTTGGTCATATTCTGTTTCTAACGCCTTCAATCTTCTCGGTTGTCAACGAGTCCTTCTCTAGTCACGATGGAACGAGAACATGGCTATGATCTAGTCCTTGTAGGGGCCACTATTCTTATTTTCAATTGTGAATCCGTGTTGTGTATCATGTGATTATTAACCATCCATGCCACGCACAGTATTCTCACCTTCTTCGATCACTCGACTAAATGGTTGAATTCAAGGTCACATTCAACCAATGTTCTATTTCAGATCACACAAATGGAAGGTCTTTGGTCGACCGAAGATCCCGTGGTGTGTATACCCACACCTGCTGTAAATATTCAGTTGTGGGTAGGGTTTTATTTTTCTGTCTTCGAAACTTTGCCATGTATATGTACCAACTAAATCATGTGAATTTATTTATCAAGTTAATTTTTAAATAAAATAAAATAAAAAGAATACAAAATCTCGTGGCGAAAAATATGAGAAAAAACCTCGGCCATCTTACATAGAAAGTGTCAAAGATATGCAGTTTTTGGTCATAGCATTTCTGCATCATGTTACGTATAGCATTGTATAGTATTATGAACATATGGTACAGCACCAGTAAAGAAGTTAAAGTACAATTTTTGAGAACATACATCTTTCCTGTGCGACATATGGAAGTAAGCCATAGACGATTTCACATTTACAAAAGAAGAAAACTGGAGCTTTTAAGCTTGAATGTTACAGGCGAAAAATGCTTAGAATATCATGTCCTTTGCATAAAGTCGCTCTCATCACAGCCCGCCAAAAAGCGAAACAAAATGATTAATTCTCCCTCATCATCGTCTTTATCATTATTATTATCATCGTTATCATCACGGCCACCCGAAAAGCGAAACAAAATGATTAATTTTCCCTCATCATCGTCTTTATCATTATCATCATTATCATCGTTATCATCACGGCCCACCGAAAAGCGAAACAAAATGATTAATTTTCCATCATCATCATCTTTATCATTAAAATCATCATCATCATCTTTATCATTATTATATCATAATCGTTATCATCTCGGCCCGCCGCAAAGCGAAGCAAAATGAGTTATTCTCCATCATCATCATCATCATCATCATCATCATCATCATCATCATCATCATCATCATCATCATCATCATCATCATCATCATCATCATCATCATCATCTTTATCATTATAGTCATCGTCGTTCTCATAAAGGCTCGCCGAAAAGCGAAATAAAATTAATAATTCTCCATCATCATCATCATCATCATCACTATCATTACCATCATCATCGTTAACATCACGGTCCGCTGAAAAGCGAAACAAGATGATTAATTCTCCCTCATCATCATCTTTACCATTATCATCATCATCGTTATCATCACGGTCCGCTGAAAAGCGAAACAAAATTATTATTAATTTTCCCTCATCATCTTCTGTATCATTATCATCATCGTTATCTTCACTATCATAATGTACAAAGTCCTTTGCAGAACGTCGCTCTCATCACGGCTCGCCGAAGAGATACAGTTCCCTGCCTTGAGCATGCTCATGTCCAGGGTGTCATCAACGCCCCGTGTCCATCTTCGTGCTAGCAGATCCCTGCCTCTGTGTCCAGTAATCAGGACTCAAATCGCTGTTTTCTCCAAACAACTGTTGGCCTTTAAAGTGAACAAAGTATTTCAGTTTCCCAGACATTATGATTTTTACGAGCCAGCTTTCTTCCATGTTCAGATCTTTTAAAATACGAGTGACTATTCACAAAAATCTGTGGTCACGTGACCTGTGTTTGACTACTACAACACGTGAATAGGGGCTCGTATTATTCACAACATTTTGTGAATAGGGGCTCTCATAATAAAATATGTTATTTTAAAGGGAGCCCAAATTCACAAAATTGTGTGAATAATACAAGCCCATATTCACACAAATTTGAAGAAGACTCTATTATTATCTCTTCTTGTCTGTCTTTTTTTGCAAGTTCTTTTTCTTCAAATCTCACAAAGACGATATTTGTCGACAAGGACACACTTTACGTACAGTCATATTTTATTTGCAAAGTTGCAAATAAAATTCACATTAAACAAAGACATCTATTGGATCCATCGATTCCGACACTCGATCATTCCACTGCCTTTCTGGGGGATGCGCTCCAGGGCAGCTTCCGCAGAGCTAAAGAGCACACTTTATTCACAAGCTTCGAGTTTCTCAGTTCTGTATTTTAGTTCCTAATGTTTAATATTTTTTATTAAAAATTGGCAGAAAAAAAAACAACATTGCCGGCGGAGAGTCGAACCCGGTCTCCCGCGTGACAGGCGGAGACACTAATGATAGTTCCACAAACAATAATAATGTAGTCAAACATAGGTCACGTTACCACAAATGTTTGTGAATAGCCACTCCGTGTTATTAATATTGTTTACTTCCTATTGGTCCACGTTATTGATTAATTGTCAAGGATAACTTGTTGTGTTCATCGTAATTGTTTTGCGTATCCTTTTACAGGACTTAGCTGTCAACAGCAGCATCTTTCAGCTGTCTGTTGATCTCTTGGCAAGATTACGCTCAGTAGTTTGCCATTGCTTTCTGAGCGGCCGGCTCAGTATCCCGCAAGTCACGAGCGGGGGTCGAACCACCTCAGTTCTCGCTCCGCTGCGAGACTCTGCGTGATAAACGGGATTACAGAGAGAAAGTGTTGTAACCCCACAGCCAGAGAGACCGGCTCATCGTAATTACATTACAGAATTCACTAAAATAGCACATAGAGTTTTAATAATTAAAAGTAACATCGCCCAGATATTGTTTTTGGCGCTGCAATAATAAATATCAACACAGAATCAACAGTTCAACCACCATTAGTCTCATGCTCTAAACGGCAACAGGTCAATTCTCACCAAACCGGGATTGGTCCAGCTGTATCTGAAATTAATCAAACAAACGGCAGATAGCACGAGACGTTGAATTAAACATAGCCTGTTGAATTAAGCTTGAGTTGTTTATGAAAATAAACATGAGGTGTTGAATTCTTTATGAGTTGTTGAATTAAACATGCGATGCGGAAATGTTCATGCGATGTTGAATTAAACATGTGACGTCGAATTGTTCATAAGATGTTGAATTGTTCATGACATGGTGAATTAAACATGAACTGTTGAATTGTTCATGACATAGTGAATTAAACATTAAATGTTGAATTGTTCGAGGCAAGATCGAGGGGAACAGACCAAGGGGAAGACCTAGAAGCAAGTACCTGGATGGCTTGGCCTTTATGGCATGGTCGAGACAGAAACACGGAGCTGATCCACGACTCTGGTGATCGGGTGAGGTGGCAGAACATGACCGCCCACGCTTACCGGCATGGCACATGATGGATGGATGGTTGAGTTGTTCATGAGATGTTAAATTATTCATGACATGTTAAATTAAACATGAGATGTTGAATTGTTCGTGCTCGTGACATGTTAAATTGTTCATGAGATGTTGAATTAAACATGCAATGTAATTTTTCATAAGATGTTGAATTAAACATGCAATGCAATTGTTCAAGAGATGTTGAATTGTTCATGAGATATTGAATTTTTCATGAGAAGTTGAAATATTCGTGAGATGTTGAATTGTTCATGAGATGTTGTTTAAACATGATATTTTGAATTGTTTATGAAATGTTGCATTGTTCATGAGATCTGGAATTGTTCATGAGTTGTTGAATTAAGGATGCAATGTTGAAATGTTCATGAGATGTTAAATTGTTCATGAGATCTTAAATTGCTCATAAGATATTGCATTGTTCATGAGATGTTAAATTGTTTATAAGATATTGCATTGTTCATGAGATGTTGAATTGTTCATGAGATCTTGAATTGTTCATAAGATATTGCATTGTTCATGAGATGTTAAAGTAGACATGCAATATAGTTGTTCATGAGATGTTGAATTAAACATGCAATGTAATTGTTCATGAGATGTTGAATTGTTGATATGATGATGAATTATTCAGGAGATTTTGAATTTAACATGAGCTGTTGAATTAAACATGATATTTTGAATTGTTTAAAAGATGTTGAATTGTTCATAAGATATTGAATTGTTTATGAGATGTTGCATTGTTTATGAGATGTTGAATTGTTAATTAGATTTTGCAGTGTTCATGCGACGTTGGATTGTTTATGAGGTGTTGAGATGTTGCATTGTTCATGAGATGTTGAATTATTCATGAGATTCTTAATTGTTCATGAGACTTTAAATTGTTCATGAGATGTTGAATTGTTCATGAGATGTTGAATTGTTCATGAGATGTTGAATTGTTCATGAGATGTTGAATTGTTCATAAGATGTTGAATTGTTTATGAGATGTTGCATTGTTTATGAGATGTTTAATTGTTCATAAGATGTTTAATTGTTCATGAGATTGTAATTTGTTCGTGAGATGTTGAATTGTTTATGAGATGTTGAATTGTTCATTAGATTTTGCAGTGTTCATGTGACGTTGGATTGTTTATGAGGTGTTGAGATGTTGCATTGTTCATGAGATGTTGAATTGTTCATGAGATTCTTAATTGTTCATGAGACTTTAAATTGTTCATGAGATGTTGAATAGTTCATAAGATGTTACATTGTTCATGTGGCGATGAATTATTCTGGAGATAATTAATCGTGAGATGTTGAATTGTTCATATGATGTTGAATTGTTCATAAGATGTTGCATTGTTCATAAGATGTTGCCTTGTTCATAAGATGTTGAATTGTTCATGAAATTTTTAATTGTTCATAAGATGTTGAATTGTTCATAAGAGATGTTAAATTGTTCATGAGATGTTGAATTGTTGATGAGATGTTGCTTTATTCATATGATGCTGCATTATTCTGGAGATTTTGAATTAAGCATGTGATGTTTAATTAAAAATTATATTTTGAATTGTTTACGAGATATTAAATTGTTCGTGAGATGTTGAATTGTTGATAAGACGTTGCATTGTTCATGATATTTTGAATTGGTCATCACATGTTGAATTAAACATGAGATGGTGAAGTAAACATGAGATATTGAATTAAACATAGGTCGTTGAATTAAACATAAGCCGCCCAATACAACGTGAGACTCTCAAATTTCAAGAAGCGCCTGGGAGTTTCTGACGAAAGTTTGTGGACTGTGGCTTGGCGCAGGAGAGCACCATCACAACATCTAGTCTGAGAATGAATGTGGAAGTGGCCACAGCGGCGTTCCGCTGGCTGGAGGGCAAACAACAACAGCATGTCGTGGTTATAACGGATTCACAAAGTATGCCGAGAAAGGCGAAGACAGGCATGTTCGGACAGAGTGGCAGACTACAATTCAATAATCCAAAATAGAGCGCATCTGCTGGATTGTCCCATCACGACATGCTTGTGTACTGGGAAACGAGCAGGAGGACAGATTGGCTGGGTCTGCATCGCTTGATGGGGTAATTTTGCACGATGAGCCAGATATGGTCGGGGCCCTTTGGAATGGCGTGTCTAGTGCGGAAGAAGAATTAGATTCTCACGGCTTGGGGAGAATGGTGCTGCAGGGGGTGAGCAGAGGGTCTGGCCGACTCTCGTGACTCCCAGGAAAGGCCAGACGGACACATAATCAGGCTCCTACTGGTAACATTAGTAGTGGGACTCTTCGCTGGCTGTTGTAGAATGAGGACATCTGTCTGTCTGTCTGTCTGTAGGTAAATGTGTATATATACGCAGTATGTGTATGTGTGTACTTGTGTATGCGAATGCGTGCTTGCTTGTCTGTCTGTCTCGCTTTATGTCTCTCTCTGTCCGTATTTTTTTTTTAAATGAATATGACCGCTATGTGTGTGAATAATTTTCAGGTCATACGTACATAGACAGTAAAAAGAGGCTTCATCATTCAAAATGAACAACATTTATCTTTTGTTCGAAAAGAAACATTCACAGAATGCATCTGGTGAATAGAAACCAGACAGGGATTATATAACATATGTATTATTTGAGCTCTCTTACGTGTGGTCATGGGCCATCAGATATCCCTCTACTGCTGGCTTTATCACGGGGATTCCCCCAGGACTGTGTTTACCTCGTCCAGTAATGACCTCAATGAACCTCATATTCCTGCTGTAGTTACTACGCTCGTAGTCTGAAATAGATTACAGTATTAGGAACTGCTGGCAAAATACACATTACCCAAGGAAATGCAGGCCATTTGAAAAATCATGATGGGAAATGCATTACCCAAAGGGAATATAAGACATTGATAATTCCTTTATCGTATATATGGAATCGGTTCGTGAGCCGCTTACCGGGCGTTCGAAACGCAGCCGCGACCGATTTGTACTGCAGACCGTGTCACGTTGTATAATAACTTGTTGGTATGGGAGCCGGTTGTTCAGAAAGCAATGGCAAACTTCTGAACGTAAAATTTGCATAGTACATCAACAGCAGCTGGAAAATGCTGGTGTTGACTGCAACGTCCTGCAAGGGATATGCAACATTAAAAATAAAAAATAAAAATAAAAAATATGGATTGCACTCGAAACTACTGATTACACAACATTACAATCGGAAATGCAGGTCAATGGGAAGCCCCAATGGGAAACCCCTAAAAGCAGCAATATAAATACACGCTAACACATCGGGGAAGAAATATTGGGAGCTGCAGTGTAAAGGAGATAATACATCAGATAACATGTAGAGGCATACAGCAGAGGATGCACAAGACAACAGATTGCTGTAGATATGAGGGGATAGTAGACAACATAAGAAGTAGATATGAGAGATACTAGACAACAGTAGATATAGATATGAGAGGATACTATATAATTGTAGAACTAGTTATGAGAGAATAGTAGATAACAGTAGGAGTAGATATGAGATTATACTAGACAAAGAACGAATGAACGAACAATCTTTATTTTCAACGGGTTAAGAATTGGGCACGCAGGCCCGTCTGACATTCTGTAGAAGTAGAAATGGAGGGATAGTAGACTGCAGTTGGAAGTAGATATGAGAGGATAGAAGATAACAGTAGAAGTTGATATGAGAGGATATAAGATAACAGTAGAAGTAGATATGAGAGGATAGTAGATAACTGTAGAAGTAGATATGAGAGGATACTTGACAACAGTAGAAGTAGATATAAGAGGATAGTAGATAACTGTAGAAGTAGATATGAGAGGATAGTAGATAACTGTAGAAGTAGATATGAGAGGATACTTGACAACAGTAGAAGTAGATATGAGAGGATAGTAGATAACTGTAGAAGTAGATATGAGAGGATAGTAGATAACTGTAGAAGTAGATATGAGAGGATAGTAGATAACTGTAGAAGTAGATATGAGAGGATACTTGACAACAGTAGAAGTAGATATGAGAGGATAGTAGATAACTGTAGAAGCAGATATGAGAGGATACTTGACAACAGTAGAAGTAGATATGAGAGGATAGTAGATAACTGTAGAAGTAGATATGAGAGGATACTTTACAACTGTAGAAGTAGATATGAGAGGATAGATGATAACAGTAGAAGTAGATATGAGAGGATAGTAGATAACTGTAGAAGTAGATATGAGAGGATAGTAGATAACTGTAGAAGTAGATATGAGAGGATACTTGACAACAGTAGAAGTAGATATGAGAGGATAGTAGATAACTGTAGAAGTAGATATGAGAGGATAGTAGATAACTGTAGAAGTAGATATGAGAGGATAGTAGATAACTGTAGAAGTAGATATGAGAGGATACTTGACAACAGTAGAAGTAGATATGAGAGGATAGTAGATAACTGTAGAAGTAGATATGAGAGGATACTTGACAACAGTAGAAGTAGATATGAGAGGATAGTAGATAACTGTAGAAGTAGATATGAGAGGATGCTTTACAGCAGTAGAAGTAGATATGAGAGGATAGATGATAACTGTAGAAGTAGATATGAGAGGATAGTAGATAACAGTAGAAGTAGATATGAGAGGATAGAAGATAACAGTAGAAGTAGATATGAAAGGATAGAAGATAACTGTAGAAGTAGATATGAGAGGATACTTGACAACAGTAGAAGTAGATATGAGAGGATAGAAGATAACTGTAGAAGTAGATATGAGAGGATACTTTACAACAGTAGAAGTAGATATGAGAGGATAGATGATAACAGTAGAAGTAGATATGAGAGGATACTTGACAACTGTAGAAGTAGATATGAGAGGATAGTAGATAACTGTAGAAGTAGATATGAGAGGATACTTTACAACAGTAGAAGTAGATATGAGAGGATAGATGATAACTGTAGAAGTAGATATGAAAGGATAGAAGATAACTGTAGAAGTAGATATGAGAGGATACTTGACAACAGTAGAAGTAGATATGAGAGGATAGAAGATAACTGTAGAAGTAGATATGAGAGGATACTTTACAACAGTAGAAGTAGATATGAAAGGATAGAAGATAACTGTAGAAGTAGATATGAGAGGATACTTGACAACAGTAGAAGTAGATATGAGAGGATAGTAGATAACTGTAGAAGTAGATATGAGAGGATACTTTACAACAGTAGAAGTAGATATGAGAGGATAGATGATAACAGTAGAAGTAGATATGAGAGGATAGTAGATAACTGTAGAAGTAGATATGAGAGGATAGTAGATAACTGTAGAAGTAGATATGAGAGGATACTTGACAACAGTAGAAGTAGATATGAGAGGATAGTAGATAACTGTAGAAGTAGATATGAGAGGATAGTAGATAACTGTAGAAGTAGATATGAGAGGATAGTAGATAACTGTAGAAGTAGATATGAGAGGATACTTGACAACAGTAGAAGTAGATATGAGAGGATAGTAGATAACTGTAGAAGTAGATATGAGAGGATACTTGACAACAGTAGAAGTAGATATGAGAGGATAGTAGATAACTGTAGAAGTAGATATGAGAGGATACTTTACAACAGTAGAAGTAGATATGAGAGGATAGATGATAACTGTAGAAGTAGATATGAGAGGATAGAAGATAACAGTAGAAGTAGATATGAAAGGATAGAAGATAACTGTAGAAGTAGATATGAGAGGATAGAAGATAACTGTAGAAGTAGATATGAGAGGATACTTGACAACAGTAGAAGTAGATATGAAAGGATAGTAGATAACTGTAAAGTAGATATGAATGGATAGTAGATAACTGTAGAAGTAGATATGAAATGATAGTAGATAACAGTAGAAGTAGATATGAAATGATAGTAGATAACAGTAGAAGTAGATATGAAATGATAGTAGATAACTGTAGAAGTAGATATTAAATGATAGTAGATAACAGTAGAAGTAGATATGAAATGATAGTAGATAACTGTAGAAGTAGATATGAAATGATAGTAGATAACAGTAGAAGTAGATATGAAATGATAGTAGATAACAGTAGAAGTAGATATGAAATGATAGTAGATAACTGTAGAAGTAGATATGAAATGATAGTAGATAACAGTAGAAGTAGATATGAAATGATAGTAGATAACAGTAGAAGTAGATATGAAATGATAGTAGATAACTGTAGAAGTAGATATGAAAGGATAGTAGATAACTGTAGAAGTAGGATATGAGAGGATAGTAGATAACTGTAGAAGTAGATATGAGAGGATACTTGACAACAGTAGAAGTAGATATGAGAGGATAGTAGATAACTGTAGAAGTAGATATGAGAGGATAGTAGATAACTGTAGAAGTAGGATATGAGAGGATAGTAGATAACTGTAGAAGTAGATATGAGAGGATACTTGACAACAGTAGAAGTAGATATGATAGGATACTAAGTTAGTTGCATGCCCTTTACAGGCCGTGGTACACTACAGCACTTGTATCCGTTTCTGAGTTAGTATGCAAGTTTACTTTCAGTAATTTGCCATTGCTTTTTACACAAAGTCTCTCACACCACTGCTAACAAGCAAGACTAGGCAGGGGATGAGTGGTCTCGAGGTATGGTGTCCGCCTCGAGTGCTGGAGGTCCCGGGTTCAGGTCCCGGTGAGGACCGGGATTTATTTAAAAAATCCACCTGGATTTCCAGTAATAAAATTTCCCCTGGTCTCTGGGTAGTTAGATCGGACGCCCGTGTGTATTGTTGCGCACGTAAAAAATCCCTTGGCAGTTGGAAATCGAAAAAGAGTAGCCTAACGGCGCTGCCTGGGCAAAATTTCGAGTTAAAAATCTACCCAAAGTATTTCAGGATCCTCGCCGATGCAACGGAGTTCGTGCATTGAGCTGAGTTTCTCCAGACTCAAGTTTGAGTTAGGAGAAAAACGTAGCACTTATCGGTTAAACCGTGTGCCGTGATGTTGATCCAACGACTAAACTAAACTAAACTAAGACTAGGCATTGTGCTTTGAAATCACGTGCAGCTGATTTCGAACGAGAGTCAAGTTCGCTACCCCTTAGCTGAAGACGCCGGCTGAGAGGATCGTGGCGAACGGCTAGAAATAGATAAGAGATTATATAGTATATAATATACTATATAGGATATGGAAGTAGATAGAAGATTAAATACTAGACAAGATATAGAAGTAGATAGGAGATGGTATAGTAGACAATACTTTGAAGAAGATAGTAGATTATATACAACAGACAGCAGTAATGATAACATGGATGAATTTTATAGTGATTTTGAGAATGCCTTCAAGAAATGCAAGAAATCTTAATTACATGTCGCATTGGGTGACTTTAACGCTAAAGTTTGAAATCAACAACACGAATGCATGGAAGGCAAGTATGTATAGACTAGGGGAAGAGAATGAAAGATGTTGCAGACTTGCAAGAGCATGATATGATTATTGGAAACACCTAGTATCAACAACATCCAAAGAGATTATGGACATGGAGAAGTCCTGACATTAAAAATAGAAACGAGATTGATTCATCCTCATCGACAGAAGATTTCCAAATGCCTTAAGTCGCAAAAACTATTCCAAGTGCAGATTGGTGAAGCGTCCATAGATTAGTCATAAGCAATATACATATACAATAAAAGATGGTCAAATATACAACAAGAAACACAGCATTTGATCAACGTGCACTAAAGAGTGAGGAGAAAAAGGGAGAACTCGGTAAGATGTGGGTTGTTTTCTGTCGGGGACAAAAAGAAAACCATAACCTGCACAGTTCTCGGCGACTGCGCCAACTATCCAGCCGGCCTTAATCCCTCAGGCTCAAGACTCCTTTGCCATATACAGCAAGACACTGTATAGGCAATCGATGACATTTTTAAAAATTTCTTTTTTGTTTTAAATTTTGGGAGGTGGGGGAAGTTAAAAATCTTAAGAGATGTGGTTTTACACGAGGCTCATGAGAACTCCATGGACAGCTAGAATGAGTAATTACAACGTGTTAAAAGATGCCAAGACACAAAGACAACTTACTACACACATCAGACAGAGGCAGTTGTCAGAAGCTAGAAAATTGTTTTGATTTAAAGAACCTGAGATAAAGAAAGACGGAGAGAGAAAGAAAGAGAATGAGAGAGAGAGAGAGAGAGAGAGAGAAAGAGAGAGAGAAAGAGAGAGAGAGAGAGAGAGAGAGAGAGAGAGAGAGAGAGAGAGAGAGAGAGAGAGAGAGAAAGTTGTCTCTTGACAGTTTTGTGGCGTGGCAGGTTGAGTGTCAGCACATGAACTGATTCATGCTGTTGGAGATCACAAGATGTGGAGAAGCATGGTCGCCAACACGAGTCAGAAAGACACTTAGTGAGGATAATGATTGCAAGGCATGATTCCGGGAAGAAGAGCCAGGGGTCAAACAGCATACCAGAAGAAGAAACCAGCAAGTAAAAACCAGTAAGAAGAAACCAGCAAGTAAACACCAGCAAAAAGAAACCAGCAAGAAGAAACCAGCGAATAAAAACCAGCAAGAAGAAACCAGCGAGTAAACACCAGCAAAAAGAAACCAGCAAGAAAAAACCAGCAGGAAGAGGCTGGAAAATAGCAAGAGATTGGGAAATTGTCCCGAGAACCGCAATGTGAGCGACGTTCTGCATTACTTGATTATATGATATACACAATGTGAAATATTAAACAAATAAGAACAAATATCAACATCAGTTGTCTGAAATAACAGTAGACTCTTGTTGTTGTTGTTGTTGTTGTTGTTGTTGTTGTTGTTATAGTTGTTGTTATTGTTGTTGTCGTCGTCGTCCTCGTCCTTATCTTCTTCTTCCTCCTACTCCTTCTCCTCCTCCTCCTCCTCCTCATCCTTCTTCTTCTTCTTCTTCTTCTTCTTCTTCTTCTTCTTCTTCTTCTTCTTCTTCTTCTTCTTCTTCTTCTTCTTCTTCTTCTTCTTCTTCTTCTTCTTCTTCTTCTTCTTCTTCTAACACCTACAGATGTCAGTATGCATACATCCAAAGAAAGTAACAATCAACACAAGCTTATTGACATCCCCACAGTTTGACCTCAAATGGAGCGGGTTTAGGCCAAAAAGTTGTCTCAGTGTACCACATGCTGGGCGCCTCCTGCAACGAATATTTAACTGTCATTTTACTAGTTCCACAGTTACATTTACGGGTATCGCCATTCTGTTGTTTATTAAACGAAAAGTATTTCAACTTAATGTATCCTGAGAGAGTCTGAAGATCGTTACTTCTTCTCTTCGGTGAAGTTGGTAATATGCATACTCTTTCTCGTGGTCTGGATGCTTTAATTTCCACTTTGTTCTACATTTGCTTCTTCTTCTTCTTCTTTCGTTCGCCTAAAATATGTTTATAACTGCAATGTTGTCTCTTGTATGAATCTAACAGTCTTTTTTAGTTCATTCAGCGGTCCATAGAGTTTATCTTCCACTGTTGTCTCTCTAGGCCAGAAGGTTCGCCTGGATATGTTGTAGTTTGGGCAATCCTGGAGTATGTGCTCTGCTGTCTGCGACGCCAAACGACATGTGCACATGGCTGAGTCACCAATCTTGAATTTTGTATACATGTGGTTGCGTAATCTATTGTGTCCTGTTCTGAGGCGCAGAAGAATGACCTGTTCTGGTCTGTCCATAACGTGGTAGTCGTCTTGAGTAAGGTTTGGTGGCCTTCTGACTGATTTGATCATTCTTTTCTTTTGGTGGTATGTAATAGGCACATCTGGTTGTTCTTCTTGTGCTCCTTCCTTAGCCAATCGATCAGCTCTGTCGTTTCCGGGGATTCCACAGTGGGATGGTATCCACTGTATGGTGATCTTACGATGACTGCTAAGTTCAGAAAGCAGTGTCCTCAGAACTGGCAATTTCCCATTTGCTTATTATAAATGAAAAGATAATACAACCTGAAATAGGGGAAGAACAATGTGGTTTTGTAGAAGGAAAGGGTACAGTAAATGCTGTGTATATGCTGCGAACAGTTATTGAACGTGCTTTAGAAGTAAACAAGGATATACATCTTTGCTTTATTGACTACACAAAGGCTTTTGATAGAGTAAGACATGTCAACATTGTGGATATGCTGGCAGATCTACAAATTGATGGGAAAGACATTAGACTTATAAAAAACATATATTGGAAACAACAAGCTGCCATAAGAATTGATAATGAAGTAGGACAATACCAACCTATTAAGAGAGGTGTTAGGCAGGGATGTGTAATGTCTCCAGATCTTTTTTCCTTATACAGTGAAAATATTTTCAGAAATGTAGAAGACCTAAATGGAATCAGCATTGGAGGACGAAACATAAATAACATTAGATATGCAGATGATACAGTATTGATTGCAGACAATGCACAGGATCTGCAACAATTAGTAGACGCTGTGGTTGTACACAGTGAGCAGCTGGGGTTGGAATTAAATTGTAGGAAGACACAGGTTATGGTCGTCACTAGGAAGAACGAAGTACCACAATGTAATATACAAGTAAATGGGAATATTCTTCAGCAAGTGAATCGGTTCAATTATCTCGGAACAGTCATAACATCTGATGGCAGATGCCTTGAAGAGATTAGAACAAGAATCGCCATTGCGAAGGTAGCCTTTAGCAAGATGAAAAACATTCTGATCAATAAATTGATGTCAATTGAAACGAGAAAAAGAGTGTTGAGGGGATACATAGAGCCTGTTCTTTTGTATGGATGTGAAACTTGGACAATGTGCAGTCAAGCTGAAAAACATCTGATGGCTGCAGAAATGTGGTTTCTGAGGAAAATGCAAAGAATACCATGGACAGATAGAAAAACCAATGACCAAGTACTACAAGAGACAAATGAAAATCGTAGATTGATTAGAGAAATTAGACGTAGACAGTCAAAATTTTTTGGACATGTTATGAGAAGAAATGGACTGGAGAACTTGGTGACAGCTGGCAAGATCGAGGGGAACAGACCAAGAGGAAGACCGAGAGGAAAATACCTGGATGGCTTGGCCACATGGCATGGACGAGACAGGAACACTGAGCTGATCCACGACTCTGGTGATCGAGTGAAATGGCGAATCATGACCGCCCACGCTTTCCGGCATGGCACATGATTGATTGATTGATTATTATAAATCTCTTGGCCTCATCATAGCTTGTGTCTATATCAGGCTGAAGTAGTCTTCCACCTTCCTGTGTCGGTCTATCGGCTTCTTCAATTCCAAGTATCTTACGGTGTGAAGGAATCATAGTTGGACACTATATATTTCACTGAAATCCCGTAAGAGGGACGAGAATATTTCTATACAAATACAATGCAGGATTTGATTTCATTTCACCTATGTACAGTTTTCTAAACAATGACATGGGAACCGGGCGATGAGACAATACACCACACATACTTCATAACAATGATTACCTGTTATTGATTCCTGAAGAAAGTGTTTGAAGACTGCCATGGCGTCCTTCAGGGAGTAATAATGTAGGTCAAGTTGTCGATGCCCAGTTGATGTGTTAAAGTTACTTTTTGGTTTAATTGTGAAATTCTCTACATATCTTGTGTTGGGTGTCACTGCTGGTCTGTCAGTTGATTTTGCTTTCGTTTGGTTCTGAACATTTGTTGACGTAATGTTGCTATGTAATTTCTGTTGTTGACTCGTGGATAACGACACATATTCCTTTGCTGGTACGATCTCTTTTCTGATGTTAGGAATTTCCAACCGTTGGGCCGCTCTTTGTTCGATAAAACGTGTTCTCAATTCATTAATATTTGTACTTGGTTTATGAGTACTCGAGAAGGGAGATATATTTTCTTTACCTATTATTCCTAATTGAAAGTTATCTTGTACTCTTTCTTTATTTATATGTATGGCCCGCCACAAATTCACTTTGTCCATAATTGTTTCTGTTCCAAAATTATGGGGTACTCTTTCCTCATTATTAATTGTGACATGGGATATTTCTTTATACGACTGTTCTTCTATTACAGAACCACTTGCTACTTTCTCCTCATCAACAACCGTGACTAGCGACGGATTACCATTAACAGTTCTTGTTTCTGGTTCGTCATGTGAAGACGCTTTTCTTTGAGATTCAACATCGTTGTCAACGTTGCTTTGTGCTCTTCTTTGAGATTCAACATCGTTGTCAATGTTGCTTTGTGCTCTTCTTTGAGATTCAACATCGTTGTCAACGTTGCTTTGAACCCCATGGTTACTGTAGCCCTATAACAGAAAGACAAGAGGCTTATTATTAGATCATGGATGAATTACCGAATCAAACAGATCTTGATTAACTTGAAGATGGGAGTTTGGGGGGGGGGGGGGAGCCTGTTGTTATCACATATTATTATTCTATGGTCTAGAATGGTGGTTCTAAACCGGTGGGGAGTCCCCCCCCCCCCCTCCACCCTTCCTTGGGGGAATTTGGAATTTTAGGGTTTTCAGGAGGAGGGGGGGGGGGTGAATTAAGATTATTTCAAGATCGCGTTAATACAAGAACCGATCACTTGATATTGTTTTTCCCTCCATACTTTAGAGTTCTATACTTCTCGCCCTTCTGAAATTCGTTTTATAATGTAAGTAGATCCGCAAATCACGTTTTTTGTAGACGTCTAGACTTATTCTAGTATATGTTATTAAATTTAGCTTCCAGTTTTACGTATACTGTGTAGGGACCCGGGGGGGGGGGAGGGGATTATAGGGAGGAAATGCGAAAAGAGCAAGGGCATTCTGAACATATGGTGAAGGAATGCATGGGCCAAAAAAGGTTGATAACCACTGATCTAGAAAATAAATAAATCCTGCCCCCCCCCCCCCTACCTTGACATTGGGTCTATTGACAATGAAATACCTCAAATCTGCGGAGGACACGTCATCAGTCTAGGTATCATGCCAGCTCGCCCGTTTGTGTTGTGCTGAATCATATGTGGTTATATCCTACGATGACTCTGAACAGATGTGAAGTTCCAGTACTGGTCTTTCCCAACCTCTGATTGCTGTTCTTAGAGAGAGGGAAGAAGAGGTCCGCAATACCGCCCCCGTGGAGATGGTTTTTAGCACCGGGACAGACATTTATGTGCCAATTTGACCCCAGTATGTGCAGATTAGACGACCTGAATGTATGGGACTTTAAGAATTAAAACTCACAGTCTTCCCTGGAATTCACAACCAACCACCAGAGAATTGACACTTCTGGACACTTGACACTTCTACGACATTATTTGTGAGATACCCTCATGCTGCAAGAGGTGATGACTGTTACGTTGAAATATTAAGGACACACTAGTTTCATCAGTCGACCTGAAAGCGGAAGACAAGGGCTGACGTGGCTAGAGCGGTATGTATATTTTGTGGAGAAGATGGGAAAAGCCACGATGAATAGAGTTGACCAGCCTACCTCATATTGATCTCTAGTATATGTGGTCGCTTCAAACTTCACACTTCTTCTTCGTTCATCCGGAGTTTTTTTTCGGACGTGATTGCGTTGTGCCTGTTTATAGCAGAGCTGCGTTCTTGCGCCGTTAGGCCGACACATCCGACTTCTGCGGGTATTTGTTGACCGGGTTAACCTTCCCGGAAACTTCACACTTCTATGTGCCATAAGATTATCCTTAGCCTTGACTTTCATGGTTCGGGGAAGACATTGTGTGATTACAATAAAGAGTGAGGGTTTCAGGTTTTGTTCTATAACATTCACTTGCTTCAGTGTCCAGTGCAAACCATCGGGCGCTGGAGCGTCAACTATTCCTTCCCACGACGCTTGACGGTAAAAATGGAAGATGATGATGATGATAATGATGATCATGACTTTCTCTTCCTTACAGTGTTCGTTGTTCCGATTTGTGATCTTTTTCTCTTCCAGTATCTCATGCAAAGAAAACCCTGTGAATAACGAATCATTGAGTGAAAATATGAAGTACAGAAGACACATTTTAGAAACAAACTAATTTATTTTCTCAGATTTCCTGCGTGATACTGTGAGTCATGTCACATCATATCATGTTAGATCTTGTTAGATTCCTGTATGTGAGTCATCATGTCATGACTGATCTTATCAGTATTCTCCGTTTAATTCTATTAGTCATGTCTATTATATCATGTTATAAGACAGATATTGTTAGGGTCGCTGCTTGACTCTGTGTCATGTCAGATATTAACAATTTTCCTGCTTGATACCATGAGTCATGACATGCAATGACATTTTGTTTTTTAACTTTTCTCTTGATTTTGTGAGTCATGTCATGCAGTTACAGATCTTGTCAGATTTCCCGCCTGATTCTGTAAGTCATGCAAAGCAATGTAAATTTCTGTCACTTTTCCCGCTTGATTATGATTATATGTATTATCGGAGCCGCCGAGGCGTTGTGGCTAGACACTCCTCTGCCTACCCGGTAATCATTCATTCATTCATTCATTCATTCATTCATTCATTCATTCATTCTCTAGCATGTCCTTTGCAGAACCCCCGCTTCCACAACAACCTTCCGGAAAACTTCTCAGTCACAATCAAGATGTCCCGCGTCAGATACACCCATCTGGAGATCATCTGCCAGATCCTGCACCCCTCTTCTCTTTGGCCTTCCTCTTCCTCTCTGCCTGGGCATATACTCTGCGTCTTAGTCTAATACATGGGATTTCCTTGGTAACACCGTGGGAATGATCTCCGTCATCACAATTACTAGTACTGGTCCCTGAGTCACATTCTTCTCCAGTGTTATCTGATCTGCCTGGCCTGGGGGTCTAAACACCAGATCTCTTTCGTATTATGTTTACTTTCATTGCTATTCGGGTTTCTTGGCAAGTTTTACAGAAGGTCGTTTACCGTTGCTTTCCTTCTGGGCAGTGACTGTACTGATCGGTGGCCATAGCCATTGTCTCTACTGATGAGATCATCTGCCTATCGCCGCAGAGTTGCAGACCATAACCAGCAACAATCTGTCGGCTGCTCTCACACTCCATCCAACATCTGCTTCCATGGCTTCACGTAACCGTGATGGGGGATTGGGGGGGGGGAAGTGGCTAAACGGGTATTCCACCTTGCCCAAGGGTGTCCCGTAGACTAACGGAGGAAAGGAGGCGTCTTACATCTCCTTCCCTTCACTTCCCCGCTAAAATTGCAAACTAATGAACATAAAATTGCCTAGAAAATTAACCTGGGGTTGATCGCAAAGTCCTGCAAAGGATATGCAACACACATACACACCAACACACACACACCAACACACCAACATACACACCAACACACACACACACACCAACACATCCACACACCAACATAAACACCAACACACACATACACACAAACACACACACACCAACATCTTTATATTAAATATTTCAGTTAATGTGTTTCCATTGTTAAAAAAGACCTTAGGATGGATATGACGACACCACCTTAATGGTATAATGTACGAAGCACGTGTAGTCTCTGTAGGATCGCTACTTGCCCTACATGTGACATGTTATATTATCTTTACTCCTGCTGTATCAACAGTTGTTGCTTTAGCCAACTCTGTCTCTATTATTATTCCTCCTGTACCAGACAGTTGTAACTTTAGCCAACTCTGTGTCCCTGTTATTATTCTTCCTGTACCAGACTGTTGTAACTTTAGCCATCTCTGTCCCTGTTATTACTCCTGCTGTACCAGACAATTGTAACTTTAGCCATCTCTGTCCCTGTTATTATTCCACCTGTACCAGACAGTTGTAAATTTAGCCATCTCTGTCCCTGTTATTATTCCACCTGTACCAGACAGTTGTAACTTTAGCCATCTCTGTCCCTGTTATTATTCCTTCTTTACCAGACTGTTGTAACTTTAGCCATCTCTGTCGCTGTTATTATTCCTCCTGTACCAGACAGTTGTAACTTTAGCCATCTCTGTCCCTGTTATTATTCCTTCTTTACCAGACAGTTGTAACTTTAGCCAACTCTGTCCCTGTTATTATTCCTGCTGTACCAGACAGTTGTAACTTTAGCCAACTCTGTCCCTCTTATTACTCCTGCTGTACCAGACAGTTGTTATTTTAGCTAACCCATGTCTCTGTTATTTTTTTTTTGTTACTTTAGCCAGCTCTGTCCCTGTTTATTGAACGTGCTATAGAAGTAAACAATGATATACATCTTTGCTTTATTGACTACACAAAGTCTTTTGATAGAGTTAGACATGTCAACATGGTAGATATGCTTGCAGATCTACAAATTGATGGAAAAGACATTAGACTTATAAAAAATCATATATTAGAAACAACAAGCTGCCATAAGGATTGATAATGAAGTGGGACAATATCAACCTATTAAGTGAGATGTTAGGCAGCAATGTGTAATATCTCCAGATCTTTTTCTTTATACAGTGACAATATTTTTAGAAATGTAGAAGATATAAATGGAATCAGCATTGGAGGACGAAACATCAATAACATTAGATATGCAGATGATACAGTATTGATTGCAGACAATGCACAAGATCTACAACAATTAGTAGATGCGGTTGTTTGTACACAGTGAGCAGCTGGGGTTGGAATTAAATTGTAAGAAGGCACAGGTTATGGTCGTCACTAGGAAGAACGAAGTACCACAATGTAATATACAAGTAAATGGGAATATTCTTCAACAAGTGAATCGGTACAACTATCTCGGAACAGTCATAACATCTGATGGGAGATGCCTTGAAGAGATTAGAACAAGAATCGCCATGGCGAAAGTAGCCTTTAGCAAGATGAAAAACATACTGACCAATAAAAAGATGCCAAGTGAAACGAGAAAAAGAGTGTTGAGGGGATACATAGAGCCTGTTCTTTTGTATGGATGTGAAACTTGGACAATGTGCAGTCAAGTTGAATAACATCTGATGGCTGCAGAAATGTGGTTTATAAGGAAAATGCAAAGAATACCATGGACAGACAGAAAAACCAATGACCAAGTACTACAGGAGACAAATGAAAATCGTAAATTGATTAGAGAAATTAGACGAAGACAGTCAAAATTTTTTGGATTTGTTATGAGAAGAATTGGATTGGAGAACTTAGTGACAACTGGCAAGATTGAAAGGAACAGACCAAGTGGAAGACCGAGAGAAAATACCTGGATGGCTTGGCCACATGGCATGGACGAGACAGGAACACTGAGCTGATCCACGACGCTGGAGATAGAGTGCAATGGCGTGTCATGACCGCCCACACTTTCCGGCATGGCACATGATTGATTGTCCCTATTAATACTATTATTTCTGCTTGTTATTTTAGCCAAATCAGCCCCGTTATTACTTCTCCTGTCTAGAAGTTTACTCTTATCCCATCTTGGTCTGAGCAATCATTACTGTAAAATAAACATATAAAGATAACATCAACATGGCAATGGAGATGACAGTGCGAATGAAGGAGTTTAAACAGTTAGTGAGCGCAAATTAAACTTACTATAACCGCTGCAGGGACTGCCAGACACACAACAGGGACTACAATCACTACAGCAATCAACCAGGTTTCCATTCTGTCTGTGTTCTGTGAACAAGTAGAAGTTGTAAAACCAAGTTATCTAACCAGAAGTTGTAATACGAAGTTATCTAACCAGAATCTTTAAAATTATTGCTTGTTTTAAACAGAAGTTGTAAAACGAAGTTATCTAACATGTGTTTGTGAAACGAAGTTATCTAACCATAAGTTGTAAAACATAGTTATTTAACCGCCTTGCCTGTAACGCATGAGGTCACGACACAAAGGAACCTCCCAATAAACATCGGAAAAAGACAATCACAAAGTGATAATGGGGTGCAACCGTAACATATGATAACAACTGGTAAACTTAATGGGAAAAGCGATAGCGAAAGGAGTGGGGAAAAGCTGGACAGCCTTTCATTATGTCATGGTATGTTAAAAAGTTAGTTGCATATTCTTTACACGGCATCGCAGTCATCCCCAGCATTTTTGGCTGTTTATGATATCTTTGCAAATTTACGTTCAGTAGTTTGCCTTTGCATTCTGCACGACCGGCACTCACATAATTGTGTGAAAACCAACGCAAGGCGGTCTGCTGCCAAATCTCCCGCGGCTATGATTCGAACGCGGTATGCGGGATTACAAATTGCGCCCGTTAACCACAATATCGTTACTTCTGTTCTTCGTATCTCATTCGAGGGGAGTGCTTCACACAATGGTATGCACCGCTCCAACGTCCAGGCTATAACGTTACCCTTGCTTCACACAATGGTATGCACCGCTCCAACGTCCAGGCTATAACGTTACCCTTGCTTCACACAATGGTATGCACCGCTCCAACGTCCAGGCTATAACGTTACCCTTGCTTCACACAATGGTACGCACAGCTCCAACGTCCAGGCTGTAACGTTACCATTGCTTCACACAATGGTACGCACCGCTCCAACGTCCAGGCTGTAACGTTACCCTTGCTTCACACAATGGTACACACAGCTCCAACGTCCAGGCTGTAACGTTACCCTTGCTTCACACAATGGTACGCACCGCTCCAACGTCCAGGCTATAACGTTACCCTTGCTTCACACAATGGTACGCACAGCTCCAACGTCCAGGCTATAACGTTACCCTTGCTTCACACAATGGTACGCACCGCTCCAACGTCCAGGCTGTAACGTTACCCTTGCTTCACACAATGGTACGCACAGCTCCAACGTCCAGGCTGTAACGTTACCCTTGCTTCACACAATGGTATGCACCGCTCCAACGTCCAGGCTGTAACGTTACCCTTGCTTCACACAATGGTACGCACCGCTCCAACGTCCAGGCTGTAACGTTACCCTTGCTTCACACAATGGTACGCACAGCTCCAACGTCCAGGCTATAACGTTACCCTTGCTTCACACAATGGTACGCACCGCTCCAACGTCCAGGCTGTAACGTTACCCTTGCTTCACACAATGGTACGCACAGCTCCAACGTCCAGGCTGTAAGGTTACCCTTGCTTCACACAATGGTATGCACCGCTCCAACGTCCAGGCTATAACGTTACCATTGCTTCACACAATGGTATGCACCGCTCCAACGTTCAGGCTATAACGTTACCCTTGCTTCACACAATGGTACGCACCGCTCCAACGTCCAGGCTGTAACGTTACCCTTGCTTCACACAATGGTATGCACCGCTCCAACGTCCAGGCTATAACGTTACCCTTGCTTCACACAATGGCATGCACCGCTCCAACGTCCAGGCAATAACGTTACCCTGTGCTAGCATGTGATGTGAAACTGACATCTCAGGATAGATGCCTACTTGCGGGTAAGTTTCCCCTAATTCAACTCATTCAAACTCAGTGAGTGCTATTACCGAATTGGAATATTCCATATTATTATTAACGTTATGTCAGGAGGTCAGCTTGGCCGAATGGATAAGACAGCTCGTTTTTAAACATCCGGTATGCTGGTGCTGAGATAAGGGGTTCAACCCTTACACCGAACAATCGGACTAAAATGTTAATTTCTCGTCTTTGATTTTGGGACGTAAATTACAAGTACCTCTGAAGTCGGAGTTGGTTCGCCTGATGGCGAGGAACACTGATAAGAGGAAAAGCTAATCCATACGCAAAATCCATGTCAATGGTACTAGAAGTAGCGTGTATATTCTATGCTTGAGTTCAAAGCGTGTGAACGCAAAAATTAAAAATTAAAAGAAAACCTTAATCTCATCTGATCTGAAAAGGTTATGTAAGTACTATTGTGTGGATCAGAAGCGTGAAGAACGACTAAAAGTATCATTAATAAACTACAAACATTCATTATTTGGGGCCTACGAAATATAAGACTACATACAATAGTATAACACAATCGCCCAGGTAGAGATCACGGAGAGAAAAAGCCAAATAACAATAAACCAAGAGCTGAGGTAAAGATGTTGGCGCTGGATGGGATATACGTTGAGGGAACACGTGAACAATATAACTAGAAGGGATTTTGTCTGGAATACAGACGGTAAAATGAATAGAGAAAAATACCTAACAGCACATGGAGAAGAGAAGTAGAGGCTGACATGAATAAAATGGGGAAGGCATGGACGACGACATTGCTAAGAACATGACGACTTTAAGTGAACCGACCTATGCCCGGTGGGGTATAAAGGTAATAAGGAAGAAGAAGAAGAAGAAGAAGAAGAAGAAGAAGAAGAAAAAGAAGAAGAAGAATACAGTTTGAAGAGACAAATATAAAATGTCAGGTGTGAGGAAACACGTATGAAATGTCAGGTGTGAGGTTAGATATGTGAGAAAAGTCAGGTGTGGGGAGACGAATATATAAAGCCAAGTTCGGGGAGACAAACATGAAATGTCAAGTGTGAGGAAACGAATGTGAAATGTCAGGTGTGTGGTGATACATGTGAAAAGGTTAAATTTAGCTGGCAAACTTGATGAGAAAACTGTAATAATATGAAATTAAACACTAAACCATGGATGGCCAATACGAGGCCCGCGGGCCGCACGCGGTCCGCCGGGAGTCATGTTGCGGCCCGCGGAGCTAGGTCAAATGAACGTAAATGTTAACTTTATTGTACATATCACCAAAAGAACATTACATCGTGAGTCGTTCGTATCATATATTTTTAAATTATAGCTAAGAGAAGTTTGAAATATCTCGCATTTTTGGAAAAATAATTAATTGGTTTTGAGCTATTTTAAATATCCCGTATTTTCAGGAAAATTCATAGATTTTAGCTATTGCAAATATCCCGCTATTTGACACTCAAGGTTACTTAGATGTTTTGTCCGACGCTAGGTGTTGATAAAATTTAATATGAGACTTCAGCTTCTGATATATATGTTCTGTGGTCTTCGGGAAGTTCGCAACGCTATTGGGCTCATACTCATAACTACTTTCAGTCCAGCTTGACAAAGTTCCGTGTTATTCTGTAGTTTCGTTCTATTATCGCCGCTGCGTGTGGAGAGATTTCGCGATCGACGTTAAAATACATATTTATCATATTTATAATAAGAGTTCAAACTACTTTAACGAAGTATCCTGTCTACCATATCGATTCTATAGGTAAGAAAATTCTGAAACCTTTTATTTATATAATTTTAATTAATTAATTATTATTAATTAGTATTACCCGTGGTGTTTCATTTTTTTTTTTTTTTTTCAGTTGAAAACGAAGTATTACTATGGCGTTAACTATTAAAGACGTTGGACCAAAGAAGAGAAGAATCACAGAAGAATTAAGAAGTTTTCGAGACAAGTGGACTATAAACGAAAAGTCCATATGCTTGATATGCGACGAATCTGTTTCTGTTTTGAAAGAGTATAACATCAAGTGGCACTACGAGACTAAACATGCAAATACGTTTTATAAGTACAAAGGGCAATTTCGACAAGACCAAGTTAATTACTTTTAAAAAAATATTCTGCACAACAAAAGATATTTACTAGAGCGGATTAAGAGTCAACATGTCCGCATGTAAAAGCTAGTTATGCAGTAGCCATGATACTAGCAAAAAATCGAAGCCATATTCAGATGGTGAAATGGTTAAGGAATGTTTGGAGAGCGTCCTTGAAATTCTGTGTCCAGAAAAGAAGGATTTCTCAAAAATAAGTCTTTCTCGTCAGACTATTACTAGGCGTGTGGACGACATTTAAAAACATATTGAAGATAATTTGAAAAGTCGAGCATCCAAGTTTATATTTTATGCTCTAGCATTGGATGAAAGCACAGATATGGCAGATACTGCCCAACTGGCAATTTTTATCAGGAATGTTGATGTCCATTTTAATACGACACAAGAATTATCGGCACTGTATCCACTTAAGGACACTACTAAGTCACAAGATTTGTTAGAGGCAGTTACATCGAAATTTAATCGCTTTTCGTTACAACTTAACAACTTATCGGGCTTAACAACGGATGGTGCTCCAGCAATGGTTGGGAAACACAAAGGTTAAGTAAAATTGATTGAAAATGAGACCTCCAAAGTCGGTAATACTTCAAAGCTAAAATTTTATTGCATTATTCATCAGGATAATTTATGTTCGAAGTCTCCCAAAATGGACCATGACATGAAAGTGGTCGTCAAAATCGTGATCTTCATTAAGTCGAACGGATTGAATAACCGTCAGTTCCAAAAATTTCTTGTCTTTGGACTCAGATTATAATGACGTTACATTTTAAGCACAAGTAAGATTGCTGACCCGTGCCGAATTGTTGAAGAGTGTTTGATTTGCAGCAAGAAACATAATCATTCTTTGCAAGCAAGTCAAAAAGTATCCCCGAGTTTGAAGACAAAGAGTGGGTTTGCGACTTTGCATTTCTGGTCGATATAACTAGCCACCTAAATGACGTTAATATTCGTCTACAAGAGAAAGATAAATTAATTAATAAGATGTATGATCATATTTCTGCATTTCAAATGAAACGTGGTCTTTGGGAACAACAGTTGAGGACAAAGACCTTTAACCAGAAGTCACACAGGAGGCAGCAGATAAATACGCTACTTTGATATCTGACTTAAACCTCGAAATTGAAAACCGATTTCAGGATTAAAAAAAAACAACAACATTATATGCTTTTTTTTGTCCATTTGCAACGCCATTCGTAGTAGACGTGAATTTATTACCAAGAAGATTACAATTGGAACATTGTGAAATGTGTTGTGACACACATTTAAAGGAGAAATTCCATCAAGTTGGTTTGGAAGAATTCTATAAAACGTATTTGGACAAGGATAAATATCCTGCATTTTAGAAACATGCTCTGTCGATGGTTTCGCTATTTGGAAACACTTATGCATGTGAATAGCTATTTAGTCGCATGAAGCACATCATACGACAAGCTAGAATACGAATTACTGATGTTCATTTGGAAAACTGTTTGCGTGTAGCGACAACATCAGTCGAGATCAATTTTGGTGCACTTAGTTCTGCAAAACAAAGTCAGATGTCTCACTTTTAAATATTTTTAAATTGTCTAATAAATATGTTTGATTTTCAGTTGTTTTATTTTCTTCAATATATATATATATATATATATATATATATATATATATATATATATATATATATATATATATATATATATATATATATATACCTATTTCTTATTTATTTTTTTTTACATTAAACCAGGCAAGCGTTTGACCACGATCTCACCTACTGGGAGGCGACGATGTGGTCGAAGCTATTGCACGTTTGCTTGTTTACTTTAATTAACAAAAATAGGTGCGTTGCCCGGCAGGAAATATTATTTCTGAAATTTGGCCCGCCTGCTGAAAAGGTTGGCCACCTCTGCGCTAAACTGCTCTTGGTAATCCTGGTTGATGGAAAACCACGATAGCCCACTCTTGCATCGTGGCATATGATGGCGATAATGATGATGTTAGTTTTGATGATGGTGTTGGTTTTGATGAGGAGGAGGAGAGGGTGGAGGAAGAAGAGGAGGAGGAGGACGATGAGGTTAATGATGATGAGTAGTTGATTACTAATGTGATCACAATACCTGAACTCTTGTCTTAGTTATAACTTGGAAAGGCAGTACACAAATTGCTCAGACGCTTACGAACTGCCATTGAATAACACAGAGTACCAAACAGTACATCTGTTCTGGACTGTACAAGCAGAGATGACTTTGTTGCATTTGAAACTGGCAGTTGATAACAGATCAGCCCAGGGCGTCCTTGCAGGGGTTAGAATACACGCGTGGACTTCATGTCAGGCATCACGCCAACATGTCGGCAGCGCGAGGCTACTGAAAATCTCTCCTCTAGCACATCATGGTTACTGGAAAGAGAACATTAGGATAAAATCTTAAGTCACAAGGCACGCACGATTTAGTTAGTTGGTTGATTGTTTCGTTAGTTATTTGGATAGTTGTTTCGCTGCTTGGCTGGGAGGCTGTTTGCTTGGTTAGTTGATTAGTTGTTCGGCTGTTTGCTTGGTTGTTTTGGCTGGTTCGCTAGTTGTTTTACTGCTTGATTGATATGGTAGTTGTTTATTTAGTTGGTTCGTTAGTTGGTTCTTTGGTTGCATGGTTTGTTAGTTGCGTGGTTGCTTATTTGTTTATTTGTTTGGTTATGTGTTTGTTGTTTGTCTGGTTGATTGGTTGGTTGGTTGTTTTGGTTGGTTGGCTGGCTGTTTGGTTGGTAAGTTGGTTGTTTGTTTAGTTGGTTCGTTGGTCGATTGATTCTTTGGTTATCTGGTTGTTTGTTTGTTTGGTTTGTTGGTTGGTTGTTTGTTTGTTTGTCTGGTTGGTTGGCTGGTTGTTTTGGTTGGCTGGTTGTTTGTTTGGCTGTCTGGTTGGTATGTTGGTTGTTTGGCTGGCTGATTGGTTTGTTGTTTGGTTTTCTGGTTCGTTGGTTGTTTGTTTGGTTGGCTGATTGGTTGATTGTTTGGTTTTCTAGTTGGTTGTTTATTTGATTTTTTAATTAGTTATACATCCCATGGAAGACTTTGAGCTCTAACACATACGTGCAATGTAATGATGTTCATGTCGATCGAGCCCCTGACAGGGGACTGCATCTACCTGAGTGAAGCTGGTATATTCTTTTTTCCCGATCCGGTACCAAAGTACCATCTCACTGGAAATTGAGTTGCAGAGATCTCCTTCCCCTGTCCAAACCCAAGATAAGAAACCAGCAGGTGTGTGCAAGACCAGTACTTAAACTTCACATCTGTGAAGTGACATATGGGATGTAATCAGCACACACGGTCTGGCTGATATCAGGCCTAGATTGATCAGGCCTAGAATTTCATTATCAACCGATTCCAACTAAATGCCCACGGGAAAACACGCGGGTATATGTACAATAGATGTTTACTCTCAGTGCCAAATAGCTCATTGCTTTCGACCTATGAAGACAGCTGTTCTACCTTTTAAATAACACGTTTCTTAACTACATGTTCTAAAAATATCTTTCTGATAATCAATAATGCAACCAGATATTTTCTAAGGATTACAGTTTATACCGAACCATGTGTTACCGTGACGCTAAATGGGCGCAAAATAATAGTAATACTGTAACCGACCATGCATGTAGGAGGAGGCAGTTGAAGAGGTTTCCGTCCTGTATTACTGAGACCCTTTCAGGAAGCACAGGATGGTAACACACAGTAAGGTGACATGCATGTAAAAGGCGATGGAGTTAGGTTTCGCGTGGGGCTGGCTTCCCCATTACGTAGAAAAACTTAAGCATTAAAATACAACCAATCGTGGACAAGTCTAAAGATAAGACATTCTGAATGACAAAGCCATTCAATAGGAAATGAGGTTCTTCTATAATCGGTATGACTGGATGCAAAGAAAGCCGCAAGGAGTCCGTACAGCAGATTATATTCCTTTCACCCAAGGAATTATCCAGAATTGGCAACTGGAATGTTAGAACTAATATGGAAAGACGGCATTGGTGATGGAAGAGATGATAAAGCTCATGGGGAGAACTAAACAAGTAAAAGTGAATCTGGAAGAGAATAAAAGATGTCCGATGCAGGATAAGACATACATTTAGAAAACCTGATTATAGCATAACTAGAAATGTCTTTTCCTGGAATCTACTGGGTAAGCGGAATAGAGCAAGACAATAAAGCACACGGAGAAGGGAAGTATTGACAACAGTGACTAAAATAGAGAGTACATTGATGGGGGCTGCATGGGAAAGCTAGGGATACGACGGTTTGGAATGAGATGCTTGTGGGCCCATGTCCCAAATGAGCGATACGTTAGGAAAGCAAAAGAGGCAAATTGTTCATAACTGTAGTATTATGTGCAATATTTCCACGTAATATGTGATTATGCTCAATGTAATTCTGTGTTATTACATAATTATGCACACAATTTCATGATTTCCCATAGTATGTTCATGTAGTTTTCGATTATCTTAATGCAAACTCGTGTTTATTTTATTACATGCAACGCTTCCACTTGATTTTATCGTGCAGGTACAAGTAACCAAAGTGTAGGTGCTGTAATATTTAATATAATCATATATTAAGTAAATTAAATAAAATATCTTTGAGGCGTTTGAATCTATAGTTGTAGCTTCATTAATCAAAGATGCCTTTATAATAATGATGAACTTCTTCACGCATATTTATGCTAATGTTTACAGTAATCCCAAAATATTTACCTGATAATTGTTAATCAGACAGCATATGCAGGCTGACATAAATAAATGCATGTAGTAAATAACAGCAATTGTAATATTTTAGCATAAAGTAAACATATATTAGAACGATGGAATGTGTACTATGGAGAAATGTGTTACGATAACTCAAACAACCCAAACACATAAAAGCTAAGAGGAGGACCAGAACCTTTTTTTTCCGAGGACTCTCTGTCAGCAATACACAGTCTAAAGATAGAACATTCACAAGGAGGCGATATAACAATGGAGCAAATCCTGACTGGAGGAGACGCCAGCGATCTGTCTATCATGTACAGTGTTTTCAGATCTGAAATAGCTTTGTTTACCTCAAAACATGCAAGATAACAATTTGCATCTCCCCCGAAAAATAAAAGTAAATGTAAAGCTGCACACCAACTATCACCTCGTGGCACCAATAAGTCATGCTAGCAAAATCATCGTGTGAATAGTCATGAAGGGGGTTGAAACTAGGTAGCAACTCTTTAATATGAGAGCCATCTTAGACAAATTCGAAGAGTACATTGTAGACCTTCATACTTGTTTCATAGACTACAGTAAGGTCTTTGATTGTGTTTAACATCACGAATAGCGCACCATCGTGAGAGATATGGGGTTTACAGTATATTTGATCAATTACTAGAAACATGATGTCATGAACAACAAGCAGCTGTCAGAACCGCTTCTGAAACAACAAATTGGAGGGCGATGTTGAGGGGTTAAGACTGGATAGCATTCTTTCCACTTAACTGTTCAACAGTTATGCATAAAATGTAATGATAAAAATCTACATGATCAGACCTATAATACTTTTGATTAAATCATAATTGGTGGAAATTTAATTCCAGATGTGAGATATCCAAATACGATCCTCCTCTCAAACATTTACTCCTGTCTAAGCAAATTCAAAATGAAGATCTAAACAATTTTCTTAACTTTAAAAACAAAAAAGAAAAATGTTCACTGACAACAGTACATGTCAACCAGAAGTTACAGTCAAAGTTGAAGAAATTAGAATGTTACAAACATTGAATACATTGGCTCCATAATTAACTGATTCATCATCATCATCATGTGCCATACCGGTAAGCGTGGGCGGTCATGATTTCACATGTCACTCGATCACCAGAGTCGAGGATCAGCTCAGTGTTCCTGTCTCGGCCATGCCACATGGCCAAGTCATCCAGGTATTTACTTCTCTGTCTTCCTCTTGTCCTCTTCCCCTCGATCTTGCCAGTTGTCACGAAGTTCTCCAATTTATTTCTTCTCATAACATGTCCAAAAAATGTTGACTGTCTGCTTCTAATTTCTCTAAGAAGTGTACGATTTTCATTTGTTTCTTGTAGGACTTGGTCATTGATTTTTCTGTCTGTCCATGGTATTCTTTGCTTTCTCCTCAAAAACCACATTTCACGTCTGCTCATTGTCCAATCTTCAAAGCCATACAACAGTACAAGTTCTACGTAACACCTTAGCACTCTTTTTCTCGTTCCATTTGACATCTTTTATTGGTCAGTATGTTTTTCATCTTGCAAAAGGCTACTTTCGCCATGGCAAATCTTGATCTAATATCTTCAAGGCATCTCCCATCAGATGTTATATAATTTTACCGATTCACTTGAAGAATATTCCCATTTACTTGTATATTACATTGTGGTATTTCCTTCGTCCTAGTGACGACTATAATGTGTATCTTCTTACAATTCAATTCTAACCCTAGCTGTTCACTGTGTGCAACAACCGCATCTACTAATTGTTGCAGATCCTGCTCATTGTCTGCAAACAATACTGTATCATCTGCATATCTAATATTGATGTTTCGTCCCCCAATGATGATTCCATTTATTTTCTTTTTCTACATTTCTGAAAATATTTTCGGGGGTCGCATTTGGCAATATATTATCCTTCGGCAAAGAATCGGTTAATACAAATGTTGACTGTTGAAGAGAAGTTGGAAGGAGACTATCCATAGCAATGCAGAGGTTCCACAGTGATCAGACCCCTTGGCACAACACCAGCAAGCACAGTCAACATTTTGAGAACAAGCACCTTTCCTTTGGCAATGTACGGGTGTCAGTTTGTGGAACTTTTTTGCAGTTACTAAAGAAGACAATCGAGGCTTTCGAACTTAAATATTGTAGACATGCTTTTAGAATGTCGCAAATCAAGATAACAGAAAATAAAATAAAACTACTGACGTTCCGCAAGATCTGAATATCAAAGAAACACTCTAATAAACTGCATCATGCCTCAGAGACTGGGATTCCTTGGACATATTAAACGCAAGGATTTAAAAGGCGACAGAATACATTTCATTCACAGAGTAATTTCCCATATGACACGATCTGTTTTCGCAATTCAGTCTGCCGAAATCGTTGCATAAAGCAGGAATTTGTAGCTCCAGCGACGACCCCTAGGAATTTCCGAAACAATTGCACTCGTGAACCCAATAACGTAGCCCGGAATCGAAGCACGACCTTCGGAGCGTGAGGCAGGCAATTTAACAACTTCGCCACGTAAACTCCCTATTACTCGCTACAGTGATTTAAGAAAGAACGGCAATGGCTGCTGGGAGAAGGGGCAATGGTCGACCCACACTAAGGGGTTCACAGGACATTAAAGACACCTTGGGTATGAATATGAAAGTTATAGGGAACTGGTATAATTTTCCTTTAATTTATATACCTTTTCCGCGGGCCTTGACGAGAGCGAGATTCTGCTATTGTTAATTATCGACTATATATATTTATGTAATCCATTGATTACCTTTCCTCTGGAGTTAACTAGGCAGGCCAAGAGAGGGATCGTGCTGCTTGGGCAACACATCGTCTCTAAATTTAGCCCAAAGTTTTGTGCTACGGAGAGGTATAACTCGGTTTTACATGCTATCGTCTGTCAGGACGATAATATGCCAGCCACGATCATTGAAATTTTTAATCTATATAATGTGCCACCATGGATGCCGGTGGTGGATAAAGTTGAAGTGAGGTCGACAGATAGTTGTAGGTTAGGGTCTCCAGTTTCACGACGGTTGGCAGATAATCTCTTGTGTGTGTGTGTGTGTGTGTGTGTGTGTGTGCGCGCGCGCGTGTGTGTGTGTGTGTGTGTGTGGAGACAATGGCTACTGTCATCGACCAGTATCGTCACTGCTGACAAGGAGAGCAATTGAAAACTACCTTCTTTACAAATGCCAAGACAGTCATGTTTCGTTCGATAGAGAATCCGAGAAACGGCTAAATGTATGCTCCACGGAAGCATTCTCGCTTGGAAAAACACGGAGCTGATCCACGATTCTGGTGATCGTGTGAGATGGCGAAATATGACCGCCCACACTTATCGATATGGCAGACGATGATGATGAAATGTTAGAGACAAAGTACGATCTCTGGTCGGCAGAAGAGGCAGGGGCAGACCGAGAAAAAGAATGCTGGTTGGTTTCAGACAGCGGTATGCAGGGTTGCCATCAACAGAATAGAACCAGAACATCAAGGATCAGTGTTGCCATTTTGACGTTTTTTGCACCAAATTTGTGCTTTTTCAAGTCATTTAGTGCCAAAATTTTGCATTGTGCGTCACAATATTTTTTGGTGCTTTTTTGGTGCTTTTTGGGAGTGGATAAAAATTACTTTAAAAATCATTTTGGGAACACTAAAAAGTCGAATTTGAACTGAAGCGAGGGAGTAAAACAGTCTTAGTACATTACCGCGCAATATTTACCTAATTTAACTCCCTTTAATACGATTTAGGTGAAGTGAGTGACTGCAACGCGCTGGCAATATGCAATGCGTTAAAAGATTGTTTAAACAAGAATGGACTTGAGTTGCAAAGAATAGTTGTACTCGGCACTGACAATGCATCTGTCATGACAGGTGTAAACAATGGAGTATATACAAAATTAAAATCCGAAGTTCCTCATCTGGTACTAATTAGGTGTGTGGGTCATTCTCTTCAGCTGGTAGTGTCACAGGCTGCAGTTGCTTGTCTGCCAAGGAGTTCATGATTAGATAAACATATGACAGGTTTTCTCACTCAAGTCTTCGTCATGCAAAGTACAGGGATCTTTTTGCTTCAATAAATGATGGACAATATCCGCTGAAGATTGTTCAATTAAGCCAGACATGATGGATGTCCATTCAATCTGCCATTTGTCAGAATATTGCAGCAGTGGGTCGAGCTCAGAACTAATTTTGATATAGCAAGACTTGACGAGAGCTGTTGTACAGCATAATGTCTACATTCTATGTTTAGCGACATGAAAAACTATGTGTATCTCATATTTCTCAAGCATATTCTCGGAGAAGTTCAAAGTGTGAATAAGAAATTCGAAGCAGATATACAGGATCCAACAAAACTACTCGGCGATCTTGTCCAACTCACTGATTCTATCAGTTCAAAGATTGCTGTTCCTGGGAAAAAAATAATAGAAAGTGATGCTATACAAGATTATTTAGATCCTAATCCCAATCTAGGTTATGAGTTTGAGAAAGAAATAGTAGGCTACCAGTTTCCTGATGAGAAAGAAATTCGTGGAAGGTGCATCCAGTTTTTAATAGAGCTGTTGAAAAAGCTGCGTTTACATTTGCCCGATAACGTTCGAGTGTTGCAATCCATGTCATGTCTTAGTGCAAGTGAATGTCTACAGCCAATGACGCCCTGTATATTGGATCTTACTAAATTTTTGTAGAAAATGCAGCTACTCTCACCCGGATCGATTTCCAGTGGAGAAAACTTCATCATATGCAGTGGACACAGACCTCTGACGCATTGGACGGTGGGCAGAAATAGCCTCATACAGGGATGCCACCGGTGAAAATCATTTCCAAGATCTTACAGATTTAGCTTTAACTGTGCTCATTTTACCTCATTCTAATGCGGACGTGGAGCGTATTTTCAGTCAGATGGGAGTTATAAAATCAAAATTGCGGAACAGACTGAGCATCAAGAGTTTGACAGCTGTTTTGGCTATTAGATATAGAATGAAAAGATATGGCAAATGCTGTCATGATTAAAAACTTCCTAAGGATATTCTACGAAAAACTGGATCACAGGAGGCATAGACATGTTTCTTTCAATCATCATCATCATCATCATCATCATCATCATCATCATCATCATCATCATCATCATCATCATCATCATCATCATCATCATCATCATCATCATCATCATGATCATCATCATCATCATCATCATCATCATCATCATCATCATCATCATCATCATCCATCATCATCCATCATCATCATCATCATCATCATCATCATCGCAGGAGCAAACACAGCAGGAAATAGCTACAGAAACTGAAGAGGAGTTATCTGACTGGGATTTGGCAGATTTGGAATAAACTTCATTCTAATATTCAGTGATAATAATAAATTATAATGTGCTACTTTATAACATTTTGAATGAATACCACCAGTGCTTGTTTTAGTGATTTCAAAAAAAAATAGTAATGCAATTTGGCGCTTTTTTGGCTCGAGAGTAGATCTGATTGGGATTTGGCGGATCTGGAATAAACTTCATTGTAATATGAAGTGATAATAATACACTATAATGTGCTATCTTGTTACATTTGTAATAAAAAGAGTTGGTGCTTTTGTTTTGGTGCTTTCCAAAAATTTTTGGTGCGTTTTGGTGCTTTTTGGGTCGATTTTGGTGCTTTTTCATCAAAGGGAGATGGCAACACTGCCACGGATGAAAATTTGTAGAGAACATGAACACCGACACCATTTGACAGAGCATATGATAGTGATGTTTTCGTAGGAGCTGCGGTGGTATAACGATTAGTACCCTTGCGCGTTGAAACAGTGGTCCGTATTAAATCTCCAGTAATGGCAGGATTATTTTTCCGTGTGGTACTGAATTCGATCATAAATGGTGTCCTAATATTCAGACGTTTATGGAAACTATGTATGCAGGAAAGGTGGGAGGGAAGAGAAATGGCCATCGAACACCAGCATACACTTGACCTCGAATATGTAAATACCTAAGACATAACAATCCTTTTTTGCCGTATCCTCCACGTCTACATTTTCTTTTCAAACTCTAGTCTGCTAATAACAATATTAAAATAATAATTGAAAAGCAAACGTAAATGTGAAAGTTACTGCACAGGATTAGCACTTGTGCTCGGTCAATCAATCAATCAATCAATCAATCAATCATGTGCCATGCCGGAAAGCTTGGGCGGTCATGACTCGCCATTTCACTCAGTCACCAGAGTCGTGCAAGATGTTTGAGCATAATTCCGCCACCTTGATATGAACCTTCCCTGTGGATAGGACGTGAGTAGCTATGGGCTTGGAGTTGGTGTGGGAGGTAAATGTGTGCACTGTCCCACCTCTACGACAATAAGGTGGTGACAACTCGTGTTGGGAAGGTGAGACCCGGACATGGATAGCTGAAATGTGAAGCTGGTTTGCATGGTTGGTTGTTTGGTTGGTTGGTTGGGTTATTATTGCTTGGTTGATTGGTTGTTTGGTTGGTTAGTTGGATGATTGGTGGATTGTTAATAGGTTGGCTGGTTAATCGGTTGGCTGGTTGGTTTGATTGGTTGGTTGGTTAGTTGGTTGGATGGGTGATTGGTTGGTTGGTTGGGTGATCGTTTGGTTGCTTGGTTGGGTGATTGGTTGATTGGTTGGTTGGTTGGCTGTGTGATTAGTTGGTTGGTATGTTGGTTGGTTAGTTAGATGATTGGTTGGTTAGTTGGTTGATTGGTTGGTTGTTTGGTTAGTTGGTTGGGTGATTGGTTGGTTGGGTGATTGGTTGGTTGGGTGATCGGTTGGTTGGTTGGTTTGTTGATTCGTTGGTTAGTTGGTTGGGTGATTGGTTGGTTGGGTGATTGGTTGGTTGATTGGTTGGTTGGGTGGTCTATTGGTTGGTTTGGTTGTTAGCTGATTAGTCGATTGGTTGGTAGGTTGGTTGGGTGGTTGATTGGCTGGGTGGTTGGTTGATTGGTCGATCGGTTGGTTGGTTGGTTAGTTCATAGGCTGGTTGGTTTGTTGGATGCTTGGCTGAGAGGTTGGTTGGTTGGGTGGTTGGTATGTTCTTCCGAACACTCGAGCTTTAACTCTGAAGCATACAGTTTTGAGCTTCACTGTTATCTCTGAAAATGGCGTGCATCTATCTGAGGGAGGACGATGTAGAGTGTAGAGACTTCTCTATCAACGCGGTACCAAATTACTATCTCCGCGATGATTGTGTGGCAGAGATCTCCTTCTCCTCTCCAAATCCAAGTTCAGAAACCAGCAGGGTTGTACAAGACCAGTACTGGAACCTCACATCTGGGGACAGGTATATTAGTATATAAACATATCATGATTCGGCACAGCACACACGGACTGGCTGGGATATAGGCTTTTAGTCAGTTGTATGTCCTTTACAGGACGTCACAATCAACCCTAGTATTTTTGGCTGTTTGTGATTTATTAGATAGTTTTTACGTTCAGTAATTTGCCAGTGATTTTCTATCGACTAATGCCCATAATATTGAAATCAACGCAGAACGGTTTTCTTCCAAATCGTCGTCCGCTGATTTCGAACCTTCAACTTGGTGTGTCGTAGATTTATGAAACGCATTCACTGCCCATATGCGACAGCGCCAGCTTGTATTAGGCTTAGGGTGTTAATCATTCTTCTAAAGGTATTAGGCATTTAACTGTCAATAAACTTCAACTCAATGCCCTTACGCAAACCCTTCACATCTCAATAACAGTTTCTACATTGAGTGCACTTTCACATCCCGCCACCACCCACACTCATACAAGGAAATTACCAATCGCAATGCATACACTACACATGTACACACGGATGCCATGCACACAGCTGTGAAGACAAGTTACCTTCTACCCGTGAACACACCGTATGCATCGATTGAAATCCGAGTATTGATTCTGGCTTTCCACGTTCTGAATCAGCTATTGACTTTAACACTACAGAATCGTGATCAAATGTTGCGCCATTCTTGGACTCCTCTACATCAACCAAATCTTGTTAATTTAAAAACAAAGTTGCATGTCCAATGCAGGACGTTGCGACACCAACCCCAACTTGATTTTCTAGGAAATTCTACATTTAGTAATTTGCCATTGATTCTTTGAACGAAAAGTCAACGTTTAAGTCAAGCTGATCAGTGTAGGGAATGAACTCATTACCCCCACTTCATCGCACAAAAAGTTTAAGTGCGAGAGCCCTTAACCTTTCGGCCATGCTGACCTAACATGTTAATTTATTACACCATACTTTCACAAAATCGAAAACATATAGTTATGTTGTCACGTAGTGAGTAACTGATCAGCTTATAGTGATTTAATTATGTGATTATGTGATTTATTATTTTTTATTTAATTATGTGATTTAATTACATATATATTAAATCGTATAAACATAGCGTTATCTTGCCTTACCTCTGTGTCACACCTGGAACGGCCGGCTAATATGTTGTACATCTGCCTAATCCTGTTATAAAAAGAGTTTAACGCGACATTCTTTGGCCTACTGAGGACAAATATCAGCAGCTTCAAAACATAATGGCTGCAGTTATATTATTTGTGACTGACAAGCTACAGCGCGATAAGTTTCGTATTTAACTCTATGTAAACTGCTTCCTTCTCCTTCTTCTTGTGTTCGTTCTTGCATGTTTACATATAAGAACCAACCGCTGGCTGCTGAGGATGGGGACGGAGCGCTTATGGGAATGCCCCGAATGCTGTGATGTCGGTTCCTAAATCAATCAATCAATCAACCGTTTTCTGGAGTTTCTCCTTTGTTCCATACAGCTTTGAATGTAAACTGTCTACAAAAGCATGTTCATTTTTGGTTATCGTTGTGTATGTTTTAAGTCCCACCATAATAAGAACGCGACCCCCGCCCACCGGCTTGTAGGCGACAGCACTAGCCGCTGCGTCACCCTGGCTCCCATTTCGTTAGCATCGTAATAATTACGTATCATCTCCGCACTCGTGGTTGGCTGTCATAAGACAGCTCTGGCCCGCGTCTTCGCGGTACCCTCATACACAAGCTTATTGCCGTCCATTATTGAATTATTAATTAAACAAAAGCGCCGGAGATCACACTGTCCGCTGCCTCAAGTGAGGCTAAATGAGTTGAACTGGAGCTCAGAAGAGACATCATGGCACTCGGGACATACTCGGGATATACTCGCTCCGTCTCCAACTTTAACAAAACGCGAAGAGTTCCAACACTGAACGTACTAGTTGCAGTTTGATTATGTGTCCCGTCTAATCTTCCTCGGAGTATTAAGTGTTGATAAGATCTTCTGGTGGTGAACATAAGAAATTATTAAAGATTTAGTCGCGTAGACTTCCGGTAACATGGCGACGATATAACGATGTATTGGGTATTTCTGAGGAGGATACGTTGTTATTTTGTATTCATTTTCGGAAGCTGTTCACAAGAAACCACAGAAGGCAGATGGTTGATGAAATTTTGAGGGCAGCCAACCGATAGTTATTGGCTATGGTCTCAAGTTTCGCGACGGTAGGCAGACGATCTCTTTAACGAGAAAATGGCTAAGGTCACTGGCCAATAAGGTCACTGCCAGGAAGGAAAGCAACAGCAAACTATCTTCTTTAAAGTTGCCTAGTTTTTCACGATTCGCCTAATTACAGATCATCACAAAAAAAGAATGGGGTACTGAAATTAGCAACAAGGAATGTTCGAACGTTAGGCGACGGAAAATTATATATAATCAAACAAGAAATGGAAAGAGAGAAGATTAATATATTAGGAATTTGCGAGACGAGATGGAAAGGGACAGGGATTATGATAGGGGAAGATTGTAAGATTATTTATTATGGGGGAGAAGAGCGGCAAAGAGGTGTAGCAATTATCTTGGATCAGGAAACATCAAATTCTGTTAAAGGATATTTGGGCTGTGTCAGACAGGGTTCTATTAGTAAAATTAATTTGCAGACCTTTTAACATAAACGTCATTCAAATATATGCCCCAACTGGAGAATGCAGTGAAAATAGTATAGAGAAATTTTTATAATGACATGGAGTCTGCTTTGAAGAAATGTAAAAATTCAGACATAAACATCATAATGGGTGACTTCAATGCAAAAGTAGGAAATCAAAGCGATTGATGCACAGTAGACAACCGTGGTTTAGGAGAGCACAACGAAAGAGGATACAGATTTGTAGAATGGGCATAAGAGCAGGATATGATTATAGGAAATACCTGGTTTAAACAACATCCTATATTATGGACATGGAGGAGTCCCGATAGCAGGATTAAAAAACAGATTGATTACTCCTTATTAGCAGAAGGTTTCGAAATGGGTTAACAATCACAAAAACATTCCCAATACTGACTGTTACAGTGATCACAGATTGATTACAGGAACATTGACGGTGAAGTTAAAGAAAGTCAAGTATACGATAGGAAACACTAAATATGATCTGTGTACATTGAAAATTGACAAGATAATGCAAGACAATTTTAACATAGAATTAAAGAACAGATTTGATATACTGTCTAATCTAGAGATAATGTTTCAAGATATGGATAATAAATGGGAAATGTTGAAGAATTGACTAAGTTTGGCTGCAGAAACAATTTTTCCATAATTAAAGAAAGTGGGTCGTAAAACATGGATGACTAAAGACATTTTACTGCTTATGGAAACAAGAAGACACAACAAAAATAATCCTGCCAAATATGAAATCGTTCACAGAAAAGTCAGAACATGATATAAGGAGGCTAAAGAAACCTGGCTTGAGAAAAGTTTCATAGAAATTGAAAAACAACACAACAGTAAAAGTATCACATTAATGCACAAAAGAATTCAGGAGCTTACTAATAAAAGAACATGTACATTAGCAGGCTGCCCAAAAACAAAAGACGGAAAAATAATAATTGAAAAGATCAGATTTTACGTGAATGGTCAGATTATGTGTACAACCTTTATGTTGATAACAGAGGAGAACAGTATGATACTCGAAATAATAATGAAGGATCATCAATTTTGAAGATGGAGATTCAGAATGTTCTTAACCATATGACTCCGGTTCAGACAACATCACAACATAAATTATTAATACTTTAGAAGAATATGGAATAGATACTGTCACCGGACAATCCCCTGCAACAGGCAGACATTGTCTGTTGTCTAAGGTCCATGTAATCTGCAGATATAGCTAAGTAGTGCATGGTGGATCAGCCACATTCATCACCGATCATTCACTATGATCAACAACTATTATGCACTTGAGAACTCTGGTTTGCACACACACATACAACTTTATTGATTATGAAGAGACATGATGAAAACGCACCCTCCCAGGAACAATCATAGAAACGACAGACACATTAATTCCATGTGAAACCAATATTGCCTTCTACAGGCCTTCGAAAATTCACTTGTTACGCGGGACTCTTCTCTGTCCCTGAACGTAACCAACTGAATATCTTCTCGCTGGTCCCAGTTCCCCTAACTGGCCCAGTACTCGTTGATTCTCACTCCCGGGCTGAAGTTTCCCTACCTTCGCCCAAAAACCGAATACCTGGCTAGTGTCCCTAACTTAGCCCAAAACTCAACTCTCCCCTCCCCCTCCCATTTGCTCAAAATTCTGTCTTTATTCAGCCTCCTCGAGACCACCCATGAAAATTGGGTGACCCAAACTGATATGTACGTGCTATAATAATCTACTGTGTTGAGACTCCCCCATTGTCTTGGGACTTCTTAATCAACCTCCCTGGCCCCACATCCGCCTTACTCTAATCTTCACACCTGTAACCTTGATTGTTATTTTAATATTCTTAACTCATATATCCGCCCTACCTTGGCGTTTATCACGCACATTTCAATATGATACTGAAGATATACCTCATGAATTATGTAATTCTGTATTTATTACAATCCCAACATCGAACAATTAATATAAAGAGTCACATCACGAAGGTCTTGCTATGAAAAAGGTAAAGGTACAGTAAATGTTGTGTATATGCTGAGAACAGTAATTGAACGTTCTGTAGAAGTAAATAAAGATCTAAATCTTTGCTTTATTGACTACACAAAGGCTTTCGATAGAGTAAGACATGTCAACATGATATAGATTCTTGCAGATGTACAGATTGATGGGAAAGACCTTAGACTTGTAAAAAACATATATTGCAAACAACACGCTGCCATCAGAATTGATAATGAAGTAGGTCAATATCAACCTATTAAAAGAGGTGTGAGACAGGGATGTGTAATGTGTCCAGATCTTCTTTCCCTGTACAGTGAAAGTATTTTCAGAAATATAGAAGTTATGAAGGGAATTATCATTGGGGGACGAAAGATCATTAATTTTGGATATGCAGATGATGCAGTATTGATTGCGACAATGAGTGGGATCTGCAACATTTAGCAGATGCGGTTGGTGCAAACACACAGTGAACAACTAGGGTTAGAATTGAATTGTAAGAAGACACAGATTATCGTCGTCACTGGGAAGAAGGAAATACCACAAAGTAATATGCAAGTAAATGGGAATATTCTTAAACAAGTGAATCGGTACAATTATCTCGGAACAGTCTTAACATCTGATGGGAGATGCTTTGATTAGAACAAGACACCATGGCGAAGGTGGCCTTTTGCAAGATGATGAAAAACATATTTACCAATAGAAAGATGTCAATTGCAACGAGTAAAATAGTGTTGAGGTGCTACATAGAACCTGTGCTTTTGTATGGATGTGAAGCATGGACAATGAGCAGACAAGCTGAAAAACATATGATGACTGCAGAAATTTGATTTTGAGAAAAATGCAAAGAAAATCATGGACAGAGATAAAAACCAATGCAATGTCTACGTCCCACAAGCAACAAATGAAAATCGTAAACTGATTAGAGAAATTAGACGTAGACAGTCAACATTTTTTGGGCATGTTATGAGAAGAAATAAATTGGAAAACTTGGTAACAACTGGCAAAATCGAGGGGAAGAGAACAAGGGGAAGACAGAGAAGTAAATACCTGGATGGCTTGGCCACTTGGTATGGTCGAGACAAGAGCCTGGGCTGATCCACGACTTTTGTGATCGAGTGAAATGGCAAATCATGACCGCCCTCGCTTATCGGCATGGCACATGATGGATGGATGGATGGATGGATGGATACACGTCGTTGTTACTGCTACAGCTGAAATAACCGTTAAGCACAGTAAGCAAATGTTTCCGGTGTCAATGAGAAAGGGGCGCCACATAAATATCCTATTGCCAGATTTTCATGATCACGGATTAGTTAGGGAGGCCCGGTAGTGTAGTAGCTAGACCCTCGCTTGTCGGCCCGGTGACTATGTGTATGATTCGCCTCTGTGCGAATTAGAATGTTTAAAACTAAGCAGGGCTTCCAGGTCGATCCAACCAAAATGGGAACTAGAAAATGTCTTGGGAAGTAAAGGAAGCCGGCGTGATAGTTCCAAACCATAAACCGCGTGCCGACTGCTCTATAACAATTTGGATCTAGCATAAAACTTATTCAATGCTCCCTAATGTGTGTAAAAGAGTCCTTTACTTTACAGAAATTCACTTATTTGTTGTTGTTGTTGTTGTTGTTGTTGTTGTTGTTGTTGTTGGTGTTGGTGTTGTTGTTGTTGTTTGGTTTGCTTTCATTGATTAGTTCTCAGGATCTGACCAAGGACTTTGTAATTAGAAATTATTTATTTTTTTGCACATCCTATTTACAGGACATCGCTGTCAACACCAACACTGCTGTTGTTGACGTCTTGGCAAGTTTACGTTCGTTATTTGTCATGGCTTTCTAAATCCTCCGAAGTCGGAGAGTGTCTGCCTGTACGGCGAGGAACCACCAGTTTGTACACCAATAAGCCAGACATAGGACAACGGATACTCACGCACACCTCAGGTCCTGTATGACATCACACTGATGTTGGACAACAGGATGCCTTCATCCGACATACAGGACTTCGGGTTGGAGCTCAAGCCAACGAACACAAGCAAGCATGGTTTTCTAACGACCAGCTACCATACCAACACGATAAAACCCAGCGCGATAAGGTCTGCTGCCAAATCGGTCGCAGGGTTTGTTTCGAATGCAGGTCAGCGGAATTACGAAACGCGTCCGTAAAGCCCAGTGCCGCGGAGACCGGTAATTAGACAATTAGGAGAAAACAATTTAAATCTGAAGTGGAATATATATATATTCAAATGAAAAGATTCAATGTGTGCGTGTTTTTTTTTTCTGTAAAAACAAATATTCTCGTCGTCGCGTGCATAATCATTCATGCACCACCTGCTGTATCTCTTCATCGGACCAAAAAATATTTCCTCCCCATGACTCTATAAGTTGTCCAAACAGGCGGAAATCACTTGGTACTAGGTTTGGCGAGTACGAGGGATGTAGTACACATTAAAAGTGGGGTTTTTCGATAGTTTCAACCGTTTCACAGGCAGTATGGCAGTATGGGGTCGAGCATTGTCATGCTGAAAAAGAACACCTTTACTCAGAAGTCCACATCGTATGAATATTATTGCTGGTCGAAGATGATCCATGAGAAGATCTGTATACTATTCACTGTTGACAGTTTTCCCTCTTCGCATGTAGAGTTCTAAAATAACACCCTTTTGATCCCAAAAGAGAATCAGAATAACCTTCCTGCAGATGGCTGCGTGCGAAACTTCTGTGGATTCGGTGAGGGGGGATGCATTTTAATTTTGTAATTACATGGCATTCCTTGCTCGCTCTCTTCTTTTCCGGCTTGTAGTAGTGAACCTATGTTTCATCTCCATGGCAATTTTTGATAGGAACCCATCACCTTCTGCTTCAAAGCACTGCAAAGGTTCTTTGCAAGCATCAATGCGTCGTTGTTTCAATTCTGGAGTAAGCTGCGGTGGACCCACATTGCAGACACTCTGCGGTACTGTAGCACATCATGGATGATGTGATGATCTGAACCTTGACTGATATCAAGATGTGGGGCAATGTCACTCACAGTCAATCGGTGGTTTCCTGAACGAGGCCTTCAACGGTTGCAATCGACTCTGGGGTCACTACTCGGTGTGTCTGACCCGGTCGTGAACAGTCTGTCACAGAAGTAACGCCGATTTGAAACTTCCTACTCCGCTGGACTAACAGGCATGCATTATCACAGTGGATGTTTATTCGCCGACGAATTTCTATAGGTTTCACCTCATCACTAATGAAAAAAAAAGGATAATATAACGCTGCTCCTGTTTGGTACGTGTCAAAAGTGGGGCGGCCGTCTTTAAACTGTCCTTATGACGTCACCGTGTTCGTCTGCACAGTGATGTCACGTGCCTAACACTCTTTACATCGTTAACAACAATATTAACAGGTTGCAAGACAATGCCATCTTCTTCTTCTTCAGCGTTCCGAGCCATTGAGGTTCTTTGCTGCAAATACAATCCGTCTCCATTCGTCTCTCTGATGGACCTTCTCTTGCCAGTCGTTGATTCCAAGGGCTTGTAGGTCTGTATATATATTATCTCTCCACCGCCTTCTTGGTCTACCTCGGGGTCTACGGTCATTTATTTCCTGAGTGTAAGCGAGTTTTATTTTCCTATTATCTTCCATTCTTTCTATATGCCCCAGCCATTGTAGTCTATTAGCCTTCATGATACCAGTGATTAGCGGGGAGTTAAATAGATCATAAATGTCTTTGTTACTTCTTCTTTTCCACTCTCCACTTTGTGTATCCCTAATGGGTCCAAAGATGCGTCTTAAAATTTTGTTCTCAAAGGTTTGTAACAAGGCTTCGTCTCCTTTCGTTGTACTCCAGGTTTCATAGCCATACAGCACAACTGGTCTGATCAGTGTTTTGTATATTGTGATTTTGGTGTTACGAGATAGCGCCTTTGATTTTAGTAGATGTTGTAGTGCATAGTATATCTTATTTCCAGAGTTGATTCTAGTTTGTATTTCTTCCCTTATGATGCCATGCTTAATGTAATTTATTTAACACTTTCAAGGGTGTGACTATGTGTGTGTGTGTGTGTGTGTGTGTGTGTGTGTGTGTGTGTGTGTGTGTGTGTGTGTGTGTGTGTGTGTGTGTGTGTGTGTGTGTGTGTGTGTGTGTGTGTGTGTGTGTGTGTGTGTGTGTGTGTGTGTGTGTGTGTGTGTGTGTGTGTGTGTGTGTGTGTGTGTGTGTGTGTGTGTGTGTGTGTGTGTGTGTGTGTGTGTGTGTGTGTGTGTGTGTGTGTGTGTGTGTGTGTGTGTGTGTGTGTGTGTGTGTGTGTGTGTGTGTGTGTGTGTGTGTGTGTGTGTGTGTGTGTGTGTGTGTGTGTGTGTGTGTGTGTGTGTGTGTGTGTGTGTGTGTGTGTGTGTGTGTGTGTGTGTGTGTGTGTGTGTGTGTGTGTGTGTGTGTGTGTGTGTGTGTGTGTGTGTGTGTGTGTGTGTGTGTGTGTGTGTGTGTGTGTGTGTGTGTGTGTGTGTGTGTGTGTGTGTGTGTGTGTGTGTGTGTGTGTGTGTGTGTGTGTGTGTGTGTGTGTGTGTGTGTGTGTGTGTGTGTGTGTGTGTGTGTGTGTGTGTGTGTGTGTGTGTGTGTGTGTGTGTGTGTGTGTGTGTGTGTGTGTGTGTGTGTGTGTGTGTGTGTGTGTGTGTGTGTGTGTGTGTGTGTGTGTGTGTGTGTGTGTGTGTGTGTGTGTGTGTGTGTGTGTGTGTGTGTGTGTGTGTGTGTGTGTGTGTGTGTGTGTGTGTGTGTGTGTGTGTGTGTGTGTGTGTGTGTGTGTGTGTGTGTGTGTGTGTGTGTGTGTGTGTGTGTGTGTGTGTGTGTGTGTGTGTGTGTGTGTGTGTGTGTGTGTGTGTGTGTGTGTGTGTGTGTGTGTGTGTGTGTGTGTGTGTGTGTGTGTGTGTGTGTGTGTGTGTGTGTGTGTGTGTGTGTGTGTGTGTGTGTGTGTGTGTGTGTGTGTGTGTGTGTGTGTGTGTGTGTGTGTGTGTGTGTGTGTGTGTGTGTGTGTGTGTGTGTGTGTGTGTGTGTGTGTGTGTGTGTGTGTGTGTGTGTGTGTGTGTGTGTGTGTGTGTGTGTGTGTGTGTGTGTGTGTGTGTGTGTGTGTGTGTGTGTGTGTGTGTGTGTGTGTGTGTGTGTGTGTGTGTGTGTGTGTGTGTGTGTGTGTGTGTGTGTGTGTGTGTGTGTGTGTGTGTGTGTGTGTGTGTGTGTGTGTGTGTGTGTGTGTGTGTGTGTGTGTGTGTGTGTGTGTGTGTGTGTGTGTGTGTGTGTGTGTGTGTGTGTGTGTGTGTGTGTGTGTGTGTGTGTGTGTGTGTGTGTGTGTGTGTGTGTGTGTGTGTGTGTGTGTGTGTGTGTGTGTGTGTGTGTGTGTGTGTGTGTGTGTGTGTGTGTGTGTGTGTGTGTGTGTGTGTGTGTGTGTGTGTGTGTGTGTGTGTGTGTGTGTGTGTGTGTGTGTGTGTGTGTGTGTGTGTGTGTGTGTGTGTGTGTGTGTGTGTGTGTGTGTGTGTGTGTGTGTGTGTGTGTGTGTGTGTGTGTGTGTGTGTGTGTGTGTGTGTGTGTGTGTGTGTGTGTGTGTGTGTGTGTGTGTGTGTGTGTGTGTGTGTGTGTGTGTGTGTGTGTGTGTGTGTGTGTGTGTGTGTGTGTGTGTGTGTGTGTGTGTGTGTGTGTGTGTGTGTGTGTGTGTGTGTGTGTGTGTGTGTGTGTGTGTGTGTGTGTGTGTGTGTGTGTGTGTGTGTGTGTGTGTGTGTGTGTGTGTGTGTGTGTGTGTGTGTGTGTGTGTGTGTGTGTGTGTGTGTGTGTGTGTGTGTGTGTGTGTGTGTGTGTGTGTGTGTGTGTGTGTGTGTGTGTGTGTGTGTGTGTGTGTGTGTGTGTGTGTGTGTGTGTGTGTGTGTGTGTGTGTGTGTGTGTGTGTGTGTGTGTGTGTGTGTGTGTGTGTGTGTGTGTGTGTGTGTGTGTGTGTGTGTGTGTGTGTGTGTGTGTGTGTGTGTGTGTGTGTGTGTGTGTGTGTGTGTGTGTGTGTGTGTGTGTGTGTGTGTGTGTGTGTGTGTGTGTGTGTGTGTGTGTGTGTAGAGGTACGAGTATAACTCCATCCCTGTTCTACTTACTGTAAGTTTTGATCCATTAAAAACAATAAACAAATGTTTGAAAACTACTACCCTGAAATGGCCTCAGGTCGTATATAAGTTAACTTCATTTTGACCCTTAAACCAAAATAAGTGTTTATACTTCAGGCACGTTATCAGAATTCTTAAGCGTAATATAGTTCAACCAAAACAAACAGGATGTGAGGATAGACGATAAGGCCTTCTTGAAATTCATGTATCATGCACTGCTTTTAGTTTCGTTTTCACTACTCTTTCTATAAACTTTTGACCCTGTTATAGCAGAGTTGATGAAATCTGATTACCCCACCTAGTGAAGACTGATCTGACATTTTTAGTATCTTAAGACTGCATGGCCAATTGATAAGAGAGCTTGTTCTCAAACATCCGGTGTGCTGATGCTGAGTTTTCATTGTCAACCCCTACACCGGTCTCATTTCATCTTATCTTGTTCCTCTTGTACCTTGCGGTGTTGAGGTGAAGCATAAACAGCGGGAGAGTGTACGTTATGGGCTTCCTATATCGAGAGTCTCATGAACACTGTTATTCTCTCTGACCACCATTTACATGGTCGGCCATATATGCTGGTTCCAATTGATCTGTACATCGCTGCTTGTTGTAGTATACTGTTAGTTGGTAGCCTGGTTATGTGACTGAATCATTTAATTTGCTGTTTTCTAATGAAAACTCCACTTTAGTCCTGAAAACTTCATTCTAATTGTCTCTGATCTTGATACTCGTATGCTAAGTAAAATCTAGGGAATCTCATTTCCTTTGTTGTAATTTTTCTTTTTTCTTTTCTTTTTTCTGTCATTGTCCAGGTTTGACATTGGTAGCATAGATTTGGTAGGAAGTTGTAGAGTGTTTTTTTTTTTTTAAGTATCTACCGATGTGTGTTAATTCTTTAGTATTGGTGAGTGGTTTGCCTTATTACCCCTATCAGCTGGACTAACACGTTTACTTCTCGTCCTTGACTTGGGGATGTAAATTACAAGTACCTCTGAAGTTGGAGTAAGTTCGCCTGATTGCGACGGACACTGGTAATAGGGAAAGCTTATCTACACAGAAAAGACATCCGGTTTGGGAGGACTGATAAAACGATGGGATAAGTGCATCAATGTTGGTGGAAATTATGTTGAGAAATAAAGGGACACTGTATGTATAAAAATAAACTGGTTTCAAGTTGTTATCATAGTTAGTTATTTTTCTACATTTGTGACGTACGTATTAACTTACCCTCGTACAACAATAAGAAATAGAAAAAAACAGCTTTCTTCGGCCATGTGATGAGAAGAGAGGCACTTGAGAACACCAGGACAACTGGAAAGATCGAGGGGAAGAGAGACAGAGGCAGACCTAGAGAAATTATGCTGGATGGATTGAGACAGTGGCATGGAAGAATATTATCAGCAGAGCTATGAATAGCTACGCCAGCTGGCAGGGCACTTGATGATGATGATATGAAAGCTCATCTTGCCATTTGTATTCTGATCTTAATATCACTTTCTGTTCCCCCATCATTTTTCAACATTGCTACCTACATAGGTGTTTGCTTCCATCTCTGGACGGAGGGAATAACAGAATCCATGGGAATGTCGATATACGAAGCCCATAACCGGGCACTCTCACGAAGTTTATACTTCACCTCGACACCGCAAGGTACAAGAGGAACATGATGAGATGAGATATATATATATATATATATATATATATATATATATATATATATATATATATATATATATATATATAATATATATATATATATATATATAATATTTTAAAGTCAACCAAAATGCTCAAATGTAACAAGGACAAATGTGTTGAGAATTTGACAAATGACAACTGAAACTAAAGACTCACTAGTGGTTGACAAGTGTAAATATACCGTCACTGTGTGTTTATTTTGGTACTTCACCAATGAACATGTTTTCTGGCAACTTCAAAACAAAGTTAAGAGAGTTGTGTATTGCTGATCATAATAATTATCTGAAAGTAGGCAGAAAGACAAAAAGTGAGGTAAATATTGTGTAGAGCAGCCGATCTGAACTTGTTTACTCTGGCATAACTTTTTTAATAGTTGTGCAGTCTACAGAAACTCTTGCATTAAATGTTAACAGTTAACAGCATGTTAATCGTGTCTGTAATTTATAGATATAGTTTAGTGGTTATTGTCACCATTTTCCGTTGCTAAACACACTGGATATTCTACTCAAACATTGCATGAAAATAATGTTCTTTCATTTTATGTGGGGAAATCAGTAAGTAAGTTATAAACATAAAGAAAGCTGAAAATGGTAGTTTGCAAAGGTATCATTCAGTGGTAGCATCATCTAGCATTATGATTAGCTTAGGCAGGAGATGCAGATCATTTTCCTCTATTCTACAGGTTTCAAAGTACTGATGCGGCGATTAGATAAGTGTATTAATGTTAGTGGAGATTATGATTGTGATGGAAAGGGCAAAATGGAAGTGAAATAGTGAATGGTTTTAATATATATATATCACATTAATGTTTTAAATATCCATTTGTGACTTACTGAGTTCCTGTCATACATTATCTGTGTATATTATTTATATCACAATACCTCTCGGAACGTACATGGACCTCTTGTGGAATATGGTTGCAAACCTGTGGTTGAAAGTTGACAGTCTGATAACAATTTAATTCTCAATGATTATTATATTTGTATATCAATTCACACTATTTTCTTGGTTTATGCATAACACCGCAGTAAATTGTCCTGTTTATATGAAGCTGAAAACAATCATATATTTTTGCCTAAGCAGTGATAATTTTGTTACCAGAAGATTTGTGGGCAGATTGCCGTCTGCTCGTTGGCTTTCGTCAGGCCTCATATATCTCTTTTTAAGAGATTTCTATTCATGTTTGAGCACTGTGTGTTATTTCTGTGGAACTCGTGCATCTGTGTTCTTTTTTTTTATGTTAGAAGATATGACGTCAGCCCCAAGTATGCAGATTGGCACTATCCCCTCTAAGCTACAAAAGGCAGTGTCTGCTACACATTATAACCCTTAGTACACATATTTTTGACTAAGCACAGAATGAGATGAGGTTAGACAATATGTATACAATAATTTAATGTAGGCTTGATTATGAAAATTCAGTAATTGTTCCATTGTGTATGTTTATTGTAATACTGGCATATTCACTCACAAAGAAATGACCACATATTAGGTTGCATTAGTTATTACGACTTCTTTTTCTTGTTCCTCATTCACACTCAGACCTCCACGTTAATGTCTCAAATGAAAGTGGTCATTAAGTTTCAGTTTCATCATTACCGTACAGTTTTTGGTGAAATGAAGTGGGCTGATATCATGTTTGTATACGTTCATTACTGTAACCTGGACTATAGAAGATCACTAACATGATGGGGCTATTACTCCACCAACCTACACGTGTATGTACTCAAGAGAGAGAGAGAGAGAGAGAGAGAGAGAGAGAGAGAGAGAGAGAGAGAGAGAGAGAGAGAGAGATCCAGAAAACCTATCTTAAACGTGTGATATAGATAGTATTCATGCACGTTTCCTGTCCTCAATCCTCTTCTTTGTTAAATTTCAGATGTCAATATAAATAAATACAAAGAAACTTGCAGTCAAATTAAGCTTGTTGACATCTCCCTAGAGTTGTATTTGGTTTTGTTTTGGTGGGCGCTAGCTGTGAACTCAAGCATAGTCCATACACATTACTTTTAGTAGCACTGAACTGAATTTTGCGTGTGGATTAGTTTTACCTATTACCAGTGTCCCTCGCCATCAGGCGAACCCACTCTGACTTCTGAGGTCCTTGTAATTTACGTCCCAAAGTCAAGGACGAGAAGTCAACATTTTAGTCCAACTGTCCAGTTTAGGGATTTAATCCCTTACCTTGGCATTATTATATCAGATGTTTACGAACACACGTTCTTATCCATTCAGCCATGCTGACCTCCCTCCATACAGTTTGACCTCAAGTGGAGCGGGTGTAAGCCAAAATACTTTTCTGTTCTGGGCCTATGTTTCGTACAGATATTTAGCTTGTTATAAATCTGAAAATTATGACTTGAAATTGACGATAGGCATAATTTTTATATGATCAGCAAGAATACCGCATGACGAGAACACAGAAGACGAACCATCTGCAAATCTAACCATTAGAGAACTCCTGTTTGCGGACGACCAAGCACTAATAGCAAAATCAGAAGCTAAATTACAAGACCACATGAATAGTCTAAACGAAATGTGTAGGGAACATAATATGAAAATTAGCACAAGCAAAACAGAAGTAATGACTATAACTAAAGAAGAAGAAACAACAACAATTCACCTAAACGAACATCCGTTGAAACAAGTAAAGAGTTTCAAGCACCTAGGAAGTATAATGTCATCAAATGGCAGATCAGAAGACGAGATCGAAAATAGGTGCAATAAGGCAAATCAACTCATTGGTCAAATGGCACCAATACTAAAGAACAAACATGTATCAATAACTACTAAGAAAGCACTTTACAACAGTCTTCCTACCAACTCTATGCTACCAATGCCAAACCTGGACAATGACAGAAAAAGAGAAAAGAAAAATCACAACAACAGAAATGAGGTTCCTGAGAAGAATACTCAACGTATCAAGAAGAGATAAGATCAGAAATTAAACAATCAGGACTAAAGTGAGGGTTAACGCAGCACTAGATTTTATTAGAAAGCAGCAAGTCAAATGGTTTGGCCATGCAAGTAGGCTACCAGTCAACAGCATGCCACAACAAGCAATGATGTACAGACCAGATGGAAACAGAGGAAGAGGCCGACCACGTAAACTTTGGACGGAGGGAATAGCAGAGTCCATGGGAATATCGATATATGAAGCCCATAATCGGGCACTCTCACGATGTTTATACTTCACCTCGACACCGGAAGGTACAAGAGGAACATGATGAGATGAGATGAGATCAGAATGTCTATTTTGTCTTGTAAGAAGATTATGTAGAAGTTGTTGCTAACTGTTGTGCTTAAATCATATTCATGTAGAGATCCATCCAGCATTTGCAGAGTATGTGAATAGCTCTCCTATAAATATATCAAATAAGTCTATCTTGCAACTTTAATACCAGTAACCTACTGAGTAGACTGTCTCCCATAGCACTCCACATGTTGTGAGGGAGCTTTGATAGTGTAGCGACTAACCTGCCACTGGTGGTCTTGGGTTTGCTCCCCATCAGAGCAGTTTCAAAGTTCCAAAAATTGACAGTGGCTCCCAGGTCGACACAGCCTAAAATAAAGTTGACAAGTCAGCTTCATTGCACCGAGTTTTATCCCATATGGCTCAGTCTCTTTCCGCAGTGCGGAAAGTGTCGCGTCGCACAAAGCACGAACTCCGTAGCTCCAGCGACGACCCTCAGGAGTCTCCGGAAAAAATGCACTCATGAACCGAAGGATGCGACCAGGAATCGAACCTACAACCTTCGGTGCCCGAGTCAGACGGCTTGACCACTTGGCCACGGAGATGAGTACCCGGAGATGCCTGGGCAAGTAAAGTCGGTCGACATGATACCAATGACCTCACCCACTGAATGTCGTTTGGTCTATACAAATATGGGTCTCGCTGCATATGCCAAGTGGGCCTTAAGGTATGTGAAAGGGTCCGTTATTTTACTTACTCCACAACGTAGAGACAGCTAATTTCTTGTAGATAGCTAATGATATCTGGAGTCTCAAACTGGCCCGCTGCCTGCTTACATCCGTGTATCACCTTGATTGGGGAAGTTGATATTTACATACGTATTTTGTGTTTATAGATTGCTGTAAGACTTGGTTTAAAACATGCACACCTAATTTTAGAGTCATTTCTTTTTTGTTGAAATATTACTTCTGTCACAGCACATTTGTTGGTTTGTATAACTTTACCACAAACAGTCAATTTAATATGAATTATAAGACAATTTTGGAGCTGTGTTGGGTTCTAAGAATACCTGGGATACAGAAAAGAACAAATGCATCCATACGACAAGATCTGAATATTGAAGAAGGTTGGCTACTAAGATAATAAAACAAAGAACAATTCAAGTATTATGGTGACTTGAAACGTCATGAAAGTTTGGAGAGAACAATAATGGAGTGGTATATATCCGGGAAGAGAGGAAGAGGAATGCCAAAGAGAAGATGGGTGCAGGATGTGGCAGATGATCTCCAGATTGGTGTATCCGATGCGGGACATCTTGCTTATGACCGAGAAGTTTTCTGGAAAGTTGTTATGGAAGCGATTTTCTGCAAAGGACATGCTACTGAATGAATGAATGGTGGTTTAGTGGTTAGTGGAGCATGCTGAGACAGTGGTCGGGGTTCAGTTGCCAACAGTAGTAGGGTTCTCTTTTCCCCAACCAGTCCAAGCAGCTCTGGGGTTGGCCCAGCCTCATAGTATAGGTGCTCGATTATATTCAATGTTTCCTGTTAACTGTCTGGAAAGGAAAGGTGGTGGGAAAATAACTGGCCATCCAATCTTAGTTATGCAATGACCTAGAATGTGTGAATGTATACCCCAGTGGAAGTATTATCATCATCATTATCTTGCAGAACTTCGCTTTCACAAAGTCTTTTGAAATGTCCATCGTAAGCCTCTGCTGCTCTCGTGTGTAAATACTCTATCACGTTTTGAACCCATCTATGATGTCTCCCTCTGTTCTGGTATGGGGGGTACGGGGTGTCAGGCATTGGTAGTACCTTTGGTAAAGATGGCTGTCACTCCCTTTTGAAGGGACCATCCTTTACTGGTCTAAGCCTGACATCCAGCTCATGCTTGTGGCTCCTAGTAGCTGTCAGCATGCGACAGCGGCCACACCCCGGGAAACAGCTGTGACAGGCTGGCTAAACCAGGCGTGGGTAGCCGATTTGGTGTCAAACTGATCGGTGAATTAGGGTATACTTTCCTAGCATGTGAAGACAGGATTCGACAGACTGCCCTGAAGAAATGATTCCTGATTCAACGGGAAAGACGGCGTTTACCTGCAAAGCGTTGTGGAACGTAATGAGCACGGTAAGGCACGTAGAGCGCCCTGGTCATCCACTGCACCGGTATTCGTCTCCAGTCGTCTCGACTTGTCTTGCCACTGGACTCAGATGGACTCAGGCGAGAGAGTGAGGTCGACGAATTGCGCAACTCTTCCTCACTTTAATCCAATTCATCGGGCAAGTCATTCTTACCCCACTGGATGAAATGAATGGTCATCATCATTCTTTATGGACAAACAACAACAACAACATCATCATCAACAACAACAACAACAACAACAACAACAACAACAACAACAACAACAACAACAACAACAACAACAACAACAACAACAGCTTCCTCTGTACACCTGCCTTCAAAATAATCTATTTTAGACACCCATGTCTTTCTGCACAACCAAAATATTTCATTTTTCTAAATTGCTTTTGTCTTAATGGCCAAGCTTCTTCGGTATTGAGTTCTTGTTGAATGTATTTGTTTGTTTTATTTTCTGTCCAATGAATTTGTATTACTCTTTAGTAACATTTTTATTCATGGTGCCTACGTGCTTTTCATCTGTTTGCTAAGTGTCTTAGTTTGACATCTGTATGTTGCCATTGGAAATATGTATGCTCTTAGTTTGACACCTGTATGTTGCCTTTGGAAATATGCTTGCTCTGTAGTTTGACATCCATGTTTCCAAACTGAAATATGCATGCTCTGAGTTCTTTGACCTTTATTGCTCCATCTGTTTCAATCCATAAAGCTTTTAGCTATTTTATTTATATCTGTCATGGTATTGTTTGTTTGTTTGTTGGCTCACTTTGAGCTCAAGCTGAGTGCATACAAATGCTATTACTTCTAGTGCACTGGACTGATATTTGCATGTGGATTAGCTTTCCCTATTACCAATGTCTCCTCTCACCATCGCTCAACTTCAGAGGTTCTTGTAATTTACGTCCCTAAGTCAAGAACGAGAAATCAACATTTTAGTACAACTGACCGGTGTAGGGGTTGATCCTGATACCTCACCATCAGCACGCCGGAAGTCTAAGAGCATGTTATCTGTAACTGTTTCAGTGATGTTAGTTAATTGCATATCCTTTACAGGGCATCGCAGTAGGTCGTGGGATTATCTGCTTGTGTATGCTTGTATTGACATGGTGATGACCATACTGTGATATTATAGAAATTAGTAGCTGTGTTTGAACTTGTTTCAGTGGTCTTAGTTGAATGGCCAGAATGTGTTCATAATTATGGGGAACATGACATCAGAAAACAGCAGAAAACAGCAGACAGTGTCGCGTTGTGTTATAACGTGTTGGTATGGGAGTCGGTCGTTCAGAAAGCAATGGCAAACTACTGAATGTAAAAAAAAAAACTGGCCTAGTACATCAACAGCAGCCGAAAAATGCTTGTGTTGACTGCAACGTGCTGTAAGGGATATGCAACATTTGAAAAAGACATCATATAATGAGCTTCTAACCAAGCAACATCTTCCCTTTGATAGCTCGGGGACATCCTTGGGCACATTATGAGAAGGAGAATTCAATGGAAAAGTTGGAGGGAAGAGAGGCAGGGGGAGACCAAGAGAGAAGATGCTAGACATTTTGACATCATGGCATGAAGGAACATAGACATCAGACATGGTTGGCGTATATGAGACAGAAGCTTGTGAACAGACTTGATAACCAGCGCCATGTGGCATGGACTGTAAGAAGAATAGCCCAAGCAGATGTTACAGCAAGAGCTTGAGATGATGTGGACAAAAGGGTAGTATGCTAAGATGTGTAGATGATGATATCCTTGTAGTGTGCTAAGTCTGTCTAGTGTGCTGAGATGTGTAGATGATATCCTAATGTGCTGAGATGTGTAGATGATATCCTACTAGTGTGCTGAGATGTGTAGATGATATTCTTCTAGTGTGCTAAGACATGTAGATGATGATATCCCTCTAGTGTGCTGAGATGTGAAATGCTGATATACCTCGACATTGCCTCCTAGTTAACCCAACTGTGCGTTGAACAGGATGTGTGGTAACTTAATCATGAAGGTAGGTCACACAATTCTAGCAGTGGTAGACATTAAAGTTAGCAGACACGTTAGCCCAGTAACTATGGGACCACGCTGATAACGTCATGATTCTGGATGGATAGGGTTCGACACCTACGTCCATTGACCATTAAATGAGGCAAAGACTGGCCACCTATTCCTCAATGCATTCAGGACTACAAAATGAGATGGTTCTAGAAAATCATAGACCCATGACGATTCCAGCCTCAGGAACTTTGTCTAGTTGCACCAGTCACTGACATGTTGGCATATTTAGATTTGAAGGAAATATACTATCATGTTTCAGAAAGCATTCAAATGGTTATTTGGTTACTTTTATTCCTTACTTCTTGCGTTTTTTTTTTTTTTTTTTAAATTTCTTTAAAAAAAAAAGTCGCTTAAAAGTAGACAGGGTTGACTTCATTGCACCGGGTTTTATCCCATATGGCTCGGTCTCTTTCCGCAGCGCGGAAAGCGTCGCACAAAGCACGAACTCCGTAGCTTTTAGCGACGACCCACAGGAGTCTCCGAAACATTTAACTCGTAAACCGAAGGGTGCGGCCCGGAATCGAACCCACAACCTTCGGAGCACGAGTCAAACGGCTTGACCACTTGGTCACAGAGACTCTCAAGTTAAATTTTTAATTTCTTGTGTGGTTTAAATGAAGTAGTGTTAATTTCTAACACCTGCAATTTGAAAATAGGGCACTTTAACAATGGCTGATGTAACATTCAATTTATTTTCTCCCCAGTTCACTGCTGTTTGTTAATTCTGTTTATCTTATTTATTTAGTTTATAATCCACTTACGTATTCACTCAAGTGCTTTTAAATGTGTAATTGTTCCTTCTTTCTCCTTCAGTTTGCATTTTTGATTCTTTCAATACATTGTATAAAAAGTTATTTTGTTACTTATTAAACTTTGCACTGTTTGAAATAAATATGGAAATTGTTTGCCTTTACATTGTTTTCTGAATGTTTATTTGGCTTCTACTGTCAGCATCATACAAAATTAACACTCATACAGTGAGATATCTGTCTGTCTATCCACCCGCCCATCTACCAGCCTGCCTTTGGCAAGACATTAAGTAGCCCATGCCACTTTACAAGGCACGTAATGATGATGAGATTGGCTGTGTGCTGGTGTATGGATGCTGAAGTAATGGTGACCAAAGGTTGTGTCACTGTGTTTGCCATTGTTTGGTGATTTTGTTTCGTTTTCTCACTTTTAACTCAAGCGTAGTCCATACATATGCTACTACTACTACTACTTCTAGTGCACTGGACTGATTGATCTTTGTGTACGTATTAGCTTTCCCTATTACCAGTGTCCCTCGCCATCAGGCAGATCCATTCTAACTTCTGAGGTACTTGTAATTTATGTTCCCAGGTCAAGGACGAGAAGTTAACATTTTACTCCCTGCTGACCGGTGTAGGGGTTGAACTCGCTATCTCGGCATCAGCACACCGGATGTTTAAGAATGTTCAATCGACCATGCAGATCTTCTGTTGCCATTTGATATCTTGCTTCTGTTTCTCTAAATATTCTACCATTTTTGAGATGTTGATATCATGAGAAATTATGCAGCTTTGTTAATGGTTTGAAAGCACTAGACATTTAGTGATTGTTGCAGGACATTTCTGTGCCCTGAGCTGTCCATCTAACATCATGTGACTTTATAGCCAAAGATCTATGTTGCCAATACTTTAGGGTAACTAACAACGAATGCCTGGGAAAGGCTAATTTACTGACTGTAGACAGGGTTATGATGACAACATTAACTACCACTAGCAATGGAATTCAATGGACTCTAACAAAGCCACTTGATAATTGGACTCCGCCGATGACACTGCACTCCTGTCACACACATGTAATCAAATGCAGGATAAACTAATCAAACTAGATGAGAGACAACGACATGCCCATTGTGGCTCAGGACGAGGGAAATTATCCTTTGCTTAGAAAGATATAACTTAATAATTGTAGAATGGACACATGGACAACGACTACTACTACTCTTGCTGCTGCTACTACTTTTTTTCGCATATCCTTTACAGGACATCGATGTCAACATCAGCATCTTTCAGCTAACTGTTGATTTCTTGGCAAGATTACGCTCAGTAGTTTGCCATTGCTTTCTGAGCGACCGGCTCACATACCCCGTAAGTTACCGACGCCGAGAGAACCGCCACCAATTCTCGCGCAACGTCACGTTACTTACGAGAGTATACGAGATTACGGAGAAAGTCGTGTAACCTCTAGACCAGGGAGACCGGCGCTGCTACTACTACTAAACAGTATAAAATAACAAGAAGTAATGCAGCTGTACAGAACACAAATACAGCAAACACAGGACGTTGCATCAATTAGCATTCGTCAGCAAACAACTGCCTACATAAAACACAACATATAAACACGGGAAAGACACTTCAGTGACTACATTCAGGCATAATAGCAGAATAATACTATCACCACTACTACTATTACCACCACTGCCACTACTACTATTACTATTACCACCACCACCACCACCACTACTATTATCACTACTACCACCACCACTACTAATATTACCACTACTACTATTACTATTACCACTACTAACACCACCACTACTATTATTACTATTACCACTACTTCCACACCACTACTACTATTACCACTACCACCACCGCTACTACTATTACTATTACCACTACTACCACCACCACTACTACAATTACCACTACTACCACCATCACCACTACTACTATTACTATTACCACTACTACCATCACCACTACTACGATTACCACTACTACCTGCCACGTAGCAACGCAGGGTCTACAGTACTAGTCTTGCGTATTAATAGAATGTGTATAGTACAGGAGCAGCGAAGAAAGAACGAGTGTGATGTAAGTTAAAGATAGTTAACTGGCAAGCACTGGAAAAACGAGTGAAGCCTAGACCTTAAAGAGAAAGTGATGACGAATCACGAGAGAGAAGGGAAACTACTCAGAAAGACTGCGTATCACGTGATCAGAACAGCGGAGATCACGAGAACGAAACTTCTGGTCGTTCTAATCAGTCAGGTCAGGGGTTTGGACAAGCAAAGACATAAAAGTGGTTTGTAGCCGTGACAAATTGTCAAAGTAATTTGTGCATTGATTCTACATCAAGAGGTAGAGATGTGTTATCAAGCTAGTAAGGCTAAGCGAATGCCCAGCACGAAGATTTGTTGCATTTCGCAGAATTAATGGCAGCCCAGCGACACTGCACACCAGACGCCAAGATCAGGCTGTGAGTTGACATTAGTCCATAAGAATGACATCTTTGTATGCGATTGAATATTTGCTATATTGAAACGATTGTGTCGACTCTTCTAAGTAATAAACTTTATAAAGCAGAAGTGAATATACATTTACTAAGATTCATCACACGCCCTCCCACATATACGGGACCATGTGATTTATGTCTGCTGTAACATTCGTCTACAATAAACGAAGAGTACCAAGGACGTCAGTATTTGCTTGTATTCATCGTGCTTTGATGTTCCTGTTTAATCTGTCAATGAACCTAAGACACCGAGCCAGTAACAGATTGCTGGCACTACCACCATCAGCACCACTACTATTACTATTACCACTACCATCACCACCACTACTACTTTTACTATTACCATTACCACCACCTCCACTACTACCACCACCACTACTACAATTACCATTACTACTACCATCACCACTACTACTATTACCACTACTACCACCACCACTACTACAATTACAAACAAATACTACCATCACCATCTACTACTATTACTATTACCATTACCACTACCACTACTACTATTACTATTACCACTACAACCACCTCCACTACTACTTGGGAGGGCAGAAGTGAATCAAGGGTCACGGCGTTCACCTCTGGCTCAAACAGACCAAGATTCGTATCACGACTTTGTCTGTTTAGATTGTTACAAAATAAGAAATAGAACGGCGGCATACCCCCCCCCCCCCCCCCTGAAGCTGGTTTTGTGAATCGGACAAGGGCAAAAAGCTCGAAGGACTGGTGTACACATTGCGTACATTAAAACTCTCTTAGTGGTTGGACATTTTAGAGAGCAGGCCGGATTGACCGCTGCACGGGAAAAATTTCCACATGAGAAAAGCAATCAACAGAATATGCATAGCATATTGTCGCATATTGCGCCCTCAGTTCGTTACACCGTTGCACATCACCACTTCAAAACACATTTTTCTACAAAAGTGTCCGCACAAGTGAGCATCGGAATGTCAAGAATGTGGTATCACTGCTAAAAATAGAGGTGTCACCGATTGATGGACAGGTCAGGTGTTTGCATCTTGTGAAACCATTGGTTGACCTAACAAGAATAGCGTCGTCGCAAGGGCTGTTGGGAAGAAGAACGCCTTGATCTGGCACATACAGTTAGATCTTCATGGAAGCCGGTTGTGGTTTTCGTATGGAGGATCTTAAACTTGTGTGTCCCTCGCCTGATTCATGTCAGATTGCCTCTGTATAACGGATACGTAGCTGACAGATGTGTCAGGTAAAGCTTTGTGTATGTGAGTTGTGTGTATAAAGGTTCCAGCACGAAGGAATAAATATTCTTCCATCTGAAGATAGCCGCCACTTCTCTCCCTGCCCGGGCAATGGAAAATTCCACCATCACTGTCTAGAAAATATCTGACTCCATCTTATCTTCAGTTTCCAATAGAAGTGCTGTATGAACACTATATCTTAATCTGTGAGAAGAGGCACGTCTAAGCCCTGATCGCTATTCTAAATCTAAACCCTTATAGCTTTCTGATTGCATTCAGAGCAGGTTTAGTAAAAGACAAGCTATGAATTATGTGCTGACCGCTGCCCCCTTTTTAAATCCACAGCCAAACTTCAACACACGAGAATGAGAGAAGGAGGAATGAAAGTTTTCTTCCTCTTGTCTTTATACGTCCGTGGTGTGAAGAAAGATTGTGTTGTATGACTGATTAGCATCAATGACAGGTCCAGCGTTTTAAACTGCTGTGATATATTCGAACGAGTTGTGAAATGATCATCACTGTATCTAGCACTCTGATCGAACTGCAGCCAGGCTAACAGCCCAGTCCAGACACTCCAGTGAACGAAGAAGAAGAAGATTAATGTTAGAATGAGAGAATGGGTTGTACGTCTTCTCATCTCTCTATCACTCTGTATATATGTTGTGTTAATGAATGAGATGCGGTATGAATTTTCACAATGAATACTTCACCTATGCTTCTTCTTCTTCTTCGTTCATCCGGAGTTTTTTTTTCCTGATGTGATTGCGTTGTGCCTGTTTACAGCAGAGCTGCGTTCTTGCGCCGTTAGGCCGACACATCCGACTTCTGCGGGCATTTGTTGACCGGGTTAACCTTCCCGGCTTCACCTATACCTCCATATTCATACCAGACACATGTTAATCATTTTATTAACTTATGATATGCTTCCTTACATTATTGCTTTGATTCAACCTGTGGAATGTTATTTTATTAAATCACCTCCCTGTTTGAAGGAATACGTAAAGGAACAACACATAATATGCTTTCATGCATCATCACCTCTAACTAGAATGGGAATTATCACCCCAGTGTTGGAAGAAGTAAATAAAGGTAATGACAGAAGAAGTGAGAGAGACTAACCAGGACAAGTAACTAGGCAAACTAAACATCTGAGACAGCTCTGATTGGTAACATGAGTTTATATGAATGATATGCATAATCACCCTGCCATGTACCATCGCTGTTCAGGATCAGATCTTGCTGGGTGCATTCGTTCATGAACTCTCCATCATGCATCTACTAGCCTTATAATTCTCTGTGTCTGTGTCCTCTGTGAGAACATCAGCTCAAACAGATCACTATGTACAAGAGCAAAATAAGAGGTAGCTTGCCAGATGAATTGCTGATGCCTGATACCAGTACAAAGAAGAGACACTGTAACTCTTAACTTGTAGGTACTTCCTGAGTTCTATTTTCTGTAACTTCTATCTGTAGCCCTTTTCATTCTTGTCAACTGGAGAACTATCATCAGTTGAACATATATAAATAGGATTACCATGTTTATTCACAATAGGTGAGGAAGACGGTGTTCGCAGATTTTGCAGATTTGGCAGATTTTGCAGACCATTGCAGATGCAGACTATTGCAGATCCATTGCAGATCTATAGCAGATCTATAGCAGATTTATTGCAGATCCATTGAAGACCTATAGCTGATTTATTACAGATCCGTTGTAGATCTATAGCAGATTATCGCAGATCCTTTGCAGATCTATCACAAACTTATAGCAAATCCATTGCAGATCTATTACCAACTTATCACATGGATGGACAGACTGTTGAGTGAAGGAAGAACAAAACCAGAACCAATGCCAATGATCAGCTGGAGAACTAATTAGGGATTCTTACATTGCGTTAAGTGGTTAGTTACCCAGAATCTGTTTTATAGAAAACAATTCACAGAGGAGCTGCCAACCTAATATTTCCCAGTGACTCTAGTGCTTAGTGTTTCTAGGTATCTTTCCAAAAGCCAGCATGTCAGACCCAGTCCTATCTTACCACCAACTTATCAAATGAATGAACTAGACTGTACTCAGTTGAACATTTACAAACTTGAGAACAATCACATTCAACAAACTTGAGAACAATTATCAAAACAACTTCAAGTCTTATTTGTGTGTAGAGACTGTTTAATATTACAAACGTTTTAAGATCCATGGAAATTCACATAACATCATGTGTAGCTCAGAGACATTGTAGGAGGATTTTGTGTCATTCTGATATTCACATTGGGGTCTGGTCGGTGCCACGGATATCATGCACTGTGTTGAGGTTCTCCTTGTGTGATCTATGTGAGAAGACAGGAACACTTATGGAGATAAACGCGTGCGATGAGGGTGGACCTTTATAAGACAAGCCATTCCTACTTTTATTGCTGCTGCTGCTACTACTACAACTGTTGTTGCTAGTGCTGCTGTTGCTAATCCTACTACTATTACCGCTGCTGCTGCTACTACTACTACTACTATTCCTGCTGCATATCCTTGAACAGATGTTGATGTTTTCCGGTCCAAAATAATTGCTACCCCCCTTTGTCGATTTTCTCCTCCAGAATAAATAATGTTAAAATCTTCATCTATCTTGATGCCTGCTCCTGTCCATCTCGTTTCGCCCATCCCTAAAATATTAATTTTCTTTCTTTCCATTTCTTGTTTGATGTTATCTAATTTTTCGTCGTCGTTTAACGTCCTAACGTTCCATGTGGCTAATTTTAATGTCTCTGTCCTTGTCTTGCGATGGTCTGTCTTTAAGAGAATCATAATAACATAGGCACTTTTAAAGAAGGTAGTTTGCCATTGCTTTCCTTCTTAACAGTGACCATACTGGCATGGTGCTAAAGCCATTGTCGCATGAAAGTATGTATAGCATTGTATAGCATTATGAACATATGATACAACAAAAACACCAGCAAACAAGTTAAAGTACAATTTTTGGGAACATACATCTTTCCTGTGGCGATATATGAATGTGAGCCGTAGACCATTTCACATTCACCAAAGAAGAAAACTGGGGCTTTTAAGCTCAAATGTGTCCTTTGCAGAATGTCGATCTCATCACAGCCCGCCAAAAAGCGAAACAAAATGATTAATTCTCCCTCATCATCATCTTTATCATTATCATCATCATTATTAACATTTCGGTCCTCCGAAAAGCGAAACAAAATGATTAATTCTTCATCATCATTATCTTTATCATTATCATCATCATCGTTAACATCACGGCCCGCCGAAAAGCGAAACAAAATGATTCATCATCTCATCTCATCTCATATCATCTCATCATATTCCTCTTGTACCTTGCGGTGTCGAGGTGAAGTGTAAACAGCGGGAGAGTGCCCGATTATGGGCTTCATGTAGCGATATTCCCAAGGACTCTGTTTTTCCCGGCGTCCATCGTTTACGTGGTCGGCCTCTTCCTCTGTTTCCCTCTGGTCAGTACATCATTGCTTGTTGTGGTATACTGTTAGGTGGTAACCTACTTGCATGGCCAAACCATTTAACTTGCTGCCTTCTAATAAAATCTAGTGCACCTATAGTTAGTTAGTAGTCGACAGATCATCCTCATTGCACACCGAACCATTCAGTCCATAAGTGCTTGGATCCCCTCCTCAGCAAATCCCGCAGCGTGTAGCGGCTAACGACACCAGTTCTGTGTTGGTTTATCAATCTCCTTTGGCTTCCTGCGTAGTGTTCTTGTTTGGCCACACCTCTTTTAATTTGCTGATCCCGCGGTCTGACCATGGTTATAGATTCACAGTCATCACTTGGTTCTCTCAAAAGTCTTACTTCTCGTAGAGCATTCAGAATGTCAGCCTGGTCCATGGCGCGTCCGCCCTCCACAGTAGCCTTACCTGCGAGTTTGTCAGACCGCTCTTTCCTTGCACTCCAGCTATTCCTGACACGAAGATGAAACTAATCTTTGCCAGCCGAGACTGCTCCAGAGACAGCAACCACTCTTTTTGGATCCACCCCATCTCTATCCTCTTGAGCAAGCTAATTGAGTCGCTAAGGAAACAAGCCCTAGTGAATGTCTGTGTCTCGAGCCATGTTATTGCTTTACCTACTGCCATGACTTCCATGGTAGGTTACTTGTGGTCTCAACAAAAGCATCAGTGTCCTCCTTCACAATTCTCCCTCCGGCCTGAGCCGTAAAGGCCCATGAGCTTCTCACATGTCGGACGACCGACCCATCTGTGTAAATGACAGCATCACCGTCTAACGAATTCTCGAAGATCAACGCTTGTACTTCCGCCACTACAGCAGCCGGATTTTCTTGTCTGCATTTTTTGTCTAGTTGGATGCAAACTGAAAAGGACGGACAGAAATATGTTGGCACTTGTACCCACTCCTCGCCATGTTCTAAGTCCTCAAGTGAACACACCTGTTGAAGAATGTCTTCGGCTTGACCCATCCACGACCTTCCTCTTTTTAACCTGCTGCCCTTCACCTTCATAATTTCACTATGCAGTGGATGTTGTGTGTTTGCGTTAACTCTGAGATAGGCACGTGCTCTGCAAATTTGTATTCTGTCCTCAATTTTTGGAAAGATCAAGAAGGTAGCGCATCGCCCTATGGGCTTTATCTCTTGTACATCCAAGAATAATGCGCATAGCTTCGTTTTGTATCCTTTCCATCCTTTCTATCTGCTTACGACTGAGAGTCAAGATCGCCATTGCATACTCCAAAACAGATACGACCAGCCCCTCGTATAGAAGACATAAATGGCGCTGCTCACAGTTTGCTTCCGCCATCACCCGCATCGCAGCCAAACCCCGCTTGGCCTTTGTTTATATGCTCATTATAAGCAAGGCTTCGATCAAAACGTATCCCCAGGTAATTCATTGCCTGCGTTCTTTCCACAGTCTCTGAACACAGATTTACAATTGGTGTTGGAGTGTTGACAATATGATTATTCATCGAGAACCATGTCACTGTTGCCTTTGTTGGGTTGACCATTGCCCCAGCTTCATCACACCAAGTACTTATGCGATTGAGTTCGGTTTGTAGTTCCACAGCAAACTGATCTCTGTCCTTACCCCGAGGATACACTAAAACATCATCGGCATATGACAATGTCCTCCCCGGTCCGGTGATCTGCTCGCTGGTGATTCTCACAGCGTACGGGTTGAACAGCACCGGGGATAATGGTGATCCCTGTGGTAGGCCAGGATATATTGTTGTTGGTTCCGAAGTCCAACTGTCACATCTAAAAACTATTTTCCGTTGGAAGAGGGCTGCAGTGATCGAACTAAGGAGGATAAGACTTATCTTGAGTTCAAGAAGCTGAAGCATTAAAAAATCCAATGGTACTCTGTTGTACGCGTCCTCCAGATCAATCGCTGCAGCAACGGTTTCAATGCCTGAGTGGAAACCTTCATAGACGTCATGGGCAAAAACTGTTGCATTGGTCGGGGTTTCTCTTTTTGTGCAGCTATAACCCCAACTTTAGTAACGATTTCTTCATTTCTGATCTTATCTCTTCTTGATATATTGAGTATTCTTCTCAGGAATCTCATTTCTGTTATTGTGATTATTTTCTTTCTTTTTCTGTCATTGTCCAGGTTTGGCATTGTAACATAGAGTTGGTAGGAAGATTGTGTTGTAAAGTGCTTTCTTAGTAGTCATTGATACATGTTTGTTCTTTAGTATTGGTGCCATTTGACCAATGAGTTGGTTGACCTTATTGCATCTATTTTCGATCTCGTCTTCTGGTTTGCCATTTGATGATATTATACGTCCTAGGTACTTGAAACTCTTTACATGTTTCAAGGGATGTTCGTTTACGTGAACCGTTGTTGCTTTTTCTTCTTTAGTTACAGTCATTACCTCTGTTTTACTTGTGCTAATTTTCATGTTATGTTCTCTACACATTTCATTTAGATCTGGTATGTGGTCTTGTAATTCAGCTTCTGATTTTGCTATTAGTGCTTGGTCGTCCGCAAACATTGCTTTCTGAAAAGCAACGCAAGGCGGTCTGCTGCAAATCATCCGCAGCTGTGTTTCGAACGGGGTGTGCGGGATTACAAATTGCGTCCGTACTCCTTCACCACAGAGCCGGCTAATCTGTAGTAAATTATGTAATGTGAATTATCTGACCGTCCATCACGTCTCTCCACAGGCATACGTTTCTAGGGTTATTATCGATGGTTGTAATCCTTCTGAAACCATCCTACATCTCGGTCATATTCTGTTTCTAACGCCTTCAATCTTCTCCATAATAATTTTTTTTTTATCATTATCATATTCATTGTTATCATCACGGCTCGTCGAAAAGCGAAACAAAATGATTAATTCCCAATCACCTTCATCGTTATCATCATCATCATCATCATAATGTACAAAGCCCTTTCCAGAATGTCGCTCTCATCACGGCTCACCGAAGAGATACAGTTCCCTGCCTTGAGCATGCTCATGTCCAGGGTGTCATCAACGCCACATGTCCATCTTCGCTAGACGACCCCTGCCTCTGTGTCCAGTAATCAGGACTCAAATCGCTGTTTTCTCCAAACCACTGTTGGCCTTTAAAGTGAACAAAGTATTTCAATTTCAGGATTCTCGATCCTGTGCCAGTTCCCTGCCTTCGGATGTTCATGTTCAGGGTGTCATCAACGCCCCGTATCCATCTCCTGGATAGTCAACCCCTGCCACTGTGTCCAGTAATCAGGAGTCATACCGTTGTTCTCTCCAAACTAATTTTTTTTTAAAAATTCGCATATCCTTTACAGGACATCGCTGTCAACAGCAGCATCTTTCAGCTGTCTGTTGATTTCTTGGCAAGATTACGCTCAGTAGTTTGCCATTGCTTTCTGAGCGGCCGGCTCAGTTATCCCGCAAGTGACCAGCGGGGGTAGAACCGCTCCCAGTTCTCGCCCGCTACGAGACTCTGCGTGATAAACGGGATTACGGAGAAAGTATTATAACCCCTCGGTCAGAGAGACCGGCCTCCAAACTACTGTTGGCCTTTAAAGTGAACAAAGTATTTTATTTCCGAGATATAATGATTTTTACAAGCCCGTTTTCTTCCATGTTCAGATCTGTTAAAATAACATATTAACATCTTAATTTTTCCTGTTGGTCCACGGTATTGATTGATTGTCAAGGATAAGTTATTATGTTCATCGTAATTACATTACAGAATTCACTAAAATAGCACATATACTTTTAACAATTTGAAGTAACATCGCCTAGATATTGTTTTTCGCGCTGCAACAATAAACATCAACACAGAATCAACAGTTCAATCACCATTAATTCATTCTCTAATCGGCAACAGGTCTATTGTCACCAAACCGGGATTGCTCCAACTCCACCTGTATCTGCAATTAGTCAAACAAACGGCAGATAGCATGAGGCGTTGAATTAAACATAACCTATTGAACTAAACTTGAGTTGTTGAGTTAAACATAAGATGAAAGTAAACATGAGATGTTGAATTTTTTATGAGTTGTTGACATACGATGTTAAAATATTCATGAGATGTGGAATTAAACATGCGATGCTGAATTGTTCATAAGATGTTGAATTGTTCGTTACATGTTGAATTAAACATGAACTGTTGAATTGTTCATGAGATGTTGAATTGTTTATGAGATGTTGAATTGTTCATGAGATGTTGAATTGTTCATGAGATGTTGAACCGTTCATCAGATGGTAAATTCTTCATGAGATGTTGAATTGTCATTAGATGTTGAATTAAACATGATATTTTGAATTGTTTATGAGATGTTGCATTGTTCATAAGATGTTGCATTGTTCATGAGATGCTGAATCAAACATGCAATGTAATTGTTCATGAGATGTTGAATTGTTCATGAGATGTTGAATTGTTCATGAGATGTTGAATTGTTCATTTGATGTTTAATTAAACATGATATTTTGGATTGTTTATGAGATGTTGAATTGTTCATAAGATGTTGCATTTTTCATGAGATGTTCAATTAAATATACAATGTAATTGTTCATGAGATGTTGATTCAAACATGCAATGTAATTGTTCATGAGAAGTTGAATTTCTCATTAGATGTTAAATTGTTCATTAGATGTTGAATTGTTTGTGTGATGATGAATTATTCAGGAGATGTTGAATTAAACATGAGATGTTGAGTTAAACATGATATTTTGAATTGTTTATGAGATGTTGCATTTTTCCTGAGAGGCTGACTTGCTCATGAGTTGTTGGATTAAGCATGTAATGTTGAAATGTTCACGAGATGTTGATTTATTCATGAGATCTTGAATTAAACATGCAATGTACTTGCTCATGAGATGTTGAATTGTTTATGTGATGATGATTTATTTAGGAGATTTTGAGTTAAACATGAGATGTTGAGTTAAACATGATATTTTGAATTATTTACAAGATGTTAAATTGATTACAAGATGTTGAATTGTTCATAAGATGTTGCATTGTTCATAAGATGTTGAAGCGTTTCTGAGATGTTGCATTGTTTATAAGATGTTAAATTGTTCATGAGATCTTTAACTGTTCACGAGATGTTGAATTGTTCATGAGATGTTGAATTGTTCATGAGATGTTGCTGTGTTTATGTGATGAAGAATTATTCTAGAGATTTTGAATTAAACACGAGTTGTTGAATTAAACATGATATTTTGAATTGTTTACGAGATGTTGAATTGTTCATAAGCTGTTGCATTGTTCATGAGATTTTGAACTGTTTATGAGATGTTGAATTGTTCATGAGATATTGAATTGTTCATGAGATGTTGAATTGTTCATGAGATGTTTAATTGTTCTTGAGATGTTGAGTTAAACATGAGATATTGCATTAAATATGAGATATTGAATTTAACATAAATCGTTGAATTAAACATAAGAAGTTAACTATGAGACGTTCCATTAAAGAAGCGTCTGGGAGTTTGTGACGAAAGTTGGTGAACGCTGCTTGGTGCAGGAGAGCACCATCACAACATCTAGTCTGAGAATGAAATCAAATCAAATCAAATCAACTTTATTAGGGTCACAAATTGGGCGCGCAGGCCCGTCTTACATTCGGCCCTTCCAATCACTCGTCTTTCGTTCATCAAGAGCATTATACATTTACATAGGAAGAAAATAAACATTGTGAAATGAATGTTGTAAACATAAACAAGGCAAATTACCATGTTATGAGGCCCATCTCCCACGTACCCATACATCACCCCACCCACACACACACCCCCACCTACCCACACACACGCACACCAAGGGACACATACATACCCCACCAACCGACCCATCCCCCTCCCGCACATCCCCCACCCACACTCCCCTCACCTGTTCCCCCAACCAAAACACACTCGCCACCCACAACATTCCCCCACCAACCCACATATCCCACGCCCACCCACATACACATCCTAACCCACACATCCTCTCCCCATCCACACCTCAAACTACCCATCCCCCAGCCACATCTCCATTGACCACATATTTCCCACCCACGCACACAACCCCCCCCCCTCCCCCCACACACACACATCTCCCTAACCACCCATACATCCCCAATCCACTCACACACACACACACCCCACCACCCACCCATACATGCCTTAACCCAATCCCCCACTACACAATCCCCCACCCGCACATCACATACATCCCCTACCACGCAATATTACCAACCCACGCACCGCACACACACATATCCCTCACCAACACATCCCACACCCACATACCACCACACATCCCCACCTACACACCATACACATATCCCCCACCCACATACCACACAATATTCCCTCCCACACACAGATACCCTTACCCATCCACCCCACATACCCCTACCACACATACCTCACCCACACAATATTCCTAACCAACACACCACACACCTCTCCCCACCCACACACGCATTCCCTACCCGTCTACCAACACACACTCACTCACGCACACATCCTCCACTACGCACCCACACACCCCCACCCACCCCCAACCAAACATCTCTCGATCACAATACCCCTACCCACACTTATCCTCCACCCACTCACGCATCTCATCCCGACACATGCACATCCCTCACCCACCTACACATCCCTAAGCCACTCACACACCCCCACCCACACATTCCCCATCCACGCACACATCTCCCACCCACACACGCCTACATACTTCCCCCAACCACCACACATCCCCTACTCACCCACACATATACCCCACCCATACACACATTCCCCGCACCCATCACACACATCCCCCACACCACACACTATCCCCCACCCACACACATATCCTCACCCATACCACCACACCCCCACCCACACACCATGCACACATCCCCCACCAACACACCGCACACATATCTCAAACCCACACACCATACACTTCTCCCCACCCGCCCTTGCATCCCCAATTCACCCAACACAATCCCCTACCCACACAACCCCGCCACCCACACATACTTCCTCAAACCACCCACACATCTCCACCCACATAAACACACACACCCCACACCCATCCCATACACATATCCTCCACCCATACACACATCCCCCACACCCATTCCCACACCCCTACTTTCACCCCCACACATCCATCCACACATCCCACCAACACCCACAAATATCACTACCCACAAAAACCCACACACCCCAACCCATCCAAAGGCATACCCCCACCCACACATCCCCCACCCACACATATCCCCACACTCACACACATCCTCCACACACACTCACACCTCCTCACATCTAGACACATACAAAATGTCTCACGTTAGCATTGAAACTAGTATGAACAAACTCCCACACTTTACTCACACACATACACTGACAATTGTCATGAGCAGTCTTATAAAAATGTTAAACATGGAGAAAAATGTGTACATAAAAAGTATGTGACGTAAACATAGTGATGTTCCCACACACAGAGATACACACAGAGAAGGCACACACACACACACACACACACACACACACACACACACACACACACACACACACACACATTCACTCTCATGCTCACTCATTCTGTCTCTCATTCACACTCACTGGCTCTCTCACTCAAACTACAGTAATGTACATAAGTTTATATTAAACATGATAAAATCAAATGGTATTTAACTGATAATATGACAGATGAGAATACACAAACATACGGATTCGCGTGTTACATAACATGCGTGTTACATGACATGCATCTGCTCAGCTCTCTCTCTCTCTCTCTCTCTCTCTCTCTCTCTCTCTCTCTCTCTCTGTATTCTTTCATATACACACACGCATGCGCGCGCTCACACACACACACACACACACACACACTAACACATCAACTCTCGCACTGTCTCACTCTCTCACACACAATCCTTCACACACACACACACTCACTCTCTCAATCACACTCTCTCACACATACACATACGCATGAACACATGCACGCACGCACGCATACACTCCCTCACTCACTCTCACACATACACGTACGAATGCATGCACTGACACATTCCTCTACCATTTCTCGCTCAATCACTCTCTCCACACACACGCACGCACACACACATTCATTCTCTCACTCTCTCTGACACCCACTTTCTCTCTCTCTCTCTCTCTATTGTCACCAAACCGGGATTGCTCCAACTCCACCTGTATCTGCAATTAGTCAAACAGTCTCTCTCTCTCTCTCTCTCTCTCTCTCTCTCTCTCTCTCTCTCTCTCTCTCTCTCTCTCTCTCTTTCGCTCCCACACGCACATACATATATAGTGAACAATTATAGTTAAACAATTATAATGAAAGATTATAATGAACAATTATACCAGTAAATGAATTATGGTGGCATATAGTCGGTATGGATTAAGTATTGAAAGAGTTTTCGGTTAAATGTGTAGGGACTCATTGGAGTTTTCAGATCTGGAGGCAGATCATTCCATAAGTGAGCACTAGAATAGGCGAAACATGTTTTGTATAGGTCCAATCTAGGCTTTGAGACATGTAACAAATTTAGGCGCTTGCTGTTCATTGCATTAGATTGAATCAGCGGCAGAAGATACTCTGGGGTATTTTGAGATATAATTTTGTTCACTAATTTGGCTTTGTTGAAAAGGAAGCGCTTTTGAAGTGGTAGAAGTCTTAGATGACTGTACAAATTATTACTTTCAACGTGCTTTATGCCAGAAACCAGACGAATAGCACGGTTTTGTAGAGAACATAGTCGTTTTAAATTAGATTTAGGGCAACCATCCCAAACTGTGGAACAGTAATCGAGATGTGATTGGATATAGCATGTATAGAATATTTTTCGTGTGCTTTCGCCCAGGAAGTGCTGAATTTTAGCAAGTTGGTAAACTTTTTGTGCTATTTTCTTGGTAAGAACGTGAACATGAGAGCTCCAGCTCAAATGGCTGTCAATTAAAAGACCTAGTGTTTTATGTTCATTCATATTAACTATAGGTAACGTGCCCATGCGGAGTTCGAGCGGTGATCCAGTTATGGCTAGTGTCTGTAGTTTTTGTCTGGTCGTTATTAGCATGGATTTGGTTTTGTCGATGTTAATTTGCATGCGGTTTTCATTGCTCCATCTAGTAAGATTATCGAGTTCCTTTTGTAAAGAATTCTCTAATTCACTACGGTTTTCTTGACTAGTATATATAGTACAGTCGTCTGCAAATAGATCACAAGTTGTATTGATATATAAAGGAAGATCAATAATATACACTGCAAAAAGCAGCGGTCCTAGTATTGAGCCCTGAGGCACACCAATATTAAGCTGTATGGGTCTTGATAGACAGTTATTGAAGGACACGACTTGTTGTCTGTCGGATAGAAATGACGTAATTATGTTCACCATGTTGGTGCTTGTCTTCATTTGTTTTAGTTTTCTAATTAAAATATCGTGATCTACCATATCAAAAGCTTTTTTAAAGTCTACAAACACCGCTGAAGGTGGAGGTACCCACAGCGGCGTTCCGCTGGCTGGAGGTCAAACAACAAACGCATGTCTTGATTATAACGGATTCACAAAGAATGCTGAGAAAGGCGAAGACAGGCATGTTTGGACAGAGTGGCAGGCTTCGATTCAATAACCAAAAAAGAGCGCATCTGCTGGATTGTCCCCTCACGACATGTTTGTGTAGTGGGAAACGAGCAGGGTGACAGTTTGGCTGGATTCGCACCCCTTGGTTGGGTAATGGTGCATGTTGAGGCAGATATGGTCGGAGCCCTTTGGAATGGCGTGTATAGTGCGGAAGAAGAATTAGATTCTCACGGCTTGGGGAGAATGGTGCTGCAGGGGGTGAGCGAGGATCTGACCGACTCTCGTGACTCCCAGGAAAGGCCAAACGGAGACATAATCAGGCTCCTACTGGTAAACATTAGTAGTGGGACTCTTCGCTGGCTGTTGTAGAATGAGGAAATATGTATGTATATATGTGTGTGTGTGGGTAGGTAGGTAGGTAGGTAGGTGTGTACGTGTGTCTGTCTGTCTGTCTGTCTGTCTCTCTGTCTGTCTGTCTGTCTGTGAATGTATGTATATATGTATACTTAGTATGTGTGTTTTTGTGCATGCGAATGCGTGCTTGCCTGTCTGTCTGTCTGTCTATCTCGCTTTATGTCTCTCTTTATGTGTGTGTGTGTGTGTGTTTTAGTTTATGATTGTGACCATTATGTGTGTGAATAATGTACATGTCATACATACATTGACAGGTTCTTCATTCAAAATGAAAAACACTTATCTTCTGTTTCAAGACAAAGAAGGAATCTGGTGAATAGAAACCAGACAGTGCCTGTATAACATAACTATCATTTGAGTTTAATTCTCTTACGTGTCGTTGTTGGCCATCAGATATTCCTTTACTGCTGACTTTATCACGGGAAATCCCCCACGACTGTGGTTACCTCGTCCAGTAATGACCTCAATGAACCTCATATTCCTGCTGTAGTTACTACGCTCATAGTCTGAAATAGATCATTAGGAACTGCTGGCCAAATACAGATTATTTGAAACATCCTGATGGGAAATGCATTACCCAAAGGGAATATAAGACATTGGTAATTTCCTTTATCGTATATATGGATTGCGCTTGAAAAAGTTGGGCATTGGGAAACTACTGATTGCACAACACTACAATGCAGGTCAATGGGAAACCCCTAAGGCAAAATAATATAAATACCTGCTAACATATAGGGGATGAAATCTTGAGAGCTGAAGTAGAAAGGAGATAATATAGCAGGTAACATGTAGAGGTATATAGAAGAGGATGCACAAGATAACAGACAGCAGTAGATATGAGAGGATACTAGATAACAGTAGAAGTAGATATGAGAGGATAGTAGATAATTGTAGAAGTAGAAATGAGAGGATAGAGACAACAGTAGAAGTAGATATGAGAGGATAATAGGTAATAGTAGAAGTAGATATGAGAGGATAGAGACAACAGTAGAAGTAGATATGAGAGGATAATAGGTAATAGTAGAAGTAGATATGAGAGGATAGAGACAACAGTAGAAGTAGATATGAGAGGATAATAGGTAATAGTAGAAGTAGATATGAGAGGATAGAGACAACAGTAGAAGTAGATATGAGAGGATAATATGTAATAGTAGAAGTAGATATGAGAGGATAATAGGTAATAGTAGAAGTAGATATGAGAGGATAATAGGTAATAGTAGAAGTAGATATGAGAGATAGTAGACAACAGTAGAAGTAGATATGAGAGATAGTAGACAACAGTAGAAGTAGATATGAGAGGATAATAGGTAATAGTAGAAGTAGATATGAGAGGATAGAGACAACAGTAGAAGTAGATATGAGAGGACAATAGGTAATAGTAGAAGTAGATATGAGAGGATAGAGACAACAGTAGAAGTAGATATGAGAGGATAATAGGTAATAGTAGAAGTAGATATGAGAGGATAGAGACAACAGTAGAAGTAGATATGAGAGGATAGAGACAACAGTAGAAGTAGATATGAGAGGATAGAGACAACAGTAGAAGTAGATATGAGAGGATAATAGGTAATAGTAGAAGTAGATATGAGAGGATAATAGATAATAGTAGAAGTAGATATGAGAGGATAATAGGTAATAGTAGAAGTAGATATGAGAGGATAGAGACAACAGTAGAAGTAGATATGAGAGGATAGAGACAAAAGTAGAAGTAGATATGAGAGGATAATAGGTAATAGTAGAAGTAGATATGAGAGGATAGAGACAACAGTAGAAGTAGATATGAGAGGATAATAGGTAATAGTAGAAGTAGATATGAGAGGATAGAGACAACAGTAGAAGTAGATATGAGAGGATAATAGGTAATAGTAGAAGTAGATATGAGAGGATAATAGGTAATAGTAGAAGTAGATATGAGAGGATAATAGGTAATAGTAGAAGTAGATATGAGAGGATAGAGACAACAGTAGAAGTAGATATGAGAGGATAGAGACAACAGTAGAAGTAGATATGAGAGGATAATAGGTAATAGTAGAAGTAGATATGAGAGGATAGAGACAACAGTAGAAGTAGATATGAGAGGATAATAGGTAATAGTAGAAGTAGATATGAGAGGATAGAGACAACAGTAGAAGTAGATATGAGAGGATAATAGGTAATAGTAGAAGTAGATATGAGAGGATAGAGACAACAGTAGAAGTAGATATGAGAGGATAATAGGTAATAGTAGAAGTAGATATGAGAGGATAATAGGTAATAGTAGAAGTAGATATGAGAGGATAATAGGTAATAGTAGAAGTAGATATGAGAGATAGTAGACAACAGTAGAAGTAGATATGAGAGATAGTAGACAACAGTAGAAGTAGATATGAGAGGATAGTAGATAATTGTAGAAGTAGATATGAGAGGATAATAGGTAATAGTAGAAGTAGATATGAGAGGGTAATAGGTAATAGTAGAAGTAGATATGAGAGATAGTAGATAACTGTAGAAGTAGACATGAGAGGATAGTAGACAACAGTTGAAGTAGATATGAGATGATGTGACGAAGTGACGCCTAAGATCTATATGGAACAATTATGCTAACTACGTTAGCAAAGTTACTATTTATATTCTTATCGTATTGTAGCGTCATGGATAAAATAACGACGTCATACTTCGCCACGGGCTATATCTGCGATGCTAAGGACAGCATTTATGTTCACGTCATAGTATGAAGTGACGTCACAATTTGATTTCTCTGTCTTTGGTCACTTATTCTGCTCTACCGAGTCCATTTTACTTGGGATATTATTTTATGTTCACCACAACCCATAGGAAAACTGCGATATACACGCAGCACGATAATACAAGAAATTAAGACTATCCACTTCCGCCCGGGTCACACACAGAATATTCGCTAGAAGAAGGATGCGTTAACGATCTTCTGTTTGCTCATCCGTGCTAGATTATGACGAACAGAGCATAAATTTTCGCGCAAGACTGAGGGAGCCTCGCTGCTGCTACTGCTAAACCATAACCGGGAGGACGGGTTTCCTAAAAACGAATTCACCTTGAATGGAAACGGAGCATAGAATCCGGAGGAGCAAGTACTTATACTTATAGTGTGTTTACTTTTGTCTGCCCCAATATAAAATTCCATATCTCAGTAACCAACTGAAGGGAAATGATGAGATTTAGCATATAACCTTATCATTATGTCCACCCAACAAAAAAAATTTCGTTATGGAGATTTTACAGCAAATTTCAAAGTTTGTTTATATGCGGTATATAATTTACGGGTCAGAGATGAAGTTCATAATTTTAAATGTATTACAGCGTAGCCAGATGTGACAAATTATTTGATGATGACAGAGGACCTAGTTTGTAGTGTTCTCTGGAGATATATCTTGAATATTAATTAACAAGATAAAGGATATGATTTAGCACGTTTTGTCTAGAGGTCACTCAAATGAGCTAATCATTCCCGCAATAGCCTGTTTTGGAGAACATTTTTCTTTTTGGCTCAAACCCCCACTGTGAGACCACTATGTATCTACACAGAAATTTATATAAGAAGTAAAATAGTTCACCCAAGGCCAGAGAAGATCTGAACTATTAGCGCCTGTACAACTGAGGATCCCTCTCACTCAACATAATGTTGCCAGTATGCTATTCGTCCGTCACATAGATCTTTCCCTATAGTTTTTGTCATTTTGTGACCTATATCAGTTCAATTAGTCTTTAGGACTTTATTTATTTGTAGACAAACAAACTTCAACAATAACGGTACATTACATCTGTTGGACAAGACATCTGCATGACAGTTTCCTGCCAAAAGTGGGACATACATTCACAAGGAATTGTTTACGCCACAATTGTACAAGGTAGACATCATGTGATACTTGACAACATCTATACAGGACTTTTCACAATATGTATAACCAACCACAGCACTTAAGACAGTCACAGATACAATACTTGACAGCAACTGTACAAGAAATTCACTGGGGACATGTACTTAAAATACTGGGTCATTGAATACACAATTTATTGAGTTGATGGTAAGTTCAGTGATGACCATTGTCTCATCTCCTGTCATGTCAACACTTCAATTATTGCATAGAAAATGCATAAAATATGTCACACATGCAGGTTGATAAACAAGATACAACACCTCCCCATTACTCTACCAACTAATAACTCTCCTCTCTAATATCTAACTACACCATTGACTTTTATCCTTTCCTCTACTGTTAATGAGGGAAAACCAAGATAAGCCATAACCTGGGCAAGCATAGGGACATTCTGCTCCACTGGTCTGTTCAATCCTTTTAGCACCTATGATGGGTGTTGGACAAGCTCAGGTTGCAGTTCTCCCCATGATGATTTTCCAAGTCAGACTAATTATCCCCTACTGTCACAGTTTGAAGAAAAGCTACAGCCTTGTCTTTCACTGGTGAGTTGACTGTTTATGAAGTTGAGACTTAGGATGTTGTTCTACTTTTCCTGTAGAGGAAGATCTAAGATACAAACATGTCCCAGTCTTCTTTCTCCTCAGTCTATCTCACTTACTCTGACTGTTCATGAAGTTGACACTTAGGACTTTGTTCCACTTTTCCTGCAGAGGAAGATCTAAGATACAAATATGTCCCAGCGTTCTTCCTTCTCAGTCTATCTCAAGTCTTCATTCTGAAAACACTGTGTGAGCACCAGGCTGGAGATTAACTAAGATAAGTCCTAGCTAAACAATCCATTGCACCAGTCATTTCACAAGTTGTCCTGAATGGGGTTAACAACCAGACTTGTTTTCATTCTCAGATGATTCGGATAATTATGATCACTGAAGTCTTCAGAACTCTTTTTCTCCCTTATTTATATCCAGCTGTTTGAGAGCTGAGCTGAAAGTCTCTAGGAAATTCCCATATTGTGGGTTCTAGAAGATTTCACTTATAGAGAGTTGGTTCTGGATTCTGGGACTACTGGTTAGTTTTCCCAGATGATATATGGATGGCCTCTCCACCATACTGTTCTCTGCTGTCCAGAGAACAATATATTATTGAATCTTTAAGGGCATTGTTGGGTCATCACATCACACTAGCGACCGCTCCTGGTGAAATCCCCGCTCAAACTAATTAGATTTTAAAATATGGCCCAGGAATAGCGTGGGCTCATTACTTATGAACCAATCAAAAGACAAGTGCATACCGCCGCCTCCCCCAACTCGTTCTAGAACATTCGATCTAAGAATAGCCCTTATATTTGGGATGGTCCCCGTTAAGACTTAAAGTATCTTTATGAAATGTGTCGGACTGGGAATGAGGAATTCTGTTTCATCATGCTACATGGCCCCTCTCTTAAATCTTTCATAGGAATGACAGATGATTTTTCAGAAATCCACAGTTCCCAGATCCCTCAAGTGGTTTTTGTCAATTACTCCCTGTCTCCCTTTACCCTATTAGAGTAGTACATTTGGAACTAAGTGATTTTTCTCCTTAAAAAAAAAATCTGCCCCAACATTCCATCAGTTGATAAATTTGGTGGCAAACGCAAAGACCATGAAGTTAGCCCTGCATTATGTTCCTTTAAGTCACTGGGAGCATCAGGAGTCCTGACTCCACTCATCTGTGAACTGCTCTTCTATTTACCTCTGACAGTGTTCCACTGCTGACATCCTTGCTATATTTCCTGTTTGTGATAGATGATCTCTCTGAATCACACCATTTCGTAATGTATGAATGTTCCATAGAGATTCATTATGTGAAGTAATGGCTTTGCAATTAAGCCAACTTCTAGATGACGTTTAGAGAGAATGGTTGCATTCCATGTATCTCTCAACAGTTCATCTTATCAGAACTTCATTCTTTCCTTCGCCACTGGATAATGATAATCCTGTGAGAGTGTATTTAACTGAACACTTTCTCCAACAGTAATCTTGGCATTTGGAACTGGGTTAAAATTTTTGATCATCACCGGAGCAATGACAATCACTTCCGTGTGAACTGTATAGCAGCCGCTGCAAAACTTGTTAAGGCTAAAATCTACTATTGTAAATTTGGTTAGCGTTGGACACCGGGTCTACCTTTCCAATAAGCCTCTTGTGTTTGCAGATGGTAGCAATTTCCCATTATATTTCCGTAGTCTTACCATAGATTTAGAGGTGCTTGTCGGTTGAGATTCTCTCATTCCGTTATGCCTCTATTTTGATGTGTTGTGAAAAGTGACAGCATTTTCTCTCCTTAGTTGCTCTATTTTCTAACGTAGCAACTGAGTTTGTAGATGCAATTAGACTAACATCTACTACTACTAATCTATAATTCCAGGTGGAGCTTCCAACTAGTTGTCTTAAGCCATGTTCTAGCTAAGTGCTTTTTGAGTGACTGGGAAGTATCCGTTCTTTCTCTCCCACATGAGGAAAACGTTTACTTTTGGCGAATTGGGCGAATCCTCTCAGCACAGAGAAGTTCGTCATTATCACAGCCACCTTTGAAGGGGTGTGATTATGTGGGTTACTTCCTATATCCCAATATTGACTGGAATTTTGGAAGCCATTTTACTGACTTTGAGGACAGGACTGGCCAGGTCTTGTGAATATACCTCGCATCTCAGTAATAATATAAGATTCCACTGCATAATGCATTGTTCTTATTATATAAAGAGTCGACTGCTGGAGTGCAGGGATCTTTATCTTGAAAGGAGTCAGCTGTTTGAAACTGATCTTTCGTTAGTCCACTTTCGCAGACATTGTGTATAGAGTGTCACTGCTGGAGTTGCAGTGATCTCTACCATATAAGAGTTAACTGTTTGGAGACAGTAATCCTTATTTACATTCCCACCTTCTTCCGGCAGAAAGGTCTTCCCAATTGAGAATGAAAAAGGGGAATGACATCAGTTGTTCTCAACTTGGTCCGTCCTTTAATCTCCACCATTTTAAAGGCAGAAACGCTTTCTCAACCGAGGATGAATTGACGGCCGACGTCGGAGACGGATCCTGTTTTATCTCTTCATGAAATGTTTCAGGTTGTCCATGTTATGCTCCTAGTCGTATGATACGCCAATGACATCAGGTTGGTTATCCATCGTTTCCTGGACACATAATTTGCCTATGCTCTCCACTTCCATATAAATGGCTAGGGGTCCAGTTATTTTGATGGCCTTCCTGGAGATTCAATGAGTTCACTCCTGGCGACATGGATCCTAGTACACCAGAGAGATTACACCATCGAACAATAGACTAATGTCTTATAGACACCAGACTGTGGTCGGTTTTATATGACCGCCCATGACATCAGGTAGAATCTTCCCTTCCTCTCGTCCATTACGTATCAAGTACGCTTAATAATACCACTACTTCAGAAATGGCAAGTGACGGAGTTGATAAGGATGTTTTCTCCTGGAGATTCAATTGTGCTTACGCGCAGTTGCTTGATCAGGGCCACTGACAGGGTTACACAACTGAAGAATAAACCCAGATGTCGAATCGACACTGGACATTAGCCGGTACGAATACTGACTATCACCGAGAGAGATTGTCAATGAGGTGTCATAATGGTTGTCAAATTTTCCATCAGGGTTCACACTCTCTACTCTCAGTGTTGCAAGCATGTTATGGGGAGAAGAGAATATAGGGAGTTGTTATGTTATGTGATGTGGTGACATTAAAAATTGTTGTATTTACAACAATAATTCCCCTCTCTCACCCATGCCAGCAATTAATTTTGTGATGGAGTAGGCCCCATATTATTTACTGGATCAAGTGTCCTAATTTCAGGGACAAAAATGAATTTTTCCCTGTACTAGCTGTCTCAGTTATACTTAAAATAATTTGTGTTCTCTGGTGTTTCAGGTACCTTAATTTTTGGATACATATATTGAATAACCAGCATGCACAAAATTATACAACAATTTTGACAAGCTAATAAATCATATCATTCTGAGAAAAACAAATATCATGGATACAAGCAATTATGTTGACCCATAAGATATTTATACACCATTTTCAGTCTGCTACATTGAATCCTAACTGATATATTAAAACAGTGATACATGCAATATTATCACTATTAATGAAATCAAACCTTCTAGAGATTTATTGTGGGTTTACATGTCTGGACAGTTGCCCTCATATAAGAGACAGGGTCCATTAAACAACACCATAAAACCTTCAAGAATTGGGTCTGATTTGCGAGAGGTCCCGGGTTCAAATCCCGGACGAGCCCCCAGTTATGTGACAAATTATTTGATGATGACAGAGGACCTAGTTTGTAGTGTTCTCTGGAGATATATCTTGAATATTAATTAACAAGATAAAGGATATGATTTAGCACGTTTTGTCTAGAGGTCACTCAAATGAGCTAATCATTCCCGCAATAGCCTGTTTTGGAGAACATTTTTCTTTTTGGCTCAAACCCCCACTGTGAGACCACTATGTATCTACACAGAAATTTATATAAGAAGTAAAATAGTTCACCCAAGGCCAGAGAAGATCTGAACTATTAGCGCCTGTACAACTGAGGATCCCTATCACTCAACATAATGTTGCCAGTATGCTATTCGTCCGTCACATAGATCTTTCCCTATAGTTTTTGTCATTTTGTGACCTATATCAGTTCAATTAGTCTTTAGGACTTTAGGACTTTATTTATTTGTAGACAAACAAACTTCAACAATAACGGTACATTACATCTGTTGGACAAGACATCTACATGACAGTTTCCTGCCAAAAGTGGGACATACATTCACAAGGAATTGTTTACGCCACAATTGTACAAGGTAGACATCATGTGATACTTGACAACATCTATAAGGACTTTTCACAATATGTATAACCAACCACAGCACTTAAGACAGTCACAGATACAATACTTGACAGCAACTGTACAAGAAATTCACTGGGGACATGTACTTAAAATACTGGTTCATTGAATACACAATTTATTGAGTTGATGGTAAGTTCAGTGATGACCATTGTCTCATCTCCTGTCATGTCAACACTTCAATTATTGCATAGAAAATGCATAAAATATGTCACACATGCAGGTTGATAAACAAGATACAACACCTCCCCATTACTCTACCAACTAATAACTCTCCTCTCTAATATCTAACTACACCATTGACTTTTATCCTTTCCTCTACTGTTAATGAGGGAAAACCAAGATAAGCCATAACCTGGGCAAGCATAGGGACATTCTGCTCCACTGGTCTGTTCAATCCTTTTAGCACCTATGATGGGTGTTGGACAAGCTCAGGTTGCAGTTCTCCCCATGATGATTTTCCAAGTCAGACTAATTATCCCCTACTGCCACAGTTTGAAGAAAAGCTACAGCCTTGTCTTTCACTGGTGAGTTGACTGTTTATGAAGTTGAGACTTAGGATGTTGTTCTACTTTTCCTGTAGAGGAAGATCTAAGATACAAACATGTCCCAGTCTTCTTTCTCCTCAGTCTATCTCACTTACTCTGACTGTTCATGAAGTTGACACTTAGGACTTTGTTCCACTTTTCCTGCAGAGGAAGATCTAAGATACAAATATGTCCCAGCGTTCTTCCTTCTCAGTCTATCTCAAGTCTTCATTCTGAAAACACTGTGTGAGCACCAGGCTGGAGATTAACTAAGATAAGTCCTAGCTAAACAATCCATTGCACCAGTCATTTCACAAGTTGTCCTGAATGGGGTTAACAACCAGACTTGTTTTCATTCTCAGATGATTCGGATAATTATGATCACTGAAGTCTTCAGAACTCTTTTTCTCCCTTATTTATATCCAGCTGTTTGAGAGCTGAGCTGAAAGTCTCTAGGAAATTCCCATATTGTGGGTTCTAGAAGATTTCACTTATAGAGAGTTGGTTCTGGATTCTGGGACTACTGGTTAGTTTTCCCAGATGATATATGGATGGCCTCTCCACCATACTGTTCTCTGCTGTCCAGAGAACAATATATTATTGAATCTTTAAGGGCATTGTTGGGTCATCACATCACACTAGCGACCGCTCCTGGTGAAATCCCCGCTCAAACTAATTAGATTTTAAAATATGGCCCAGGAATAGCGTGGGCTCATTACTTATGAACCAATCAAAAGACAAGTGCATACCGCCGCCTCCCCCAACTCGTTCTAGAACATTCGATCTAAGAATAGCCCTTATATTTGGGATGGTCCCCGTTAAGACTTAAAGTATCTTTATGAAATGTGTCGGACTGGGAATGAGGAATTCTGTTTCATCATGCTACATGGCCCCTCTCTTAAATCTTTCATAGGAATGACAGATGATTTTTCAGAAATCCACAGTTCCCAGATCCCTCAAGTGGTTTTTGTCAATTACTCCCTGTCTCCCTTTACCCTATTAGAGTAGTACATTTGGAACTAAGTGATTTTTCTCCTTAAAAAAAAAATCTGCCCCAACATTCCATCAGTTGATAAATTTGGTGGCAAACGCAAAGACCATGAAGTTAGCCCTGCATTATGTTCCTTTAAGTCACTGGGAGCATCAGGAGTCCTGACTCCACTCATCTGTGAACTGCTCTTCTATTTACCTCTGACAGTGTTCCACTGCTGACATCCTTGCTATATTTCCTGTTTGTGATAGATGATCTCTCTGAATCACACCATTTCGTAATGTATGAATGTTCCATAGAGATTCATTATGTGAAGTAATGGCTTTGCAATTAAGCCAACTTCTAGATGACGTTTAGAGAGAATGGTTGCATTCCATGTATCTCTCAACAGTTCATCTTATCAGAACTTCATTCTTTCCTTCGCCACTGGATAATGATAATCCTGTGAGAGTGTATTTAACTGAACACTTTCTCCAACAGTAATCTTGGCATTTGGAACTGGGTTAAAATTTTTGATCATCACCGGAGCAATGACAATCACTTCCGTGTGAACTGTATAGCAGCCGCTGCAAAACTTGTTAAGGCTAAAATCTACTATTGTAAATTTGGTTAGCGTTGGACACCGGGTCTACCTTTCCAATAAGCCTCTTGTGTTTGCAGATGGTAGCAATTTCCCATTATATTTCCGTAGTCTTACCATAGATTTAGAGGTGCTTGTCGGTTGAGATTCTCTCATTCCGTTATGCCTCTATTTTGATGTGTTGTGAAAAGTGACAGCATTTTCTCTCCTTAGTTGCTCTATTTTCTAACGTAGCAACTGAGTTTGTAGATGCAATTAGACTAACATCTACTACTACTAATCTATAATTCCAGGTGGAGCTTCCAACTAGTTGTCTTAAGCCATGTTCTAGCTAAGTGCTTTTTGAGTGACTGGGAAGTATCCGTTCTTTCTCTCCCACATGAGGAAAACGTTTACTTTTGGCGAATTGGGCGAATCCTCTCAGCACAGAGAAGTTCGTCATTATCACAGCCACCTTTGAAGGGGTGTGATTATGTGGGTTACTTCCTATATCCCAATATTGACTGGAATTTTGGAAGCCATTTTACTGACTTTGAGGACAGGACTGGCCAGGTCTTGTGAATATACCTCGCATCTCAGTAATAATATAAGATTCCACTGCATAATGCATTGTTCTTATTATATAAAGAGTCGACTGCTGGAGTGCAGGGATCTTTATCTTGAAAGGAGTCAGCTGTTTGAAACTGATCTTTCGTTAGTCCACTTTCGCAGACATTGTGTATAGAGTGTCACTGCTGGAGTTGCAGTGATCTCTACCATATAAGAGTTAACTGTTTGGAGACAGTAATCCTTATTTACATTCCCACCTTCTTCCGGCAGAAAGGTCTTCCCAATTGAGAATGAAAAAGGGGAATGACATCAGTTGTTCTCAACTTGGTCCGTCCTTTAATCTCCACCATTTTAAAGGCAGAAACGCTTTCTCAACCGAGGATGAATTGACGGCCGACGTCGGAGACGGATCCTGTTTTATCTCTTCATGAAATGTTTCAGGTTGTCCATGTTATGCTCCTAGTCGTATGATACGCCAATGACATCAGGTTGGTTATCCATCGTTTCCTGGACACATAATTTGCCTATGCTCTCCACTTCCATATAAATGGCTAGGGGTCCAGTTATTTTGATGGCCTTCCTGGAGATTCAATGAGTTCACTCCTGGCGACATGGATCCTAGTACACCAGAGAGATTACACCATCGAACAATAGACTAATGTCTTATAGACACCAGACTGTGGTCGGTTTTATATGACCGCCCATGACATCAGGTAGAATCTTCCCTTCCTCTCGTCCATTACGTATCAAGTACGCTTAATAATACCACTACTTCAGAAATGGCAAGTGACGGAGTTGATAAGGATGTTTTCTCCTGGAGATTCAATTGTGCTTACGCGCAGTTGCTTGATCAGGGCCACTGACAGGGTTACACAACTGAAGAATAAACCCAGATGTCGAATCGACACTGGACATTAGCCGGTACGAATACTGACTATCACCGAGAGAGATTGTCAATGAGGTGTCATAATGGTTGTCAAATTTTCCATCAGGGTTCACACTCTCTACTCTCAGTGTTGCAAGCATGTTATGGGGAGAAGAGAATATAGGGAGTTGTTATGTTATGTGATGTGGTGACATTAAAAATTGTTGTATTTACAACAATAATTCCCCTCTCTCACCCATGCCAGCAATTAATTTTGTGATGGAGTAGGCCCCATATTATTTACTGGATCAAGTGTCCTAATTTCAGGGACAAAAATGAATTTTTCCCTGTACTAGCTGTCTCAGTTATACTTAAAATAATTTGTGTTCTCTGGTGTTTCAGGTACCTTAATTTTTGGATACATATATTGAATAACCAGCATGCACAAAATTATACAACAATTTTGACAAGCTAATAAATCATATCATTCTGAGAAAAACAAATATCATGGATACAAGCAATTATGTTGACCCATAAGATATTTATACACCATTTTCAGTCTGCTACATTGAATCCTAACTGATATATTAAAACAGTGATACATGCAATATTATCACTATTAATGAAATCAAACCTTCTAGAGATTTATTGTGGGTTTACATGTCTGGACAGTTGCCCTCATATAAGAGACAGGGTCCATTAAACAACACCATAAAACCTTCAAGAATTGGGTCTGATTTGCGAGAGGTCCCGGGTTCAAATCCCGGACGAGCCCCCAGTTATGTGACAAATTATTTGATGATGACAGAGGACCTAGTTTGTAGTGTTCTCTGGAGATATATCTTGAATATTAATTAACAAGATAAAGGATATGATTTAGCACGTTTTGTCTAGAGGTCACTCAAATGAGCTAATCATTCCCGCAATAGCCTGTTTTGGAGAACATTTTTCTTTTTGGCTCAAACCCCTACTGTGAGACCACTATGTATCTACACAGAAATTTATATAAGAAGTAAAATAGTTCACCCAAGGCCAGAGAAGATCTGAACTATTAGCGCCTGTACAACTGAGGATCCCTATCACTCAACATAATGTTGCCAGTATGCTATTCGTCCGTCACATAGATCTTTCCCTATAGTTTTTGTCATTTTGTGACCTATATCAGTTCAATTAGTCTTTAGGACTTTAGGACTTTATTTATTTGTAGACAAACAAACTTCAACAATAACGGTACATTACATCTGTTGGACAAGACATCTACATGACAGTTTCCTGCCAAAAGTGGGACATACATTCACAAGGAATTGTTTACGCCACAATTGTACAAGGTAGACATCATGTGATACTTGACAACATCTATAAGGACTTTTCACAATATGTATAACCAACCACAGCACTTAAGACAGTCACAGATACAATACTTGACAGCAACTGTACAAGAAATTCACTGGGGACATGTACTTAAAATACTGGTTCATTGAATACACAATTTATTGAGTTGATGGTAAGTTCAGTGATGACCATTGTCTCATCTCCTGTCATGTCAACACTTCAATTATTGCATAGAAAATGCATAAAATATGTCACACATGCAGGTTGATAAACAAGATACAACACCTCCCCATTACTCCACCAACTAATAACTCTCCTCCACCTCTCCTCTCTAATATCTAACTACACCATTGACTTTTATCCTTTCCTCTACTGTTAATGAGGGAAAACCAAGATAAGCCTTAACCTGGGCAAGCATAGGGACATTCTGCTCCACTGGTCTGTTCAATCCTTTTAGCACCTATGATGGGTGTTGGACAAGCTCAGGTTGCAGTTCTCCCCATGATGATTTTCCAAGTCAGACTAATTATCCCCTACTGTCACAGTTTGAAGAAAAGCTACAGCCTTGTCTTTCACTGGTGAGTTGACTGTTTATGAAGTTGAGACTTAGGATGTTGTTCTACTTTTCCTGTAGAGGAAGATCTAAGATACAAACATGTCCCAGTCTTCTTTCTCCTCAGTCTATCTCACTTACTCTGACTGTTCATGAAGTTGACACTTAGGACTTTGTTCCACTTTTCCTGCAGAGGAAGATCTAAGATACAAATATGTCCCAGCGTTCTTCCTTCTCAGTCTATCTCAAGTCTTCATTCTGAAAACACTGTGTGAGCACCAGGCTGGAGATTAACTAAGATAAGTCCTAGCTAAACAATCCATTGCACCAGTCATTTCACAAGTTGTCCTGAATGGGGTTAACAACCAGACTTGTTTTCATTCTCAGATGATTCGGATAATTATGATCACTGAAGTCTTCAGAACTCTTTTTCTCCCTTATTTATATCCAGCTGTTTGAGAGCTGAGCTGAAAGTCTCTAGGAAATTCCCATATTGTGGGTTCTAGAAGATTTCACTTATAGAGAGTTGGTTCTGGATTCTGGGACTACTGGTTAGTTTTCCCAGATGATATATGGATGGCCTCTCCACCATACTGTTCTCTGCTGTCCAGAGAACAATATATTATTGAATCTTTAAGGGCATTGTTGGGTCATCACATCACACTAGCGACCACTCCTGGTGAAATCCCCGCTCAAACTAATTAGATTTTAAAATATGGCCCAGGAATAGCGTGGGCTCATTACTTATGAACCAATCAAAAGACAAGTGCATACCGCCGCCTCCCCCAACTCGTTCTAGAACATTCGATCTAAGAATAGCCCTTATATTTGGGATGGTCCCCGTTAAGACTTAAAGTATCTTTATGAAATGTGTCGGACTGGGAATGAGGAATTCTGTTTCATCATGCTACACCAGATAATCAGCGTTCAATGTTGAATATTTTACGCGTTTCACGGGATTGGCCTTATGCCAAGAACCCCGCGCTGTTTAAACTGGGACTGTTCAGACGTGTCGTCAAACTGTGGGTTATTTCATGAAACCTGATTATTATTATTATTATTATTTTTAATCTTACCACTTATCGCTAACATTGAAATGTGTGAATATTTTTCAGTGCGATTGAATGCGAAATTGTGTATACACTTCAAAGCATCGCTATTTTTGTATAGAAGCTGATCGCAGGACACTGTTTTATACTATCTATTACAAATTCCGAAAAAAAGAACGGTGCATGCATTGGCTTTGAGTAAACGGTCATTTCGTCGATGGGTGCAAGAATCTGGAATGAAACCAACGCGCGATAAGCAAACGGTATGTAGAAAGACAAGTTTAGACAGCTTTGACAAGGATGTCGTAAGGCGAGTTATTATAAAAATGCTGGATGCTAAAGAAACAGTGACTGTAAGAAAACGTAGGGTTTGGTTGAGAAAGAACAATAACATAGAGCTATCCAAAACAACTTTGTGGAAAATTATAAGGGCATTAGGCTTCACTTTTAGAAAGTACAAGGGAGGTAGAAATATCCTTTGCGAGCAACCGCATTTAGGAGACATGAGAAGCAGATACCTACGTGAAATAAGGGAAATGCGCAAAGAAAATTATGACATAGTGTATTTGGATGAGTCGTGGATCAATGCGCACCACACAAGTGAAAAGGAATGGCAATCAGTGGATGGAAAGATAAAGAGATATGTGCCCAGTAGTAAAGGACAGCGTTTGGTCAAAGCCTATGCTGGACAATAGGGATTATCATAGTGAGATGAATGGTAGTGTATTTAGAGATTGGCCCAAGAATACAGTACTTCCATCCCTTGATAGACTGTCTTGTCTAATCATGAACAATGCATCATATCACAATGTTGTTGCCCAAGAAGACAAAATACCCACAGCGTCGAGCACAAAGGAAGCAATAAAGATTTGGCTCCGAAGGAAAAATATACCATTTCCAGAAACATATTTCAAGCTACAGTTGTTGTCCCTTGTAAAACAGGCGCAAAAAAGCAAGAAATATTAAATCGACGATCTGTTGGCGAGACCCCCTGGCCAGGTAGATCAGATAACACTGGGTAAGAGTGACACAGGGACCAGTACTAGTAATCGTGATGACGGAGTTAATCTTGACTGTGTTAACAAGGAAATCCTCTGTGTCAGACTAAGAAAAAGAGTGAGAATAGGAACGTGGAATGTGAGAAGTCTGTATAATGGGAAGCTTAAAGTAGTATGTGATGAAATTGAGAGGTTAAATATTCAAATTTTAGGAATTAGTAAACATCGCTGGAAAGGTAAGGGACACTTTACAACTGAAAATTTAATTCTTTTCATTTATTCTGGTAGAGACGTCGGAGGCCAGAATAGAGTGGCATTTTGTTTAGATAAAACAACTGCAAAAGCTTTATTGGGATATAACCCAGTTAGTGACAGAATCCTCACTGTAGACTTAAAGGCCGTCCAAAGAACACAACACTCGTACAGATATATGCACCTACTTCAACAGCAGAGGAGGACGCAATTGAAGATTTTTACAACACACTGCAAGACACATTAAATAAGATTGGTCATAACGATATAGCAATAATACTGGGAGATTTTAATTCAAAGAGACACGTTTTAAGAAAATTTGGATTGGGAAACCGAAATGATGCAGGTGACAAATTAATTGAATTTTGCACAGAAAATGAGTTAATGATAGCCAACACACTTTTTAAACAACACCCAAGAAGACTCTTCACATGGAAGTCCCCGGACAGTATTACCAAAAATCAGATAGATTATATTTTAATACAAAGAAGATGGAGATCAAGCATAACATCTGCAAAAAACCTTACGAAGTACACACTGAGATACGGATCATCAGTTATTAGAAGCAGATCTGAAATTAAAACTCAAAAAGCTTACCCGAGGACCAAGGCCACTTCGTTTTGATTTCACAAAAATACCAGATGCATACACTGTAGAAGTTAGGAATCGTTTTGGGGTCTTGATGTCTGTACAAGAGGAAATGACACCTGATGAACTGGCAGTACAAGCTAGAGTTATCTTGATAACTGCAGCCAAAGATTTAATTCCGACCAAGAAAAAGCAACTTAAGCCACAGATTACATCAGACACGTTAGAATTAATAAAACAACGAAGGGAACTGAAACAGAAAGGAGGTGAATCCGATAACAGCAGGATGAAATATAAATCTTTAACTCGAGAAATAAGAAAGAACACAAGAAAGGACAAAAATCAATATATACAAGATTGCTGTACCAGAATAGAGCAATATCATTAGACTGGAAAAGATTACGAGATGTTCAAAGAAATGAAGTTATTGACAAGAAATGTTCAACCTCAATTGAATGTTATCTGTGACAAGATGGGAAATACCTTAATAGAATCTAGACAAATTCTAGAAAGATGGCGGGAGTACTGCAGTGGGATGTATGATATGAGAGACAGTGAGGATATGAATGAGATACATGAGCCAATGACAGCAGAAACAGAACCTGAACCCTCATTAGATGAAATTGCATGGGCAATAAAGAACCTGAAGAATGGAAATCTCCTGGATGTGATGAGATACCAGCTGAGCTAATTAAAGCGGAAGGAGAAGAAAGCATACAAATCTATCACGCATTATGTAAAATGATATGGAAATATGATATATGGCCAAAAGATTGGAAGAGAACTATCTCCATTCCAATACCAAAAAAGGGCAACTTGAATTATGCACCAACTATAGGACTGTTGGCCTGATCAGTCATGCACGTAAAATTCTACTAAAAATCATAATGGGAAGACTTCGTAAGAAAATGGAAGAAGAAATTAACGTGGTTCAAGTTGAATTTAGACAAGGAAGAGGAACAAGAGATCACATTTTTAATATGCGTTTAATAATAGAGAAGTGCAGAGAATTTAATATAAACCTATTCTCATGTTTTATGGATTATTCGAAAGCATTTGACGGTGTACAACATCATAAACTTTGGGAAATCATGAGGAATATGGGCTTTCCACCACATGTAATACATCTCATAAGAATGCTCTATCTAGACCAACAAGCAGCGGTTAGAATAGATGGCGAGACATCAGAATGGTTTGACATCAAGCAGAGAGTGGGATGTGTGCTGTCCCCCTATTTCTTTAACCTCTCTTAAGGTAGCCAAATGCCTCGTCATCTAATTAGTGACGCGCATGAATGGATTAACGAGATTCCCACTGTCCCTATCTACTATCTAGCGAAACCACAGCCAAGGGAACGGGCTTGGTAGAATCAGCGGGGAAAGAAGACCCTGTTGAGCTTGACTCTAGTCCGACTTTGTGAAGACACATGAAGGGTGTAGCATAGGTGGGAGCGCAAGCGCAATTGAAATACCACTACTTTTATTGTTTCTTTACTTATTCAGTCTCTCGGTAGAGATTTGTTCAAAGCAGACGAGCATAATCTCCGGCGGGCCTATTCTCGCCGGTCGCGAGATCCGCAAAATGGAAGGATGGGAGACATTGCTCGCAATAGACAAGCAATGTCTCCTGAGGTAGCTCTGGCGGGCCTATTCCCGCTGGTCGCAGGGGCCGCTAAAAGTCAGGTGGAGAGTCTGACGATAGTGCACGCTTTACACAGGTCCGGACACTTGTGATTGATAGTAGTGCGCGCCCCTATGGTCCGGTCTCGTACGAGGCCCTCACCCATGGGACTTGGCTGAACGCCTCTAATCCGAGTCCCTTGGGTGTCAGGGTCTGGCCATCTCTCGCCACCTGCTCGTGGTGGCGAGGTCTCGGAGGATTCGACGCTGTGCCGCCAGCGTCTGCAGCCTACCTTGTGCCAGACGTATTGGTTACCCATTCCTCTGGAATACACAAGACTAGGCCGAGAGAGAGGTCATGTCGTTTGGGCGCCACATGATTCTCTGAAGTTCTGCCCAGGCATTGTGATGGAATATTGGCCACATTCCAACTCACACACTTTGGTCTGTCAAGACTGCAAGGTGCCACTCACGCCGAAAATATAATGAGAAATGTAAGAGATGATATAAATAGGGAGCTATATGATGCCCTAAATATTGGTGGTCTTGACATACCAGAGATTCGGTATGCTGATGATACAGTATTGCTATCCACAACACAGACTGCTATAGAAAACATAATAGCCTCAACCCAATTGAATAGTGAAAATCACAACTTGTATCTTAACATTGCAAAAACAAAGATAATGCATACAGATAAAACCACTATGGAGAAAGAAATATATGTTAATGAGGAAAAATTGGAGATGGTGGAAAATTTTGAATATCTTGGGTCATTGATTACCAACAACGGTGACACAATGAAAGAAATTAAAGGACGACTATCAATTGCTCTTCAAAGACTAAAACAACTGAATAAATTATGGAATGGGACAGACAGAACTACAAAAATTAGATTTTTAAGAGCATGCATCTTTCCCATTGCAACATACGCACATACGCCTGTGAGACCTGGACACTTACTAAACAAGCTGAACAGCGCATAAATGCCTTTGAATATAAATGTTATAGACGAGTTCTAAGAATATCTTGGGTGAAGAAAAGAACAAATGCATCAATACTTCAAGAGCTGAATATTGAAGAAGGTTGGCTATAATAAACGATAAAACAAAGAAAATTGAAATATTTTGGTCACTTGAAACGTCACGAAAGTTTGGAGAGAACAGTAATGGAGGGGTATATGCCTGGGAAGAGAGGAAGAGGAAGGCCAAAGAGAAGATGGGTGCAGGATGTGGCGGATGATCTCCAGATTCTCCAGATGGGTGTATCGGACGCGGGACATCTTGCTTATGATCGAGAGGTTTTCCGGAAGGTTGTTATGGGAGCGAGGTTCTGCAAAGGACATGCTACTGAATGAATGAATGAATCAAATCGACAAGTTGATAGAAGAGCTTGGCCATAATTGCTTGAGACTTCCGCCGTATCATTCTCATTTAAACCCTATAGAACTTGTGTGGGCTATAATTAAAGAACAGGTGGCAGCTGGCAATACTACATACAAATTGTCTGACGTCAACATACTAACCCAGTCCGCGCAATTAAATATTGATAAAAGTTACTGGAAAAAATGTGAGAACCATGTGTTGAAAGAGGAAGAGGATTATTGGAGAAAGGATGGACTGAATTTTATGCAACCGAGAGCAGTCATCAACCTACTTGAATCGTCGGACACAGATTAAGGTCTGGGCAGATCGCAGACCTTAATCCACGTGCACACTTACTTGGATATTTTGCTCCAACTATTCAGACGAATTGCAGGCCCTAAACATTACAACATCAGCACAATGTCAATGGCAACAGTTTGTATTCCAATGTGTGGAATTTTCAATTAAGCAAGCCCTCAGCGGTGACAAACAACTGGTATTAAAAAGAAAAAAATAACAACACTAAACGCATTGAATACCAACAGAAGAGTAATATTGCGGTGGAAACTGACATAGTGTAGCATTACAAGAAACGTGAGAACAAACACGTTGTCAAATGAGGGGACAACACACGTGCATACGAATCAATCTATAAACTTCAATGAAAAGAGGACCAACAGCTTGGCCGTTAAGAAGAAAGCCCAATGCAGAGACATTGACACCTATTTTCATAGTGAAAAACAGGTAATAATCATGTTCCGTCTCTGAATAGTAAACAGAAGGGTAGACAATCTTTCACGAAGACTCAAAGCGGGTCTGTCACCCATGTGTACGTGTGAACAAACTACACAGACAGCTGAACAGATCCTTAAAAATTAACACATGATGACTAAATTGCGGTATCATTTCTGGTCACTCCATACGCACATTAACGCACAGCTGTTTGGAAGCTTTCACGAACTCAATATAAAAAGCTAAATGCATCCTAGTAACATGATTCCTTGTGTAAAAAAAAAAAAAAAAAGTCGCTTAAACGTCGACAAGGTCGACTTTATGCACCGGATTTTATCCAATATGGCTCGGTCTCTTTCCGCAGCGCGGAAAGCGTCGCACAAAGCACGAACTCCGTAGCTCTAGCGACGACCCACAAGAGTCTCCGAAAAATTTAGCTCGTGAACCGAAGGACGCGGACCGGAATCGAACCCACAACCTTCGGAGCCAGAGTTAAACGACTTGATCACTTCGCCACGAAGACTCCCCACATTATTAAACAGCAGCTCAAGAAACAAGAAGGAAATGAAAAATAAGGTAAGAAATATATTCCTTCTACTTTCCTGTCAATTTACACATTATTTACCCCATGCCTCTGTAAATTCTCTGTCTTTACTAATATTACACATTGCACCCCTCTCGGGAGTCTCCGTGGTGAAGTAGTCAAGCCGTCTGACTCGGGCTCCGAAGGATGTATGTTCGATTCCGGGCCGCGTCCTTCATTTCACGAGTGCATGTTTTCGGAGACTCCTGAGGGTCGTCGCTGGAGCTACGGAGTTCGTGCTTTTTGCTACGCTTTTCGCGCTGAGGAAAGAGACCGAGCCATATGGGATAAAAACCCGGTGCAATGCAGTCGACCCTGTCGACTTTTAAGCGACTTTGTTTTATTGCACCCACTCCCATACGAATCTGGCTACCCTTGTACTTGTGTCGTTACCCGAAATGACGTGATTTACTGTAAAGCTAGTTCATCTCATCTCATCATGTTCCTCTTGTACCTTGCGGTGTCGAGGTGAAGTATAAACAGCGGGAGAGTTCTCGCTTATGGGCTTCATATATCGATATTCCCATGGACTCTGCTGGTCCCTCCGTCCAACGTTTACGTGGTCGGCCTCTTCCTCTGCTTCCCTCTGGTCTGCACATCATTGCTTGTTGTGGTATACTGTTAGCATAATTCACTAAATTTTCGCCAAAACGTCAAAGAAATGTCGCCGCTTTCGATGATTTAAGTTGCCTTTGGACCTATCAAAGACATATTCCTTGGGTGGGGGTAAATATAAGACGGCAGGAAAACTTTCATAATGATGCAACTGTCGGATACGTGTGATTGATGGCTCAACCCCAAAGAGATAAAGAATGCAAAATCCTTTGTCTCAATGTGATCCTGCCCGTTTAATTAATTTAGATGAACTGACTCAATTGTTTGAGACCAGAAATAGAGTTTTAGAGAACCAAGGAATACCTTCTGGAAATAACTGAAAAAGTTGTATTCCCTTTTATACCCCAATTATCCTTTAAGTGGTTCCTTGCCTCTCCTCTACCAACTAATTAATTCTATCTAGGGTAATTTAAAACAATTTGACTAGGACAAGTAAAATACAATCAATACATGACATGACCTCAGTTTTATGATTTAATAAACACAAATATGGATTTTGTAAATTGCATTCAAAATTACAATTTCCTGTCATGAAATAAGGACATACACATATACATAAATATACAGAATTGATGTGCCAATGATAATGTATATATTAACAGCTATATTTTTCCCAGGGGCCTGTAATGCTAATCTTTTACTGGCCTGGATGATCTGAAAAAAAGAACTGTTTATACTTTAAAATTCTCCACTTCCAGCTTGGGAATCCCTTTGGCTATCTAATTGCTGTAGTCTTCGTGTTCCAGGGCGTAGTAGAACATAAGTTGGCTCTTGGTTTTCCTTTGTTTTGGCAGGTAATTGTTTAAATAAAGATTACCTCTCCTATGAGACAAATGGAATGGTTGCAGGTAGATAAAGTTCTGCGCTACTCTATCAAGGGCATCACTCAACCATGTGCTCACTCAACAGGTGCTGCATTCAATCTTCACCAAGTCAGTGACAACAATAAAATGAATCCTGTTCTTAGAGAAAATAAACATAGAAGAAAGATAGTCATGGTGTTCTCATGGAGTTATCTCCAACATAGTTGTTTGCTCTCAATCCAATCTTCCACTATCAAGTGTTCAAGGTTTAACTATCAGATGTGCAGTTTCATCATCACCTATGCCTGTCCTCAGGTTTATAGAAGTAATACCTTGAGTGATTGGGAAATTGACAATTATGTTGACCATTCTCTTTTGTATCTAGTTTTGTTCTCTACTTCATCTTTTCCTATTCAAGAAAAAGGGTCTCATACATTAAGGGCTTTTAAAAATCAGTTCCCATTTCCATGAGTATTTGCTTATAAACAGGATAAGTACATTATGGTATTATTCTTGTATAGCACTCAGGTGTATTCTTCTTCATTAAATGCTTCAAGTGAGATTTCTTCCATTCTCATGGATGTAATATTGATTATCATCATCATCATCATCATCATGGTTTTTATAATCATTGTAATTACAATCATTATCATTATTTCCATAATTATTACATTGTCATTACAATCATTATCATTATTATAATTATTATCATAATTATTACATTGTCATTACAATCATTATAATTCATTACATTATTCTAACATTATCATCATAATCATTGTTATATCATTTTCATTACATTACAGTTATCATCATTATCTTTGTAGTACATTATTATCATCACAATAGACCATATGTGTTAACATGAACTACAAAGTGGGATTGTGCTTAAATTACAAACACAGATGCTGGTGCTATGCGTAATGTATGATATGGTTTGTGTTGTGCTTAGCGCACAAAACTAGATGATAGGAATAAGAATGATATTTTATACAAAGTGGTGTTACGCGCCGGAGTGTACTAAATTATTATTTAGTTTATGGGTTACACCGAAGCATTTCTCTGGTGATAGGCATGGCATTCCACATCAAAGTTGCCGGCTATCATGAGATTGACTGTTGGCTTATACTCCCTCTCTCTCAGCATGTAACTTCACTCACTCACTCAATTTCCTCATGCATCAGTCAACATATCTATCTTCGCATGTGGGGTCAATGTACTCATCTCTGACATCATTCATATGTATGGATGATAATTTCACTCAGTCCATAGACACATTCATATTGTATGGGTGATCATATAGGAATCATTCATCACACCTCCTTCATACTGTCATGTAAGGTGGGTACTTATGTGATTTCCCAATGATAACCTTAAATGTTTACACCATTGGCATCACAATGAGTTCTCACCCATTCATCAGACAATCATATCTGTATGGATGACAATCATGCATATATAGGTGCTTTACACAGAATACCTTCACAGACTCAACATGAAAGACATTACAAGGGAATCTCATCCTTCAACCTAACTTATACTATTTCATGGATATTTAGCATGCATGCTGATGGGGTTTATGAAATGATACATTCACATCTGTTTAACAATGATGAAATCACACATGAATCCTCACAGACATGCTATCAGCAATGCTATAGTGATCATTGTGATCATTAGACACACTTAGGCAATTCACCCAGGATTTAGCAACATGACATCCAGGAGTTATCACATTATCTCATAAAATACATACAATTTAGGTGATATATCCAATTCACCTTCAGGCATTATGAATCTTAACCATTCTAACATGCTGGTTGAATAAGTATTATTATGGTGTGGCACAAACATTAATTCCATATGTTTACACCATTGATAATACATTTGACTCACTGCATGGGTGCCTTAACTCAACACACAAAATTATGATACCTGTAGAATCTGGTTCTCATGGATTCATGAATTATAAGAAAACTATTTGTTTGTCCATGTGCTCATGTAAAAAAATAAATCTACTGACTAATGTGCTCAATCTACTTGACTATACACATTCCACTAAATTCTCTATTAGTGCTGGCACATGTAAACTAGTTTTTAATCTGACCAGTGGGCCATATACATTATGTCCTTACCACTGTACTAAGAATTCTGAAGTTCCTTAAGTCACTCTAATTCATTGTAGATTCAGTTTCATGCTTAAGAAATAAAATGTATAACATGTGTCTAATGTTTTATACATTACTAAGTTGTTTAGCTGGGAGAAAATAAACACTGTAGTTTTCTCCTATTGTACAGTTTATCTTATGACTATGATAACTGAGTATAATATTATTTAGTTTGTACTAAATTAAATTCTTTAAGAACTCACCATTCCAAATCATTGTAGATTGAGTTGCTTAAGAATTAAATGTACAACTTGGATTAATGCTTTTTATACATTAAATCAGGTGTTTACTTTTGGGAGAAAATATTTTTATCTATGTTTATTCTTAATGAATAGCTTATTTATAACTATAACAAATAATTAACTTCTTAATTCACCACACGTGTTCAACGAGTCTACTTACCAACTCTTCTTCTGGGAAAATAGGCTCACACTTAATCTAAGATTTAAAATAAATTATATTCACCTCATCCAAACACGACTTCCAACACTTCAGCGTCCGGTTTCAGAATCTGGGTGCGATGTTGTAGGCTGATGTTTCCTATCTTAATTTAAAATACTTATATTTAAATCTTATATTTAGATATATTTCATCATTCCCTTCGCCTCAGATCTTCTCCTCGCCTTGTGCTGGGCTGGTTCACACAAACAGACAGTTTCTTTTTCGCATGGGCTTTTATTTAGATTTCGTTGTTCCGGTGGTGACGTCACAATGGGTCGATGAAAAAGTCGGATTACCGCTGCCGGGAATGAGTGGTGTCAAACTATATTCAATGCCTGGAATTATTTACTGCCTGTTACTCTTGTGAAAATATATATCACATGGCTCCCCTCTCAGACTGTTGTTCGCATGAAGAACAGTAGCTTTGAGCAAGCGTAACAAGCTTATAATTCCTCGAATCCTTTCTTCTCCCGCTATTTCTTTTCTCCTCTGATTCTTGTACATAATCTTGAATAGGATGTCTGCTGAGAAAGTCTGCTCCTACATTCATCCTTTCTGGAACATATTCTACTTGAAATGAATACGGTTGTAGAAGTAACGACCATCTCATTAGCCGAGCGTTTAAGTTTCTGGATGCTGCCAGGAACGTGAGAGGTTGATGATCGCACTGTATTGTGAAGTGTTTCCCATACAGGTACGCCTGAAACTTCTCTACTGCCCAAACTAAAGCTAAACATTCTTTTTCAATGGTAGAATAATTGCGTTCGGCTGAATTCAATTTTCTACTCGCATAGGCAACTGGAAATAGCATTGATTGATCCTCATCCATTCCTTGTAATAAGGTGGCATCAATTCCTATGTTGCTTGCATCCGTCCTAAGTATCCATGGACGCGTTAGATCTGGTAGATGAAGAACTAGTTTTGCTGTTAAAGCTTTCTTTAACTCCGCGTATGCCTTCTCGCAGTCAGCAGACCAAACAACATTATCTGGTTCCCCTTTCCAAGTGAGATTTGTCAACGGAGATGCTAGGGAATTGAAGTTCGGGATGTATCTTTGGTAAAATCCATAGAGAGATACAAAAGATCGAACATCCTTTTTGGTTCTGGGTCGCTGTGCATTTCTTAGTTTCTCCACATTACCATCATGAGGTTGAATTTTGCCTTGAGATATTGTGTGTCCCAAAAAATCTAATTGCCTGAACCCAATCTGGCACTTCTTTGGTCTTGCGGTCAACCCCACTTCTTTCAGGCGGTTGAACAGTATATTCAATGTCTCAAGATGTTCCTCAAATGTTTCTGTAGCAATCAGGATGTCATCCATGAAGTTGCTAAGACGTGGATTTTCCAATGGTGCTAAAAGTTTCCTCATCATGCGAGTGAAGACACTAGGCGCATTCCTTAATCCGAAAGGAAGAACGTTAAATTCATAGTGTCCATCAGGAGTGCTGAAGGCTAACCACGGTCTAACTTCCTTTTTCACTGGGATTTGATAATATTCTTTGCCGAGATCTATCTTTGTGAAGTATTTTGCTCTGTTGAGGCTGGTGAAAAGTTGATTTTGATCGGGCAGTGGTTCCGGTTGGAACTCTGTTACCGCATTCAGCTGCCGATAATCGATGCATAATCTATGTTCACCACTGGGTTTCCTCAATAAAACTACACTTGCATTGTAAGGTGATTCAGAAGGTGATATTATCCCAGCTGAAAGCAATTGTTGAATTTCATCTTTGAGAGATTTGGCTTTGGCGTATGGAACCGGGTAGGGTTTGACTCGCGCAGGTGTTGTATCCTTCAACTTCATGTCGAATTCTTCAAGATTTGTTAATCCTGGCTTGTCTGTTAGTATCTCTGCATAATTCTCTAATCACTCTCGAATCGGCTGCTGCTGATCCGTCGTTAATGTTGAACTAATGTGCACATCTCGATAAGTCTCGTTGAATTGCAGTGGATACTGCACTCCCATTGAGTTTCCATGTTCAACTTCTGTTGCTACGGCCATAGCTATCAAATGTGCTGTCTCGGTGGGGGGTCTCTCGTTGTACTTTCGTAACAGATTGAGATGAAAGATTTTCTCTTTCCCCTTTATAGCGATCTTGTAGGTTATTCTGGAAATTTTTTCCTTTACTACATAAGGTCTTTTCCAACCGATCTGCAAGTTGTTTTGACTCGTGGGAAGAAGTAGTAACACTTTTTCTCCCACCGCTAACTCTCTATCTTTCGCTTTCTTGTTGAAATTTTGGGCCATTCTACGCCGTGCTTGTCGTAGATTGCTTGCGGCTAATTTCCAGGCAAGTTGAAGTCGTTGTTTTAACTCCTCCACATATGCGGATGCAGTCACAACAGTTTCATCAACTGAATCATCAGTCCATGTACGAAGTAAAGCTTCTAATGGTCAATTGATCGGCCGACCGAACAACAATGTTGCTGGTGCAATTCCCGTAGATTTGTGTGGTACTTCGCGGTACGCGAATGTATGTATCCCACGCCTCTGGTATTTCTTGAGCTAGTTTCTTCAAGATGGTTATTAGGTCCCATTAAATCTTTCCACAGTTCCGTTTGAAGCAGGGTGGTATGGAGAAGTACATATCTGCCTAGATTGGAACATTCTAAACACTTCCTCCATCAACTTCCCTTTGAACTGCGATCCGTTGTCAGTCAGGATCCGGATTGGAATCCTAATCTTGTAAATATTCCAAGTAGAGCTTCTGCTTCATGCTTGGAATCACTCGAAGGCATCGGCACAGCTTCCGCCCACATCGAGCATGTGTCTACTAGTGTTAGTATGAATCGATTCCTCTTCTTTGTCAGGGTGAGAGGTCCGACTATGTCCACATGGTGTACCAGTGATGGGCATTTCCCCTAATGTCGCTGGTGGTGTCCAGTGCTTTGGGGCTACTCTCTAACATTCTGGGCATGATTTGACATATCGTTGAATGTCCGCGTTCATTCCAGGCCAGTAGTAGTGAGTTGAGATTCGTTGCATGGTTGCGTTGATTCCCATATGTCCGCTAAACGGCATACTATGTCCCATCTCCAGTATTTGTGTTCTGTAAGTAGTCGGAACAACCAGTTGAGAATATTCTTGTCCTAACTTTCCTGCCTTTCTGTGAAGAATTCCATTCTTCGTGTAGAAATCACCCTTCCCAGGAGGTGTATGTGATTTTGGCAACTTACGGAAGCACGTCCCAAGTGAGTTATCTGTTGCTTGGGCTTGTTTTAAATCTTCGGGTTGAAGATTTTCTGGTGTCGTGGTCGTTGGAGTTTCCTTGGCCTGTTGGCGCGTAGTCACCACTGATGCTATCATTGGCTGTACTGGTTCTCCTAAAAAGACGTAGCGACATCCAAACATGACAGGGTAGATTGGATCTTCCATGACCGCTGCTCTGATTTCTTCCGTATCATAGCGTGAAGTTATGCTGACCTTGGCAACAGGAAGTGTCATAGGTACGGAACTTTTCAGAAATCCCTGTATTTCGACGGTTTCATCTGTAACTTGCTCTGGGTTTACCAATGAGGCTTGTACAATTGCGTCGAAAAATAAACCTGTATCATAGAGACATTCCACTGTCCATCCGTTCAGGTTGACAGTTTCTATGACTGGTAGTTTTGAGTTGGTGTTCCGTTGCGTGTCCATATTGGAATGAGCATTATGGTTCCTTCTCGCTGCTTTAGGTTTTACTGCACAGGCTGTGGTAAGAGGTTGAGGCTTCTTTTTGCAATCCCTTGTGTTATGAGTATGAGTTTTACAATGGCTGCAGTAGAGCTTCTTCTCCCACTTGACCTGCTGGTTCTGATTTGTAGTGGTCTTATTTGATCCATTCGATCTATTTGGTTTGCTGGATTTCGGTTCTCCTTTATCTTTGGTCTTCTGAAGGAATTCGCGAGGAAGATTATTGGTATTTCGTTGATTACCTCCCGCCTCTTTCTGCGACTTTTCATATCTCTCGGCCAAAGTAATGATCGACTCCAATCTCTCAGCTCCATTCTGTGTTAAAAATGCTCTCATGTCCTGAGACATTTTCTGTTTGAGTTGATCTATTAGAAACATTTCTTGTAGATCTTGGTAGGTTTCCTCAAATCTAGACATAGTACGCCATTTGTTTAGGTAGGATTTTAGTCTTTCTACATATTGAGAGAAGTTCTCTCCGGCTTCCTTCCGAGCAGTCCTGAACTGTTTCTTGTAGTTCTCTCCGTCTATCTCGAATCTGGCTAATAAGGCTTGTTTTAGGATGTTATAATTGCCCAACTCCTCCGGTTGTATCCTAGAAAATACTTCGTAAGAAATTCCGCGAAGTCCTTGTGACAATTTAACTGCCCATTTGGTCTCCTCCAATTCGCACATCACACACATCCTCTCGAATCTTGATAAATAATTTTCGATGATGTCTGTTTGTTCGTTGAAAGGTTTCAATGGAAAAGACATGGCGTTCACTTGAACTGAAGCTGCTTCCCCTGGTGGTTCAGCTGAAGATCTACTTTGATCTGTTGAGTGATTCTGTTGGTTCATGATTTCCAGTCGTCGTAACTCGGTTTCATTGTCCAACTTCCTCATTTCCAGTTCATGTTTTTGTGTTCTTTCTTCTTGTTCTCTGTTTGCCTGTCTATCCTTCTCCTTATTTTCCAATTCGACTTGTAGCCGTCTTTCCCCCTTTTCCTTCTCAGCTTGTAGCCGTCTTTCCTCCTTTTCCTTCTCAGCTTGTAGCCGTTCGTGTTTCTCGAACTCTTCGCTAACATACTGAGCTAACTCCTTACCTGTTAGGTCGCACTGCTTACCAGTCTCCATGAAAAGATTTCTCAGTCTGGCGGTGTCTGCCATTCTTACCTTTTTCTTGTCTTCTCTGAAGGTGAATACAACTGTATACCCGGAGAATATACTTTAAGCAAAGCACGTATGTCTGATTAGAGTTATCTACCTAACTTTATCGATATCTAATTATATGATAACTCTGACTAGGTGAATGTTACTATCCTAACCTGCTATATTCTACTTTCTAATTAAAGACATACCCGGACTTATCCCCCAACTTGTCGGATACGTGTGATTGATGGCTCAACCCCAAAGAGATAAAGAATGCAAAATCCTTTGTCCCAATGTGATCCTGCCCGTTTAATTAATTTAGATGAATTGACTCAATTGTTTGAGACCAGAAATACAGTTTTAGAGAACCAAGGAATACCTTCTGGAAATAACTGAAAAAGTTGTATTCCCTTTTATACCCCAATTATCCTTTAAGTGGTTCCTTGCCTCTCCTCTACCAAATAATTAATTCTATCTAGGGTAATTTAAAACAATTTGACTAGGACAAGTAAAATACAATCAATACATGACATGATCTCAGTTTTATGATTTAATAAACACAAATATGGATTTTGTAAATTGCATTCAAAATTAAAATTTCCTGTCATGAAATAAGGACATATACATATACATAAATGTACAGAATTGATGTGCCAATGATAATGTATATATTAACAGCTATATTTTCCCAGGGGCCTGTAATGTTAATCTTTTACTGGCCTGGATGATCTAAAAAAAAGAACTGTTTATACTTTAGAATTCTCCGCTTCCAGCTTGGGAATCCCTTTTGCTATCTAATTGCTGTAGTCTTCGTGTTCCAGGGCGTAGTAGAACATAAGTTGGCTCTTGGTTTTCCTTTGTTTTGGCAGGTAATCGTTTAAATAAAGATTACCTCTCCTATAAGACAAATGGAATGGTTGCAGGTAGATAAGGTTCTGTGCTACTCTATCAAGGGCATCACTCAATCATGTGCTCACTCAACAGGTGCTGCATTCAATCTTCACCAAGTCAGGTCTGGATTGACATGAATAAGACCACTACCTGAAATTCCATCAATCACATAATTCTAATAATATCATAAATATGACATTAGAATTTACATGTAAAAGCCTAAGAACATAACCAGTGACAACAATAAAATGAATCCTGTTCTTAGAGAAAATAAACATAGAAGAAAGATAGTCATGGTGTTCACATGGAGTTATCTCCAACATAGTTGTTTGCTCTCAATCCAATCTTCCACTATCAAGTGTTCAAGGTTTAACTATCAGATGTGCAGTTTCATCATCACCTATGCCTGTCCTCAGGTTTATAGAAGTAATACCTTGAGTGATTGGGAATTTGACAATTATGTTGAACATTCTCTTCTGTATCTAGTTTTGTTCTCTACTTCATCTTTTCCTATTCAAGAAAAAGGGTCTCATACATTAAGGGCTTTTAAAAATCAGTTCCCATTTCCATGAGTATTTGCTTATAAACAGGATAAGTACATTATGGTATTATTCTTGTATAGCATTCAGGTGTATTCTTCTTTATTAAATGCTTCAAGTGAGATTTCTTCCACTCTCATGGATGTAATATTGATTATCATCATCATCATCATGGTTTTTATAATCATTGTAATTACAATCATTATCATTATTTCCATAATTATTACATTGTCATTACAATCATTATCATTATTATAATTATTATCATAATTATTACATTGTCATTACAATCATCATCATTATTATCATGCTTATGACATTATAATTCATTACATTATTCTAACATTATCATCATAATCATTGTTATATCATTTTCATTACATTACAGTTATCATCATTATCTTTGTAGTACATTATTATCATCACAATAGACCATATGTGTTAACATGAACTACAAAGTGGGATTGTGCTTAAATTACAAACACAGATGCTGGTGCTATGCGTAATGTATGATATGGTTTGTGTTGTGCTTAGCGCACAAAACTAGATGATAGGAATAAGAATGATATTTTATACAAAGTGGTGTTACGCGCCGGAGTGTACTAAATTATTATTTAGTTTATGGGTTACACCGAAGCATTTCTCTGGTGATAGGCATGGCATTCCACATAAAAGTTGCCGACTATCATGAGATTGACTGTTGGCTTATACTCCCTCTCTCTCAGCATGTAACTTCACTCACTCACTCAATTTCCTCATGCATCAGTCAACATATCTATCTTCGCATGTGGGGTCAATGTACTCATCTCTGACATCATTCATATGTATGGATGATAATTTCACTCAGTCCATAGACACATTCATATTGTATGGGTGATCATATAGGAATCATTCATCACACCTCCTTCATACTGTCATGTAAGGTGGGTACTTATGTGATTTCCGAATGATAACCTTAAATGTTTACACCATTGGCATCACAATGAGTTCTCACCCATTCATCAGACAATCATATCTGTATGGATGACAATCATGCATATATAGGTGCTTTACACAGAATACCTTCACAGACTCAACATGAAAGACATTACAAGGGAATCTCATCCTTCAACCTAACTTATACTATTTCATGGATATTTAGCATGCATGCTAATGGGGTTTATGAAATGATACATTCACATCTGTTTAACAATGATGAAATCACACATGAATCCTCACAGACATGCTATCAGCAATGCTATAGTGATCATTGTGATCATTAGACACACTTAGGCAATTCACCCAGGATTTAGCAACATGACATCCAGGAGTTATCACATGATCTCATAAAATACATACAATTTAGGTGATATATCCAATTCACCTTCAGGCATTATGAATCTTAACCATTCTAACATGCCGGTTGAATAAGTATTATTATGGTGTGGCACAAACATTAATTCCATATGTTTACACCATTGAAAATACATTTGACTCACTGCATGGGTGCCTTAACTCAACACACAAAATTATGATACCTGTAGAATCTGGTTCTCATGGATTCATGAATTATAAGAAAACTATTTGTTTGTCCATGTGCTCATGTAAAAAAATAAATCTACTGACTAATGTGCTCAATCTACTTGACTATACACATTCCACTAAATTCTCTATTAGTGCTGGCACATGTAAACTAGTTTTTAATCTGACCAGTGGGCCATATACATTATGTCCTTACCACTGTACTAAGAATTCTGAAGTTCCTTAAGTCACTCTAATTCATTGTAGATTCAGTTTCATGCTTAAGAAATAAAATGTATAACATGTGTCTAATGTTTTATACATTACTAAGTTGTTTAGCTGGGAGAAAATAAACACTGTAGTTTTCTCCTATTGTACAGTTTATCTTATGACTATGATAACTGAGTATAATATTATTTAGTTTGTACTAAATTAAATTCTTTAAGAACTCACCATTCTAAATCATTGTAGGTTGAGTTGCTTAAGAATTAAATGTACAACTTGGATTAATGCTTTTTATACATTAAATCAGGTGTTTACTTTTGGGAGAAAATACTTTTATCTATGTTTATTCTTAATGAATAGCTTATTTATAACTATAACAATTAAATTAACTTCTTAATTCACCACACGTGTTCAACGAGTCTACTTACCAACTCTTCTTCTGGGAAAATAGGCTCACACTTAATCTAAGATTTAAAATAAATTATATTCACCTCATCCAAACACGACTTCCAACACTTCAGCGTCCGGTTTCAGAATCTGGGTGCGATGTTGTAGGCTGATGTTTCCTATCTTAATTTAAAATACTTATATTTAAATCTTATATTTAGATATATTTCATCATTCCCTTCGCCTCAGATCTTCTCCTCGCCTTGTGCTGGCCTGGTTCACACAAACAGACAGTTTCTTTTTCGCATGGGCTTTTATTTAGATTTCGTTGTTCCGGTGGTGACGTCACAATGGGTCGATGAAAAAGTCGGATTACCGCTGCCGGGAATGAGCGGTGTCAAACTATTTTCATTGCCTGGAATTATTTACTGCCTGTTACTCTTGTGAAAATATATATCACAGCAACAGACAGTTTTCATAAAAATTGATCGTGAATGAAGGCATTTTATTGATCGTGAATGAAGGCATTGTTTTCTGAACAGACAATAGGCGTTGCGCTTTTAAATCGCCTGCAGATAATTTCGAAACAAGAAATTTCGATATTTGTTACCCCTTAGCTGAAGACACCGTCTGAGGGGATTCTTCTTCTTCTTCTTCTTCTTCTTCTTCTTCTTCTTCTTCTTCTTCTTCTTCTTCTTCTTCTTCTTCTTCTTCTTCTTCTTCTTCTTCTTCTTCTTCTTCTTCTTCTTCTTCTTCTTCTTCTACTTCTTCTTCTTCGAACACCGGCAGATGTCAGTACGCATAAATCCAAGGAAAACAACAATCAATATGAGCTTATTGACATCCTCACAGTCTGTCCTCAAATGGAGCGGGTTTAGGCCAAAAACAGTTGTCTTAGTGTAACACATGCTGGACACTCCTGCAGCGAATACTTAGCTGTCATTTTACCAGTTCCATAGTTACATTCACGGGTATCTCCATTCTGTTGTTCATTAAACAAGTAGTATTTCAACTTATTATGTCTTGAGCGAGTTTGAAGATTGTTACTTCTTCTCTTCGGTGGAGTTGGTAATATGCATAATCTCTTTCGTGTTCTGGATGCTCTGATTTCCACTTGGTTCTACATTTGATTGTTATGCATTTTTTGGGCCTTATCATATCAGGTTGAGGTAGTATTATACCTTCCTTTGCCGGTCTATCTTCTTCTTCAGTTCCAAGTATATTACATTGTAAAGGAATGCATTGTTTTGCCACCCCTTTTGGGCACTATATATCTTAGTTATATCCCATAAGGGGTGAAGAGAATATTTGCTCCCAAATACAGTACAATGCAGGATCTGATTTCATTTGACCTCTATGTACAATTTTCTAAACAATGACAGTGGGAACCAAGCGATAAGACAATTCATCACACATACTTCATAACAATGATTACCTGTTATTGATTGATGAAGAAAGTTTATGAAGTGTGCCATGGCCTCCTGCCGGGAATAATAATGGAGGTCAAGTAGTGGACACCCAGTTGATGGGTTGAAGTTTCTTCTCGATGCAGTTGTGAAATACTCTACATATTCATCATCATCATCATCATCATAATCACCATCATCATAATCATCATCATCATTATAATAATAATCATCATCATCATCACCATCTTCTTCTTCTTCTTCTTCTTCTTCTTCTTCTTCTTCTTCTTCTTCTTCTTCTTCTTCTTCTTCTTCTTCTTCTTCTTCTTCTTCTTCTTCTTCTTCTTCTTCTTCTTCTTCTGGTCTGTGAGCTGATGTATAGAAGTTACTTCTTGTTGTGGTTGTGAAATCCTCTACATATCTTGTGTCGGGTGTCACTGCTGCTCTGTCAGTTGATTTTGCTTTTGCTTGGTTCTGAACATTTGTTGAGTTAAGATAGCTATGTACTTTCTGTTGTTCATTTGTCGATAACCTCACAGCTGGTGTGATCTCTTTTCTGATGTTAGGAATTTCCAATCTTTGTGTCGTATTTTGTTCGCTAACACTTGTTCTCAGTTCATTAATATTTGTACTCGGTTTATAAGTACTTGAGAAGGACGAGACATTGTCTTTACTTATCATTCTTGATTGAAAGTTATTTTGTATTCCTTCCTTATTTATATGTATGGTCCGCCACAGATTTACTTTGTCCATAATTGTTTCTGTTCCAAAATTATGGATTACTCGTTCCTCATTATTAATTGTTATATGTGATATTACTTTATCTGACTGTACTCCTGTTGCAAAACCCCTTTCTACTTTGTCCTCATCAATAACCATCACTGGCGACACGTTTCCATTAACAGTTCTTGTTTCTGGTTCTTCGTGTGAAGATGCCTTTCTTTGAGATTCAACATCGTTGTCAATGTTGCTTTGAGCTCTTCTTTGAGATTCAACATCGCTGTCATCTTTGCTTTGAACCCCATGATTACTGTAGCCCTGCGACAGAAGGATAAGACACTTATTAGATCATGGATGAACTACTGAATCAATCAGATCTTAATTAACTTGGGAGGATAAGAAAATTTAAAAAAAGGGGGTGGGGGGAGGATGTTGTTATCACTCTTTATTAAGCTATAATTTATATATATATATATATTTTTAAAGCTCGTTTCTCGTCTATTACCAATGCACAGCAAACAACCGCGGAACACATAAATTTACTTCAGAATAGTTGCACAAAACATCACATGAAGATAAACATTGAAACAAACAGAAGTTATAAGTATAAGACAATTATGCAATTATTATACAAATAAACGACCAAAGGTTAAAACAAGTGCACAAATTCTAATATCTTGTGGGCATCTTTACATCTGATGGCAAATTGGATAGAGAGATGGAGACAAGTACTAAACAAGCCAATAATGTTACATATCAAACTACATCCACCCTGAAACTTCTAGCTATCCCCAAGGAAATCAGAAGAACACTATAAATGCAATTTTTATACCAACATTGTGCTATAAATGCCAGACATGGGCACTAACTAAAGAACAGGAAAGAAAACTCATTACTTGTGAAATGAGATGTCTGAGGAAAACAGCGAACAAATCAAGAAAGAACCATACTAGAAACGAGATCTATAAAACAGTTGGAGCAACACTAGTTGTTAAATTAATTGGTAAACACAGGCTTAACTTGTTCAGCCACCTAGTGAGAATGAACCCAATGTCGCCAGCAGCAAGAGCATACAACATGAAAATGGAAACACCAAGAGAGGTTGGGGAAGACCATGAACAAGATGGATCAACGTAGTTATCAAAGCCTTAAAAACCCACAACATCTAAGCACACGACGCGACCGAGCGAGGCCTAGTTCGGGAATCAATCATCAAACAAGCCTGCGACGCCTAATGGCATAGAGCAGTGAAGGACAAAAGAGGAAGCGAGAACAACACAGAAGAAAACAACACCAAGCCAGAAATTCAATAGAAATTAGGAAGCGAAAAACCGCAACTCTATTTCCGCAAGCAGATGAAAACAAGAAACACGATAAAGGCCCCAGTTTTAACAAATCTACATACTGACAGTTGAACGGGTCCTAAGCATCAGCATCTTCTAGCGAGCGAGTGTAGGGATGTGTGGAACTAGAGTGACAAAGAACTGCAAGGGATACATGGTGAGATATTTGGGTTCTGACTTGGAATATAGTGAATTTATGTGTCTGTGAAGTCTTTTGTCAGCAAGAAGGAGTGGGGCTGGTGATAGAGTCTGATCAGCTGTCTGGGGGAGTACTGATGTGCGGCGGTTTTAATGCGAGCGCAAGGGAATGGAGTAGATCCTGGGAATGGAATAGATCCTGGGAATGGAGTAGATCCTGGGAATGGAGTCGATCCTGAGAATGGAATAGATCCTGGGAATTGAGTAGATCCTGAGAATGGAATAAATCCTGGAAATGAAGTAGATCCTGGAAATGGAATAGATACTGGGAATGGAATAGATCCTGGGAATGGAATAGATCCTATGAATGGAATAGATCCTGGGAATGAAGTAGATCCTGGGAATGGAATAGATCCTGGGAATAGAGTAGATCCTGGGAGTGGAATAGATCCTGGTGTCGTGTGTGTAAAGAATGAATGTCGTAGTAGTTACTTGTTCTTCTTTACCACTTTAGTGTCGTCCCTGGAGTGAAGGGAATCAACACCCACATTATTTTTTAATCCAATATCTCTATCCTGGAGATATCCAGTAGACTCCGTCCACACACTCCTTCAATCTGAAGACACCTTCCTCTCACTCTAACTCACCCCTGGATCAAGCCCCCTCTCATTCTTCCCCAACATAACATACTTGACAACTCTAGCCTCAACAAATAAAAACAAGAAATTTATTAAAGCAAAGAGTATATGTAGGAGAAGTGGGTGTGTGTGTATAAGGTGTAGAATGTGTGACGTGTACTCTAAAGTGTCTATAGACTCAGATCAGTGTTCAGTAGTATAGTCATTCTCATCCCTGTGCTGAAAACACACCAGCACCATGTATCCCATACAAGTAGACTCACCCAGGTGATGCTCCTCCGGTCACGTGAAGACTTCCTCCGTTGTCTCTTGAACCACTAGGATGCTTGGACACCCATGACAAATACTGTCCAATGAGAGTCTTCAATCTGATTCACACTATGAATTTCCTCGGTTATTTAACTCATTGTTAATCAGAAAATTCTAACCCTATTGTCACTGTTATTGGGGAAATCTCAATGGATCTAGTGTCACTGGTTGTAAAGATTTCCCATATTAACACCACAGTCTAAATGTTCTCTGTATCAGTATAACTTTGGTGTGAATGTTCCTGGTATCAATAGTGTATCTCTACAATGATCTGACTGTTCAATGATACCACTATCACTTGCTAATCATAATCTCATCAGCATGTCCTGCTCAGCAGAAGCCAGGTTCCCGCAAACCAACTTGGGTATAAGCCCAATGTAGCGGCCTCTCAGCAACTTCTGTCTTCAAATTCTGAGCCATCATCTTCTAAAACTGTGTTAGCTTCACTGTTGAAAATCAGAGCACACATTCGTGGACCTGTAAATGGAACCTGTAGAATAGAGAATACTATGGTGAGGGCAACTCAGTCCTGGCCGGAATTAGGTAAGTGTAGGCCAATAACAGCACTCAGATCTATAACAGAGATCCGATCTCTGTCATACGGCCAAATAACTCAATCATATGATCTGAGACATGGCAACACCAGGAAAGAATAAAGGAACGGGTAGAAACCCAGCAGATGCCCTACTTGAAGATCCTACCATTTCACATACCTCTTATCCCTCTCAACCATCTTTAATCTCTCTAATTATTATTCCACTACATTGTCCTCAACTCCCTGAGTAAAATGATATATCACACAAGCTAGTTGAAGCCACACAATAGGATACCAGTGCCGACGCTCATATGATACTTTCTAGCACCGCACTAATAGAACATTCTATCACTAATCATAATACATTATATCACTGCACCTATAATACATTAGATCACCGCACAGCACTGTACTCTATTCCTAATCATACTCTTAAATTAGATATTATAAATAGCCTACCTAATGCCTATTTCAGTTGCTACTCGAGAAACTATGCAATCAGACTGGATCTATGTCCGCGGATAACTATCACCACTTAGACATCATAGTTCTCTCATGTAACACAACTCGGAATAATGCACCGATCCTAACACTTCAGAATGTTTTTTCCGACTCCCTCCACTTGTTTACCGCACTGGGTTTTATATGGGTGCTTGAGTGACGTCACCAAAAAGTCTAGACGCCAATCAGTCCAGAATCTGGCTTTGTCCTCCTGTTTCTAGACTAACCGGAGTCAATTCGCTGTCAAGTTCACTTTCATCTGGGAAATTCTTTGTCTCATACAACAAAGATCCTGGCTGTCTGTGAGCCAGAGACCTTTCCCCCATATCACAGAATCCTTCCGACCTCTGGCAGACATTCTGTCCATCACTTTCAACGGTCGTCTCCCGCCTTGCAGACAGATGACGCCAGTGCACGTCTCTGGAACAACAACCTGCCAACAAAATGTCGACCATGTGTAGACATCGCGACGCGACTCACTTTGATCTCATTCCCTACAACATCAAAGGGTTGCTGTTTTTGCAGACTAAGATTGGGTCTAGTCTGTCATTGATCGAACTAACAAGTTTATTCTGCGACATAGGCCCCCTCCTAAGAGAGTAGTCCGCAACAACTCTTTCTTCTTGGAGGTTCAATCCAGATGATCTATTCCTCTTCCTCAGGAGCTGGATGTCTAGACAGGAAATCAGCTCCAACATTTTCCCTTCCAGGTATATACTCCACTGTAAAGTGGTATGGCTGAAGTAGCAACGACCACCGCATCAAACGGGCGTTTAGCTTCTGAGACGTGGCCAGGAACATCAAGGGTTGATGATCCGACTGAACTCGAAACTGAACTCCATACAAATAAGGCTGGAATTTTTGTACGGCCCATACGAGAGCCAAACACTCTCTCTCAACGGTCGAATAATTCCTCTCCGCCGGGAGATGTTTCTTGCTTGCGTATGCCACTGGTTTGAAAACTGAAGCATCGTCTTTTCCTTCCTGTAACAAAGCTGCCCCTATCCAAATCCCACTTGCATCCGTTCTCAACACAAATGGCTTGGAAAGATCCGGGAGCTGTAACACAGGTTTGCTGACCAAGGCCTCCTTCAACTGACTGTAGGCAGTCTCACATTCTGGTGTCCAAACTATTTGGTCTGGGAATCCCTTTTTCAAGGTTTCTGTTAAAGGAGCTCCCAGTTCAGTGAAATGTGGGATAAATTTATGGTAGAACCCACACAACGAGAGAAAAGATCGCACATCCTTCTTCGTTTTTGGCCTTGGAGCACTTCTGATTTTCTCTAGGTTCTTTTCCTCTGGGACAATGTGTCCTGGAGTGATGGTGTGACCTAGAAATTCCAGAGTCTGGTAACCGATCATGCACTTGGTTGGGCGAGCTGTAAGCCCTGCTTCCTTGAGCCTATTGAAAACTCGTTCCAAGGATTGTAAATGGTCATCCAAACTGTCACTGGAAATCAGAATATCATCCATGAATGAGATGAAGGACGGATCCTTTAAAGGATCAAATAAAGTCCTCATCATGCGAGTAAACACACTAGGTGCATTGCTGAGTCCAAAAGGCATGACTTTGAATTCATAATGTCCACTGGGGGTACTGAAGGCCAGTAGGGGTCGAACCTCTGGTTTGACCGGAATCTGATAATACTCGCGACTCAGATCCACCTTTGAGAAATACCTTGCCTTATGGAGCCTCGCGAATAACTGAGTTGGATTCGGCAAAGGTTCCACCTGAAATTGTGTATGACTGTTCAGAAGTCGGTAGTCTATACACAACCGGTGTTCTCCGCTTGGTTTTCGTAACAAAACTACCCCCGCATTGTATGGGGATGTGGAGGGTGCAAACACGTCATCCTCCAGTAATTTCTGTATTTTCCCCTCCAGGGCCTTTTCTTTAGAGAATGGCACTGGGTAAACCATTCGGCGAACAGGCTCTTGAGTGGTCAAAGTCATCTCGAACTCCACCAACCTCGTTCGTCCTGGTTTATCAGTCAGTATCTCCTTATGAGACTCGAGAACCTGGGTTATCTTTTCCCTCTCCTTGGAAGTCAGATCAGGGTTCACCTGTACATCCTGGTAGGTTTCCTGGTGTACCAGGGGATATTCCCTTCCCTCGTTGGTTCCCACTTCTGTCTCCACTGCAACTGCCATTTCCAGGAGGTGAGCTGCTTTTTCTCCGGGTCTCTCTTCGTATTTCCGCAAGAGATTGATATGGAAAATCTTCGACTTTCCCCGGATCCGTATCTGATAGTTGGTTCTGGATATCACCCTTTCCACGGGAAATAGTCCTTGCCAACCTATCTCCAGTTTGTTGTTTCCCGTTGGGAGTAGCAACAATACTTTGTCTCCCACCTCTAGAGATCTGTCTTTAGACCTACGGTTGTAGTAAGCCGCATGTCTTTTTCTGGCCTTTTTCAAGTTTTGATTTGCCAGAGTCCATCCCTTGTGAAGTTTTTCTTTCAGTTCCTCCACATATTTGTAAGAAGAGATCACTTCTTCTGACGTCCCCTCTTCAGTCCAACTCCTCAACATGGCTTCCAACGGTCTTTTGATTGGACGACCAAACAGCAACGTAGCGGGTGGTAGTCCTGTTGAGCCATGAGGAACTTTCCGATAGGCAAAGAGGGCTGCTGGGATATATTCATCCCACCTATCAGGTTTTTCCTGCGCTAGTTTCCTGAGCATTGTCATCAACGTCCCGTTGAAACGCTCTACTTGTCCATTGGCTTGAGGGTGGTAAGGGCTGGTATGGATATGGTTAGAGTGGAACATCCTAAATACCTCCTCCATAAGTTTTCCACAAAACTGGGACCCATTGTCCGTCAGTATTTGATCAGGAAAGCCTAATCTTGTAAAGTCCGCCACTCGTTTCGAGTCAATCTTGGTCAACGGTATGGCTTCACCCCACATTGTACAGCAATCCACCATGGTGAGTATGTACATGTTCCTCTTCCTAGTCCTAGGAAGTGGACCCACAATATCGATGGCTACCCTCTCGAAAGGAGAGTTCATGATGGGCATCTCACCCAAGACCACCGGTGCTGTCCAGTGTTTCGGTGCCACCCTCTGGCACTCAGGGCATGACTTCACATACCGACGCACATCACCTGTCATTCCCGGCCAATAGTAATGGCAGGAAATTCGCTGCATTGTGGCGGCAATACCCATTTGCCCACTGAATGAGATGGTATGCTCCATATGAAGAATCTGGGAACGATGGGCCTTTGGGACCACCAACTGACCATGTAGGTTATCTCCCCTTCCGGCTCTCCTGTAGAGTATCCTATTCTTCATATAGTACTGCCCCCGTTTGGGTGGATCAGCACTTTTCTGCAGCTTTTTGTAGCAAGGACGTAGAGTAGGATCCTCACTCTGGGCAGTTCGCAACTCCCCTGGCAGTGGGTTAGTCACATTTGTTTCTGCTTCATCCGTTCTCGTCTGAGAGCGAGTCTGTATTGCTCCCATATGGATTGGCTCCCTGGGCATTCCCAGAAAGACATACCGGCAACCGAGGATTTCGGGAAAAATGGGATCGGTCAACACCGCGGCCTTGATGGTGCTGATGACATATCTTGACCGAATCTCCACTCTGGCAATGGGCAATTTCATGGCTACAGCACTCTTCTGTGCAGGCTGTATCTCCATGGCTTCACCTGTGAATTGTTATGGATGTACCAGATCCGCAGAGATCACGCCCCCCCCCCCCCCCCCCGTCCAGGTCTGTGTCGTACAAACACTCCACTTGACGACCGTTAACCTCTACCAATTCCACTACAGGTGGTTTTTCCTGGTCTGGAGTCTCTCCTTCGGCCTCGACCTGTTCGGTGGGCTCCACATTAGGTTTTCCGGGGCACACGACGAATTGAGTGTCTCCTGACTTTCCCTTGCAATCAATAGCATTGTGTGTATTTGATCTGCAGTGTTTGCACCATTTCCCTGTCCTAGATTTTCTAGTGCCGGACTTTATTGATCTCTCCTGGTGGCGAGCTTCCTTGTCGACCTTGGCATTGTCAGTGTCCACCGGCGTTGACGTCACTTGACATGCCGCAAAGTGAGGGTTCTTAGCCTTCGATTTGCATTCCTTCGTATTGTGAGAAGGTGACTTACATGGTCGTTTTGGTGTACAGCTCGAAGTTTTCTTGCTTTCCCCCTTCGTCTTCTCCGAACTCTCCTCTGAAGTTTTGACATATGGTTCCACCTTCTTAGTTCCTGTACTTTTTGCTTTCTTCAGGTTATGTTTTTCCTGACTTTTGGTGTTTGTAGAAATGTTTTCTGCTGCCTCCCGATGGACCTCGACGAACCGTTCTGCCAATTTCGTCACCATGTTGATTCGTTCCGCCCCTTGTTCTCCCAAGAATGTCCTGAGAGGTTTCGACATTTGCTTCCGCATCTGGTCGACTACCGTGAGCTCTTCCAGACTCTCATAGTCATGAGCGAACCCAGCCAAATCCATCCACTTATGGAAATATGCTTTCAGAAGCAGACTATAGGCGGCGAACAACTCCCCCGGTTCTCGTTTTGCTCCTCGCAATTTTTTCCGGTAGGTTTGTGACGTAACTTCGAATCGTTTCAGCAGCACCGTCTTCAACTCGTCATAATTGTTCTCGTGTCCTGGCGGCAGGCGAGAATAAACCTCGTAACCGGTCCCACGTAATCCCTGGGATAGCTTGAGATTCCATTTGTCACGCTCCAGACCCATAGCAACCGACATAGCCTCGAAGCGTTGAAGGTACTGGTCAATCTTCTCCTTGTCCTCCTCGTAGATCGCTAGAGGGAACTTCATAGCATGGTAGCTATGTCCACCTACTGGTGTTGAGCCAGGGAGAGAGGAACCTCCCACTGCTCCCTCAGTTTCCCCACTAGATTGCCTCTTAAGTTCGAGTTCCCGCATCCGGTACTCATGCTCCCTTTTCTGAGCTTCTTGTTCAGCTTCTAATTTCTTAGCTGCTTGCTCAGCTGCAAATTTCTTAGCTGCTTGCTCTGCTTCCAATTTCTTAGCTGCTTGCTCAGCTTCAAATTTCTTCGCAGCTTGCTCTGCTTCCAATTTCCTAGCTTGTTCCAACTCTACCCTTCTCAATTCCAACTCCGCCTTTCGATCTTCCCTTTCTGCTTGACGATACTCTCTCTCCACCTCCTGTATGTAATCTGTTAGTGCAGAACCCAACAATCCCATTTCTTCCCCCTTTGCCCTAAGTTCTGCCGTGGTCAGTTTAGGAGTGGCCATTTTCCAGAGAGGTAACTCGGCAGATAGAGTATAGATTATCTCTAAACAAATATATAGCTAAAGACAAAATACTATTAATATATATATATATATATATATATATATATATATATATATATATATATATATATATATATATAACACATCAAACAACACAATCACTCAGTGACAAGAGTAGAATCAGGACCACAGACCTATGCAGACGTGTGAGGTGTGAACAGGTAAGATAAGTCCTAACACCTATCCACATTCACTCTAGCTGGATTCTCACTAATAGGATATCTCCATCCTCTAACTAAAGATCCCGTGTTAAAAGATCCCGTTGTCTAAAGATCCCGTTGTACAAAAGATCCCGTTTACGAGCCCCCATTAAATGTCGTGTGTGTAAAGAATGAATCTCGTAGTGGTTACTTGTTCTTCTTTACCACTTTAGTGTCGTCCCTGGAGTGAAGGGAATCAACACCCACATTATTTTTTAATCCAATATCTCTATCCTGGAGATATCCAGTAGACTCCGTCCACACACTCCTTCAATCTGAAGACACCTTCCTCTCACTCTTACTCACCCCTGGATCATGCCCCCTCTCATTCTTCCCCAACATAACATACTTGACAACTCTAGCCTCAACAAATAAAAACATAAATTTATTAAAGCAAAGAGTATATGTAGGAGAAGTGGGTGTGTGTGTATAAGGTGTAGAATGTGTGACGTGTACTCTAAAGTGTCTATAGACTCAGATCAGTGTTCAGGGGTATAGTCATTCTCATCCCTGTGCTGAAAACACACCAGCACCATGTATCCCATACAAGTAGCCTCACCCAGGTGATGCTCCTCCGGTCACGTGAAGACTTCCTCCGTTGTCTCTTGAACCACTAGGATGCTTGGACACCCATGACAAATACTGTCCAATGAGAGTCTTCAATCTGATTCACACTATGAATTTCCTCGGTTATTTAACTCATTGTTAATCAGAAAATTCTAACCCTATTGTCACTGTTATTGGGGAAATCTCAATGGATCTAGTGTCACTGGTTGTAAAGATTTCCCATATTAACACCACAGTCTAAATGTTCTCTGTATCAGTATAACTTTGGTGTGAATGTTCCTGGTATCAATAGTGTATCTCTACAATGATCTGACTGTTCAATGATACCACTATCACTTGCTAATCATAATCTCATCAGCATGTCCTGCTCAGCAGAAGCCAGGTTCCCGCAAACCAACTTGGGTATATGCCCAATGTAGCGGCCTCTCAGCAACTTCTGTCTTCAAATTCTGAGCCATCATCTTCTAAAACTGTGTTAGCTTCACTGTTGAAACTCAGAGCACACATTCGTGGACCTGTAAATGGAACCTGTAGAATAGAGAATACTATGGTGAGGGCAACTCAGTCCTGGCCGGAATTAGGTAAGTGTAGGCCAATAACAGCACTCAGATCTATAACAGAGATCCGATCTCTGTCATACGGCCAAATAACTCAATCATATGATCTGAGACATGGCAACACCAGGAAAGAATAAAGGAACGGGTAGAAACCCAGCAGATGCCCTACTGGAAGATCCTACCATTTCACATACCTCTTATCCCTCTCAACCATCTTTAATCTCTCTAATTATTATTCCACTACATTGTCTTCAACTCCCTGAGTAAAATGATATATCACACAAGCTAGTTGAAGCCACACAATAGGATACCAGTGCCGACGCTCCTATGATACTTTATAGCACCGCACTAATAGAACATTCTATCACTAATCATAATACATTATATCACTGCACCTATAATACATTAGATCACCGCACAGCACTGTACTCTATTCCTAATCATACTCTTAAATTAGATATTATACATAGCCTACCATATGCCTATTTCAGTTGCTACTCGAGAAACTATGCAATCAGACTGGATCTATGTCCGCGGATAACTATCACCACTTAGACATCATAGTCTCTCTCATGTAACACAACTCGGAATAATGCACCGATCCTAACACTTCAGAATGTTTTTTCCGACTCCCTCCACTTGTTTACCGCACTGGGTTTTATATGGGTGCTTGAGTGACGTCACCAAAAAGTCTAGACGCCAATCAGTCCAGAATCTGGCTTTGTCCTCCTGTTTCTAGACTAACCGGAGTCAATTCGCTGTCAAGTTCACTTTCATCTGGGAAATTCTTTGTCTCATACAACAAAGATCCTGGCTGTCTGTGAGCCAGAGACCTTTCTCCCATATCACAGAATCCTTCCGACCTCTGGCAGACATTCTGTCCATCACTTTCAACGGCCGTCTCCCGCCTTGCAGACAGATGACGCCAGTGCACGTCTCTGGAACAACAACCTGCCAACAAAATGTCGACCATGTGTAGACATCGCGACGCGACTCACTTTGATCTCATTTCCTACAACATCAAAGGGTTGCTGTTTTTGCAGACTAAGGTCGGGTCTAGTCTGTTATTGATCGAACTAACAAGTTTATTCTGCGACACCTGGGAATGGAATAGATCCTGGGAATGGAATAGATCATGGGAATGAAGTAGGTCCTGGGAATGGAATAGATCCTGGGAATGGAATAGATCCTGGGAATGGAATAGATCCTGGGAATGAAGTAGATCCTGAGAATAGAATAGATCCTGGGAATGGAATAGATCCTGGGAATGGAATAGATCCTGGGAATGGAATAGATCATGGAAATGGAATAGATCCTGGGAATGAAGCAGGTCCTGAGAATGGAATAGACCCTGGGAATGGAATAGATCCTGGGAATGGAATAGATCAAGTGGGATGGAATAGATCATGGGAATGGAATAGATCATGGGAATGGAATAGATCCTGGGAATTGAATAGATCCTTGGAATGGAATAGATCCTGGGAATGGAATAGATCATGGGAATGGAATAGATCCTGGGAATGAAGCAGATCCTGAGAATGGAATAGATCCTGGGAATGGAATAGATCCTGGGAATGGAATAGATCATGGGAATGGAATAGATCCTGGGAATGCAGTAGATCCTGGGAATGGAATAGATCCTGTGCATGGAATAGATCCTGGGAATAGAATAGATCCTGGGAATGGAATAGATCCTGGGAATGGAATAGATCCTGGGAATGGGATAGATCCTGGGAATGAAGTAGATCCTGGGAATGGAATAGATCCTGGGAATGGAATAGACCCTGGGAATGAAGTAGATCCTGGGAATGGAATAGATCCTGGGAATGGAATAGATCCTGGGAATGGAATAGATCCTGGGAATGGAATAGATCCTGGGAATGGAATAGATCCTGGAAATGGAATAGATCCTGGGAATGAAGTAGATCCTGGGAATGGAATAGATCCTGGGAATGGAATAGATCCTGGGAATGGAATAGATCCTGGTAATGGAATAGATCCGAGGATAAATTGCAAGGAAGAGCACTCAATGAGACTTCGGTGGACTCAGTGCGTGTCTGTATAAACGATGACAGACCAACATGGATGGCAATGAGGCTTGGAGGTACAGACACTACTATTGACCTCGAACTGGTCTCGGGTGGCAGAAGCAAATTCTCTACGGAAAGTATTGGGGACATCACGGAAGTGACCACCTGTCGTGTTCTGTCGTGATGTTTTCATTTGGTAAGGCTTCAGACTGTAAGACATATTATCAGAACTTAATTGCATATCCTTCACACAACGTCGCATTGAACCCCATAATGTTTGGATGGTTGTGATTTTTATAGGCAGTTGTATGTTCAGTATTTTGTCATTGCTTTCTGAACGACCGATGCTCATACCATTGTGAAAATCAAAGCAAAGCAATCTGCTCCCAAATTGACTGCGATTGATTTCGAATCCGATATGTCGAAATTGTGAAACTCGTTCGCTAATCTTAAGCCACAAACACACACGTACGACACATACAAGCTTTAAAAAAAACGATTGGAACTTTTTATCGGATGCCTTAGGAAAGAAACTTGGGCAGGGGTCAACAGGCAAAAGCTCGTGCAACCACCAAGGTGTATCTCAGAGGTAGAATAAGCTTGGAAAGAAAAAAAAAAGGCGGCGGTGAAGAGTGGGCAGAGGATGCAGAAATTGTCGCCAGACTCGCATGAGGAACTCCACGCGGTGGAGCTCCTCAGATATCAATGGCTATATAGTTGAAGCTTTGCGCGGCACTTGCAAAGACGTGAACTTTGAGCTTTTCATGGACAAGACTGGGGAAGATAATACAATGGGGCAGGTTCTGGAAGCTTCATAGACAAATAAGTATAAAGGGGCCGCGCCTTACTCGAGAGATATGTAGAGCAGACGGACCATAAGGATACGAAAACCATATGTGCAGTCGATGAGGATCTTGCTGAAGGAATCAGAGAAAAGCCATAGGAGAACATCGTTCATGCGAAACATATCAAACACGTGCTGAAGAAAACATGACAATGCAGCAGGTCTGGATGCGATAAGAAATGCTGCCATGAAGAGTCATAGCGGTGTAGAAATGGGGGTAATGGTGAATTGTTTCAACTTCAGCTTTGAAACCTCGTAAGTACTAGCTTATTGGCTGCATAGCCATCTGATGCCACTGACTAATCCAAATTAACAATAGACTAGACTAAATGGCTAAAGTGGTATAGAATTATCACGTCACACAATACATTTTGCCAAGGTTATGGAGAAGGTGATCTCGGGAAACTAGGAGGGTCTAGAAAGATCTACACCAGTGGTTCACAACCGGTGGGGAATTCCCCCCCCCCTCCCCCACCAGGGGGGGAGGGATTTTAGATTAAGATTATTTCAAGATCGCATTAATACAAGAACCAGTTACTTGATATTGTTTTTCCCTCTAAATTTTACGGGTCTGTATTTCTCGCCCTAATGAAACTCGTTTTATAACGTAAGTAGACCCGCAAATCACGTTTTATGTAGATGTCTAGACTTGTTCTAGTATATGTTACTAAATTTAGCTTCCATTTTTATGTATGCTGTGTATTCCCATTCCTTTTCCGATTCCGATTTGTTGAAAAAAAAAAGAAACTTTCCACCTCGTTCAACCCGTCTTAATGACGTTGGTTATAGTTGTGGTGGTTCATAGTGCGGTATAGGTTTTCTGGTCTTTTGTGCGTTGGTCAGCTTCTATTTCTGCATGTCTGGCCGAGTTCCTCTTTTTACCATCCTTTTTGCTTCTGTCGTTTTGCTGGTGTGTCTGCTGTCATTATCGGTTTGCCCATCCCTCTCGCTTGGTGTTTTCTTGTCCGGGGCTGACCCTGGGGGGTGGGGAGGGGCTGTCTTTTATCATCTGTTTTCTTGTGCTTGCCCTGGGGGGGGGGGGAGGGGCGCCTGTTATCGCCTGGGCTGGTTTTCTTGGGTCTTTGTTCAGCGGTTACTGTGTAAGGGTTGGGGGGGGGGGGATTTATAGAGAGGAAATTCGAAAGGGGGAGTAATGACGTTCTGAACATATGGAAAAGGGGGGCAAGGGCCAAAAAAGGATGAGAACCACTGATGTAGACTGTTCCCAGGAGGAGTGGAGAGCTATGGACCAGGAAAAGACTACACACATGCGGGGGTGTGGCTTATGCTGTATTTTAAGGGTTTCAGAGCAAGCATGACGCCAAGATGGTGGCCATGGGTCTAGAGGCTGCCTACAGCATTATTAAAAAGCACAGTTTGAAGTATACGTTTATGGATATGGATGTCCATCCCTGGATCGGTAGCTGGATTTCAACGGCTCTGTACAAATATAAGGTAGAACTTGCGTAGGCTCTTTGATCTCGGAACGTTGTATTGTTGCACCTAGCATAACACAGGGATCTGTCATTTAGTTGGTGCTTTTCAACACTTACATTGTACATCCCAGACTCATTACCATCCTTATTGGTCTGCCATCGTTTATACAGACACACACTGAGATAAGATCGGGTTGCTGTGGAACTACAAACATAACTCAAACGCATAGGCGCGTGGTCTGTTGACGCTGGTGCAATTGTCAACCCAACGAAGGCAGCAGTGATATTGTTCTTTTTGAACAACCATATAGTCAACACTCCAACATCAACTGTACATATGTGTTCAGAGACTGTGGAAAAAAAGGAGGCAATTAAATACCTGGGGATACGATTTGATCAAAGCCTTGCTTATACTGAGCACATTGACCAGGTGATAGTAAGGGCTAAGTTGGGTGTGGCTGCGATGCGAATGATGGCGGCAGCGACTGTGGGCAGCGTCATCTATGTCTTCTATACGAGGGTCTGGTCCTTTCTATTTTTGAGTATGCGATGGTGATCCTGACTCTCAGCCGCAAGCAGATGGAAAGGATGGAGAGGCTACATAACGAGGCTATGCGTATTATACTTGGGTGTACAAGAGATACATCAATTAGGGCGATGAGCTACCTTCTTGATTTTCCAACCATTGGGGACATAATACAAATCAGCTGAGCGCAGGCCTACCTCAGAGTCAACGCAAACACACAACATCCACTGCATAGTGAAATTAAGAAGGTAAAGGCAAGAAAGGTTAAAATGAGGAAAGTCGTGGAAGGGGCAAGCCGAAGACATTTTTCAACAGGCGTGTTCACTTGAGGCCTTGAAACCTGGTGTGGAGTGGGTACAAGTGCCAGCAGAGTTCTGTACGTCCTTTTTCAGTTTGCATCCAACTAGACAGAAAATGCAGACAAGAAAATCTATCTACTGTGGATGCGGAAGTACAGGCTTTGATTTGATCTTCGATATGGAAGATGATGACGATGATGATGATGATGATGATGATGATGATGATGATGATGATGATGATGATGATGATGATGATGATGATGATGATCATGACTTTCACTTCCTTACAGTGCTCGTTGTTCCGGCTTGTGATCTTTTTCTCCTCAAGTATCTCTTACAAAGAAGCCCCTGCGAATAACGAATCATTGAGTTAAAATATGAAGTGCAGAAGACACACCTTAGAATCAAACTAATTTATCTTCTCAGATTTCCTGCCTGATACTGTGAGTCACATCATGTCATGTTAGATCTTGTTATATTCCTGCTTGATTCTGTGAGTCATCATGTCTGATCTTATCAGTTTTCCCCGCTGGATTCTGTGAGTCATGCCATATCATATCATGTTAGATCTTGTTAGGATCGCTGCTTTATTCCATGTCATGTCAGATCTTAACAACGTTCCCGCTTTTTTTTTAAAATTCCTTTTGATTTTGAGAGTCATGTCATGCAGTTTTCAGATCATGTCAGATTTCCCGCTTAATTCTGTGAGTCATGCCAAGCAATGTAAAATCTCTCTCTCTCTCTCTCTCTCTCTCTCTCTCTCTCTCTCTCTCTCTCTCTCCCTCTCTCTCTCTCTCTCTCTCTCTCTCTCTCTCTCTGTCTATATTGGCACCTTTCCGTCTTGACAGACGATAGTTTGGTACATTGTGCTTCAAAAAAGCTTAATAACTACAACCCTTGGCGATGGCGAGTGTGGATGTTAAGGCCAATTTGTGCTGTAATTGTTCGTCCACAGTGGATGCATGTGAAAACATGATCATTTCCACCATCATGTACCATCTTACGTCTCTCACGCTCGGTGTGTGCTTCATCTGCAATCATTTTCTTCTTTGTCTTTATTCCATTTCTGGTAGGTGCCCTCCATGCAACACGTTCCGCGGCGACTTGCTCCCAATGTGCATTATCAATGTCTATATCAATCATGTCCCGCTTACACACATCTTATATATATAGTGAGTGGCACCTAGCAGTCTTGACAGACCAAGGTGTGTGAGTTGGAATGTGGCCAATATTCCATCACAATGCCTGAGCAGAGCTTCAGAGAAAGATGTGGTGCCCAAACGACATGTTCCTTCCATCTCTCGGCCTAATCTTGTGTTTCCCAGAGGAATGGGTAACCAATACGTCTGGCACAAGGTAGGACATATATATATATATATATATATATATATATATATATATATATATATATATATATATATATATATATATATATATACTTGGGAAGTAAAGGTGGCCGGCTTAATGCTGACCACATCAGCCACCGAGTGCCGATTGGTCTGTTAAAAACATTGGTCTAGCACTGATGGCGAGACAGGGCGTTCAGTCCTTTACGGCATTAGAATGGACGTGACACGTTGAAAGCAGTGGCAAGCTACTGAAGGTAAGATAGCTTAGAAAATCAACTTGATCGTAACGTCATGCAAAGGATATGAACAACATACACACACACACATGCACACACACATGCACACACACGCACACGCCAACGCACACGCCAACGCACACACACGCCAACACATACATCAACACACACACACACTCACAAGCCAACTCATACACTCACACGCTAACACACACATTCACACGCCAACACACACACGCCAACACATTCACACACACACGCCAACACATTCACACACACACGCCAACACATTAACGCACACACGCCAACATACTCATACACACGCCAACACACTCTCACGCCAACACACTCACACGCCAACACTCCCACACGCCAACACTCCCACACGCCAACACACACACACTCACACACCAACACACTCACACGTCAACACTCCCACATGCCAACACACACAAAAGCCAACACACACACACTCACACACCAACACACTCACACGCCAACACACTCACACGCCAACACTCCCACATGCCAACACACACAAAAGCCAACACACACACACACTCACACACCAACACACTCACACACTTACACGCCAACACACTCACAAGCCAACAAATACACACGCCAACACTCCCACACGCCAACACACTCACACGCCAACACACACACACGCCAACACACTCACACGCCAACAGACTCACACGCCAGACACTCCCACATGTCAACACACACAAAAGCCAACACACACACACTTACACGCCAACACACTCACAAGCCAACAAATACACACGCCAACACACACGCCAACACACTCACACGTCAATACACACATACACGCCAACACACACACACGCGCCAACACACACACGCCGACACATAAAAACGCCAACACACACACGAACATGCAGAGACACTCACACGCTAACACACACACAGACACCAACACAAACGCACACACTCACATGCCAATACACTCACATGCCAACAGACACGCCAACACACACACACACGCCAACACACACGTCAACACACACACACACACGCCAACACACACACACTCAAACGATAACACACACACACTTACGCCAATACTCACACGCAAACATGCGCCAACACACACTCAGACGTCAACACACGCACACACCAACACACATACGCCCACACACAGACACTCGCCAACACACGCACGCCAACACACACACACACATATACAACACGCGAAAACACACACACGCAAACACACACACACAGACGCCAAGACACATACAAGCTAACACACACACACGCCAACACACACACACACACACGCCAACACACTCACACGCCAACACACACACACACAAGCCAACACACACACACGCCAACACACTCACACGCCAACACACACACACGCCAACACACACACAAGCCAACACACTCACACGCCAACACACACACACCAACACACTCACACGTCAACGCACACAAGCCAACACACACAAACGGCAACACACACACGCAAACACATAGACACACGCCAACACACACACACACACGCCAACACACACACGCCAACACACACACGCCAACACACACACGCCAACACACACACACACTAACGCTAACACACACACACGATAACACACACACACATGCCAAGACACTCAAACGCCAACACACACACGCCAACACAAACGCCAACACACACACACACACACACACATACACACACGCCAACACACACGCGTCAACACACTCCCACGTCAACACACACACACACATACACACACGTCAACACACTCCCACGTCAACACACTCCCACGTCAACACACACACACGCCAACACACTCACACGCCAACACACTCACACGTCATCACACACACACGCCAACACAGTCACACGCCAACACACTCACCAACACACACATACACACACGTCAACACACACACATTAGCGCCAACACACTGACACATACGCCAACACACAGACACTCACACGCCAACACACACACTCACACGCCAACAAACACACACACACGCCAACACACACACACGCGCGTCAAGACACACACGCCAACAAACACACCAACGCACACACAGACACACGCCAACACAGACACACTCGCCAACACACACACACACTCAAACGCAAACACACACACACGCCAACACACACACACACACATGCTGTAACGCACACACTCAGACGCCGACACACACACACCAACACACACACACGCCCACACACACTCGCCAACACACACACGCCAACACACACACACGCCAACACACTCTTACACGCCGACACACACACGCCAACACACACACTCCAACGCACACACAACAACACACACGCGCGCGCCAACACACACACACACAAACACACACACAAACACAGACACGCCATCACACACACACGCCAACACACACACACACACGCGCGCCAACACACACACGCCAACACAGACACGCCATCACACACACGCCAGCACATATGCCAACACACACACTCTAACACACACACACACCAACACACTCACACGCGAACATACACGCGCCAACACACTCACACGCCAAAACACACATACACACGCCAACACAGACACACGCCAACACACACACACACCAACACACACTCACACGCCAACACACACACACACACACACACTCACACGCCAACGCACACACACCAACACACACTTAGATGTATGTGTGTTTGTTTCATTATATTAGATAGTTCAATTTCCATTGGTAAATAAGACTACACGATAGATATGGCGATAACCCCTTTGTGGTGTAATGTAAGAAGCACGTGTCATCTCTGCGTGATCTTTACCTGCCCTGTATGTGACATGTTATATTAGCTTTACCCCTGCTGTACTAACAGTTGTTACTTTAGCCAGCTCTGTCTCTGTTATTACCCCTGTTGTTCCAGACAAATGTTACTGTAACCAATTTTTTCCTCTGTTATTGCTCCTTCTGTACCAGACTTTAGCCAACTCTGACCCTGTTATTTCTTCTTGTTACTTCAGCCAATTCTGACCCAGTTATTACTTCTCCTGTCTAATTTTTACTCTGAACTCATCTTGGTCCGAGATGTCATTAAACGCACAAAGATAACATGACATCAACATGACAATGGAGATGACAGTACGAATTTAGAAGTTTAAATAGTAAGTGAGCGCAAATAAACTTACTATAGCCGCTGCCAGGACAGCCAGACACACAACAGGGACTACAATTACTACAGCAAGCAACCAGGTTTCCATTCTGTCTGTGTCCTGTGAATAAGTAGAAGTTGTAAATCCTAGTTATCTAGCCAGAAGTTATAAACCGAAGTTATCTAACCAGAAGTTATAAACCGAAGTTATCTAACCAGAAGCTGTAAAAAGAATTGATCTAACCAGACATTGTAAAACCATGTTATCTAACCGGAAGTTGTAAAATCATGTTATGTAACCAGAAGTTGTAATACGTATTTATCTAAATTTTGTTGCGTATCCCTTACGGGACGTTGCAGTCAACACCAGCATTTTCAGCTGCTGTTGATGTACTAGGCAAGTGTTACGTTCAGTAGTTTGCCATTGCTTTCTGAACGACCGGTCTCTATACCTTTTTCGAAAATACGAGCACCGCCGTGTTTCGAACCCGGGTATACGGGCTCACAAACCGCGTTCGCAAGCCCTTCAGCCACAGAGACCGCCGAAGAGACCGAGAAATAGATATTTATCTAAATAGAAGTTGTTAAAAGCATGTTATCTAACCCATCTCATCTCATCTCATCTCATCATGTTCCTCTTGTACCTTGCTGTGTCGAGGTGAAGTATACGCAGCGGGAGAGTGCCCGTGTATGGGCTTCATATATCGAGATTCCCACGGACTGTTATTTCATCTGTTCATCATTTACATGGTAGGCCATGGTTATCTAAGCAGAAGTTGTAAAACGAAGATTCCAAACCAGAAGTTGTAAAATAGAGTTATCTAACCAGAATTTGTCAAACGAAGTTATCTAACTAAAAATTGTCAAACGAAATGATCTAACTAGAAGATGAAACACGAAGTTATCTAACCAAAATGTGGATAATGTCCAAGTTTCACATTTGTAGCATAAGTAAGGTTACTGCCTGGTAAAATCCTTCATGTAACCACAATCTTCGTTACTTTTGTTCCTCGCTTCTCTTTCGAGGGAGAGCATCACACTGGTATGCACCACTTCAGCGTCTGGGTTATAACGTCTCACCTCGGCTAGAATGTGATGCGAAATTGACATCTCACGATAGATTACTACCTGCGGGTAAGTTTTCCTTAATTCAATTCATTCAAACTCAATGAGTGCTTTTACTGAACTAGAATATTAAGTTTTAACGTTATGTCAGGAGGGTAGCATGGCCGAATGGTTAAGAATGCCTATTCTTAAACATCCGGTGTGGCAATGCTGAGTTAGGAGGTTCTATACCCGACAGTTGGACTAAAATGTTAATTTTTCGCCCTTGACTTGGGGACATATATTACACGCACCTCTGAAGTCAGAGTGGATTCGCCTGATGGCTAGGGGCACTGGTAATAGGGAAAACTAATCCATAAGCAAAATTCAGTCTAGCGCTACTAGAAATAACGTGTATGGACGCCGCTTGAGTTTAAAGCGAGCGAGCGAGCGGGAAAAACACCTTCTCATCTCAAAATGTTATGTAATTACTATTATATGGAACATAAACATGGAGAACGACGAAAACTATTGCTGATAAACTACAAATATTCATTAATTGGTGCATGCGAAAAATGGGACTACAATGGTATTCACCCAGATGGTGATCATGGAGAGAACAAGACAAATAGCAATGAACCAATGGGTGAATAAAAGATGCTGGCGCTGGATGGGATATACGTTGAGGAACCTGAGAATAGTATAACTAGGAAGGGATCTGTTTGGAATCACAGTATATAAAACATAGAGGAAGACCTAACAACACGCGGAGTAGAGAAGTAGAAGCAGAAACGAATAATACTGGAAAGACATGGACAGAGTGCATGAGGTAGCAAAGGGCAGGACAACTAAAAGTGAGTTGGCTGAGTTCCTATTCCTCAGTGAGGTTCAAAGGTAATAAGGAAGAACGAACGAACGAACGAACGAACAAGCAAACTTTATTTTCAAAGAGTAAAGAATTGGGCACGCAGGCCCGTCTAACATTCTGTCCATCTATCACTCTCTTTCATACATTATTTCATTCACACATTATTCATGGCTAACTGAGAAGAAGAAGGAGAAGAACGTTTGAAGAGACAAATGTGAAGTCAGATGTGAGGAAACAAATGTGACCATCCAAGTGTGGGGAGAAATATATGAAAAGTCAAATGTGAGTTTACATACGTTGGAGGCAACTGTGAAATGTTAGGTGTGAGGGAACAATTATGGAAAGACAAGTGCGGGGAGTCAAATATGAAAAGTCAGGTATTATGAGACAAATGTGAAAATTCGGGTGTGAGGTGACAACCGTAAAAGTAAGTAAGCTGTGAGGGCCAAATGTGAAATTGTAAGTGTGAGGTGATAAATGTGAAATAATAAAACTCAGCTGGCAAACTTGATGAGAAAACTGAAATAATACGAAATTGAACACTAAATTAATCTAAGACCCTGGTAATCCTGGTAGTTGGAGACCACGATAGCCCACTCTTGCAGAGTTGCACCATGATGGGCATAATGATGATGATGATGCTGCTGCTGATGATGATGATGATAACGCTGAGTAGTTGATTACTAATTTGATCACAATACCTGAACTCTAGTCTTGGTTATAGCTTGGAAATGCAGTACATAAATTGCTCAGATGCTTTCAGACTGCCATTGAATAACAACAGCACATCTATTCTGGACAGTACAAACAGGTGGCTTTGTCGCATTCGACAACTGGCAGTTGATAACAGATCCGCCTAGGGCGTACTTGAGGACGCAGGGGCTCGAATACACGCGTGGACTTGGTGCCAGGTATCAAGCCATCATGTCGGCAGTGTGAGTCTGTTGACGTCTCTCATCTAGCACATCATGCATACTGGAAATATGACAATAGGAAAACAATCTTAGATCATAAGGCACACACACAATGGGGTGGATTGATTGTTTGGGTTGGGTTGGGTGGGTGGGTTATAAATCCGATGGAATACCTTGAGTTGTAACAGAGAAGTGCAGTGTAATGGTGTTCAGGTCGACTGATCCCTGACAGGGGATGGCATCTCCCGGAGTGAAGCTGGTATATTCTTTTTCCCAACCCGGTACCAAAGTACCGTCTCACTGGGGATTCTGTTGCAGAGATCTCCTTCCCCTGTCTAAGACCAAGATAAGAAACCAGCAGAGTATGCAAGACCAGTACTGAAACCTCACATCTGTGAAGTGATATATGGGAAGTAACCAGGTGATTGTTCAGTACAGCACATATCGAGTGGCTGATATCAAGCCTAGGTTGAGCATGTTTCCTTCACAGGTCTTTGGACTTTTCATTATCAATTGAATTCACCTAAATACCCAAAAGGAAAACACATGGATAGATGTACAATAGATAATTACTCACAGGACAAAGTAGCACATTGCTTTCGACCTACAAATGGAGCTGTTATACCTTCCAAATAATACGTTCTCAACTACATGTTCTAAAATATCTTTCTGATAATCATTAATGTAACCAGACATTTTCTAAGTATTACAGTTCATAGTTAGTTAGTTAGTCGACAGATCATCCTCATTGCACATCGAACCATTCAGTCCATAAGTGTTCGGATCCCCTCCTCAGCAACTCCCGCAACGTGTAGCGGCTAACGACGCCAGTTCTGTGTTGGTTTATAAATCTTCTTTGGCTTCCTGCGTAGTGTTCTTGTTTGGCCACCCCTCTTTTAATTTGCTGCTCTCGCAGTCTGGCCATTGTTGTAGATTCACAGTCATCACTTGGTTCTCGCAAAAGTCTTACTTCTCGTAGAGCATTCAGAATGTCGGCCTGGTCCATGGCGCGTCCGCCCTCCACAGTAGCCTCACCTGCGAGCTTGTCAGCCCGCTCATTTCCTTGTACTCCCGCATGCCCTGGCACGAAGATGAAACTAATCTTTGCCAGTCGAGACCGCTCCAAAGGCAGCAACCATTCTCTTCGGATCGACCCCTCCTCTATCCTCTTGATCATGTTCATTGAGTCGCTAAGGAAACAAGCCCTAGTGAATGTCTGTGTCTCGAGCCATGTTATTGCTTTACTTACTGCCATGACTTCCATGGTCAGGCTACTTGTGGTTTCAGTGAAAGCACCAGAGTCCCCCTTCACAATTCTCCCTCCGGCCCGAGCTGTAAAGGCCCATGAGCTTCTCACATGTCGGACGACCGACCCATCTGTGTAGATGACCGCGTCACCGTCTAGCGAATTCTCGAAAATCAACGCTTGTACTTCAGCCTCAACAGCAGCCGGATTTTCTTGTCTGCATTTTCTATCTAGTTGGATGCAAACTGAAAAGGATGTGCAGAAGTCTGTTGGCACTTGCACCCACTCCTCGCCAGGTTCTAAGTCCTCGAGTGAACACACCTGTTGAAGAATGTCTTCGGCTTGACCCATCCACGACCGTCCTCTTTTTAACCTGCTGCCCTTCACCTTCCTAATTTCACTATGCAGTGGATGTTGTGTGTTTGCGTTAATTCTGAGGTAGGCACGTGCCCTGCAACCTTGTATTCTCTCTTCAATGGTTGGAAAACCAAGAAGGTAGCGCATCGCCCTGCATGCTGTATCTCTTGTACATCCAAGAATAATGCGCATAGCTTCATTCTGTATCCTATCCATCCTTTCTATCTGCTATAGCTGAGAGTCAGGATTGCCATTGCATACTCCAAAACAGACATGACCAACCCCTCGTACAGAAGACATAGATGGCGCTGCTCACAGTTTGCTGCCGCCATCACTCGCATCGCTGCCAAACCCCGCTTGGCCTTTGTTATCACCTGGTCTATGTGCACATTATAAGCAAGGCTTCGATCAAACCGTATCCCCAGGTAATTCATTGCCTGCGTTCTTTCCACCGTCTCTGAACACAGCATTACAGTTGGTGTTGGAGTGTTGACAATATGATTATTCAACGAGAACCAAGTCACTGTTGCCTTTGTTGGGTTGACCATTGCCCCAGCTTCATCACACCAAGTACTTATGCGATTGAGTTCGGTTTGTAGTTCCACAGCAACCTCCTCTCTATCCTTCCCCTGACGATACACTAAAACATCATCGGCATATGACAATGTCCTGCCAGGTCCAGTGATCTGCTCACTGGTGATTCTCACTGTGTAGGCGTTGAACAGTACCAACAACAATATATCCTGGCCTACCACAGGGATCACCATTACAGTTCATACCGAACCATATGTTACAGGGACGCTGCATGGAAGCAAAAAAAAAAAAAAAAAAATAGTAATACTGTAACCTACCATACATGTAGTAGGGCGCAGCTGAAGAGGTTTCCGTCCTGTGTTACTGGGGCCCTTACAGGAAGCATAGGATAGAAACACACTATAAGCTAACGTACATGTAAAAGGTGATGGGGGCAGGTTTGGCTTAGGGCTGGCTTCCCCTTTACGTAGAAAAACTGGAGCTTCAAAATCCAACCATTCGCGAACACGTCTAAAGATAAAACATTAAGAATGACCAAGCCATTGAATAGGAAAGGAGGTTCTTCTAGAAGACGTATGACTTGATGCGAAGGAAGCCGCAAGTAGTCCGTACAGCAGGTTATCTTCCTTTAACACAAGGAAGTGTCCATAATTGGCAACTGGAATGTTATAACTAATATAGAAAGACAGCACAGGTGGTTGAAGTGATGCGATAGCTCATGGAGAAAGTTAAACAAATACCAGTCAATCGGGAAGTGAAGAAAAGACGCCTAATGCAGGATAGGTTGCCATGTCCCGAGAAGACTCGAGAAGGAGTCACACAGTACAAGTGACAGTAGACAAGACTAGACCACGAACAAGTTAAAGCTGTAGGTGAATAGCAATCACCACGAAAGTGTAGCACGATTGAATAGACGAAGTATAATGACAATAGATCGATTACGAAACTAGAGGCCTGTGACATATTCACCAACCATCATTTGCAGTGCGTCAACATTTTCGCACCAACTAGAGAGAACAACATACAATTAACCGCACCATTGAGAATCTAACACCAGTTGACACATTTGATAGACGGATGTCATCTATTAATAGAAATTACAGAGTCTGCAACTAACAAAACTAGTGGTAGGAAGGGGTCACGTGATTTAATTTTGGCCCAAGTGAGCGTCCCTTTAATCAAAACCCACGCACTCCTAATTCTTCAGCTCTGACCATCGGTCAGATAGTTTGTGAGACCTGTCCTTTCTGAGTGCAATGACTGCAGTTTGATTCAAAACCTGAGGTAAGCTTGACAATCCTCATATCAGTGTGATACCCAGACATGTGCAGCGGAGGTACTCAGTGTTGTGCGTTAAAATTAAATGTATTACTTGTAAAATAAATCTCTGACGTGTGAAATGGTCGATTGCCTACTTGTAGCTACACCGAGCCTTTCCCGGGCAAACTAACAATCTCGCACTTCTCAAAAACTGCAAACTCTGAAGTTATTCACTACATCTATTAGCTTTACTATGTGCATAATACACTTATCTATCACAGAAAACTTGTACAAGGTGAAATTTCAAACGCACTTTGACGCTTCTATCAAAACTGTTTTAAAATGCTTTCTGCAGACACAAACCAGTTCTGCACACGAACAACCACCTCACTTGAAATTGTATTTATTTCTGCCTATTCGAAATCTAAGGAGCTGAGAGAAGGATTATATCTTTTCTCTCCTCTTTACGAATTGAAATAATAGGGTTTGGTAGAAAATAATTGTAGTTATATATCAGATTTCACTCAGACAAAGCACTTAATAAATGCATTGCCTAAGAACAGGATACGCTGCACAGACGCCATTTGTGACAGACAGCCTAGTAGATCTGCGCAGAGCAAACGGTACAAAAAACCTCGGTCTAATGCCAACTGTTGCTCGCCAACGGAAGGGACATGATGTGCACTGCTAATAGAAGAAGAAGAATAGAATGGATATGAAGACGAAGAGAAGGAGGGAATTAGGGGAGGTACTTTATGTTACAACCTCTTACTAATGTATTGTGTCATGATCTTGTATAGATTACTTTGATAACAAATACACATCAGAAATTCTGTATGACAGACATGCATAACAATAACACACTTGATGAGTTAAACTCATATTAACTCCCGATGATGGAGGGGGAAATGGTACAAACTATGAAAACCCCACCCAACAGAAGTTAACTCAACACAATACTCAACACAGCACTCCACCCAACACCACAACCACACAAGGAACAGGAACATGATTGATAATGGGACGAAGAAGACAAATAGTTGATTTGGGAGGTACAGATAAACATTTAAACACACCATGCAACACTGAAGGAGATGATGAAGATGTAATGTATGTCATTTGTAAAAATGCCTCTTGTCCTTGTCTTGATCTTGCATTATTTGCTTGACTTCAATGACCCAAGGAACAACACATCCTCACTCTTATCTCTGTCTGAGTGTACCCTTCTCACTGAACCAAAAGTACACTGAGAGAATGCATACAGCAAGTACCAACGGATGGCAGGTGCATGCAGTGAAATGATGTCTGACCCCACACAAATTAACACAACAACACTTCTTCTGATCTTATTCTTTCTGTTATGTTGTTCACATATTTATGACATGCTGCAAAAATTACTTTGGTAGGATTGTACATACCTCTGTAAATTTTAAACAGTGATGTCCATGGTGGAAACCAGACCAGAAGTGGGAGGCAGATGAAAGAAGATGTCCCAAACATGAGATGGTAGAGACCTCAGGCCCTGACCAGAGAATGAGAAGCCTTCAGAATAGCTTTAGCACAGACTGAATGGGATCCAGCAGTCAATGGACCCAGGCTCAACTCACTCCAACCACTCATATGTGACCTTTCATATGTTTAAACCCAAAACCACCCAGAGGACTGATGACAACACACACATATCTTTTTTATAGAGTACTAAGAATGATTATAAAACTTTAGTCTCACATAAAGATGCTTTTCTATAAAACATTGTGATCATTTTGATTATTGTGCTTTATTGATGGACTGATTATTGACCATGATTTGCATTGCCACATGTGTAACTATCACCATAAACTGATGTGCCAAAATGTGTAATGATCAATCAATAGGCCAAAAGAAAATCAGACCAGTGAATACATGTATACACTGTTATCGAAGTTCCCAATTTCATTACAGTCCATCCTGTCTGTTGAACTCTCTGTCTTATTTGTGTGGACAAGTCATCAATGTGTTTCATTGTTTGTGAAATAATTAATTATCTGACAAACTAGCTCAAAAATGAATTCTATAACAAAAGAGTAATGAGGAGACTCTGGACCTTTTAACTGTTCATGACCCATGTTTCCTTGCACCTGGTTCACCCTGAGGAAATCTTTTTAGACTTTTTCACAGATTGAATGGGGATTCGAGAGCTATTATATTTCAGGTGAAAAGGGCATAGTCAGATCTATTTGTTCATTGTTTCCCAATAAGAGGACCACTTACTCCTAGACAAAACTACCAAAAATGAATCTGTAAATGATCAAGGGTCGTATTCTTGGTTTATTTACATATTGGAAGATGATGGGGCCCAACTTCTAAAATTAGAATACGGGTGAGGCACAGCAGTGAACCCAGTCCCTTCAGAATATACGACAAGGGCCAACAAAGGGAAACCACCCAAGAGACGAGAGACAGAAAACATCACGTGACCGGACGGAAGTGACGTCAGGCAACAAAGCGTTCTCAGTTAGGCTGAGAGGTTGCTGAAGCGAGGTCTAAAACCGTATCCAGGCGCTTAAGAAACATCAAACTATCAAGATTAGTAGATCAACTAAGACAGCAGACATGTTATACGGCAGGCTAGGGAATTGAACAAGGCTTTTGCTGCGACAGCAGCCCAGACGCAGTGAATATCGACAATCAACTCCTGTTGTGTGTTCACCCCAAGATGGCCAGACAGGGACTTAAGTTCACTCTTGTATGACTTACCATATTGTAGACTAGAAGAAGACAGCGTCACTCGAGACGATAGCATAGGACACCTAAGACTACCAGCTATTACACTAGTCGTCTCATAAATATATATGATCCTTCTACCCTCCGACAGAATGAGAGGATGACGAGACAGTGAGCGACTGAGTGATATTACAATGTTGAATAAACTTGGTGATCAAACGCTAGTACGTTAGTGTTCGCACTTATTCTTTAGCTACTGAATAGTTGTCATGAAAAGATGTCACGTACTACACGACGAGCCTAACAAAGACGTGGTACAGGTCATACATTGAGAAAACCACATCATAGCATAACTAGAAATGTCTCTTGAGCTGAATAGTTGTCATGAAAAGTTGTCACGTACTACACGACGAGCCTAACAAAGACGTGGTACAGGTCATACATTGAGAAAACCACATCATAGCATAACTAGAAATGTCTCTTGAACTGAACAGTTGTCATGAAAAGTTGTCACGTACTACACGACGAGCCTAACAAAGACGTGGTACAGGTCATACATTGAGAAAACCACATCATAGCATAACTAGAAATGTCTCTTGAGCTGAATAGTTGTCATGAAAAGATGTCACGTACTACACGACGAGCCTAACAAAGACGTGGTACAGGTCATACATTGAGAAAACCACATCATAGCATAACTAGAAATGTCTCTTGAGCTGAATAGTTGTCATGAAAAGATGTCACGTACTACACGACGAGCCTAACAAAGAACGTGATACAGGTCATACATTGAGAAAACCACATCATAGCATAACTAGAAATGTCTCTTGAGAAAGGAAGTATTGACAACAATGACTTAAACAGAGAGGACTTGGATGGGGCTGCATGGGATAGTTAGGTATACGACTGTTTGGAATGAGTTGCATCTGGGCCTACGTCCTAATGGGCGATACATGATGAAAGCAAAAATGGCAAATGGTTCAAATCTTTAATATTGGATGCAATGTTTCCACGTAATATGTGATTATGCTCAGTGTAATTCCATGTTCTTACATGATTATACACAAGATTGTTTGGTTGCCCTTATTGTTTTCATGTGGTTTTCGATTTTGCGTGATGTAACCGCGTGTTTGTTTTATTGCATGTAATGCTTCCACTTAGTTTTATGATGCAGGTGACAGTAACTGAAGTGTACGTGCTGTAATATTTATTACCATCACAAATAAAGTAAACTAAATAAAGGATCTTTGTCACACACCTTGAGTCGTTTGAACCTATAGTTCTAGCTTCATATATTTATAGGGGGGGGGGGGTGCCAAACATTTTACAATCGATTTTTTTGCAATAATAAGGCCTGCTAAATCCAGATATCTCATTTATGTGTCTGTAGCAGCTCTAAATCTCAAACCTCCGCTGCCTTGCAGGTATACCCATATGGGAAAGGCTTCGGGAGTAAATCCTGAGGACAAATCCGGAGATGGAGTCCCTAAGGCAGTTCCATGTAAACAACATAGTTCTGGCAAATCCTGCGACGGCATCGATGCCAAGTTGCATTGGCTACTGCCTTTCCCTTGGTCAACATCGGCGACGTGGAGAGGGAGAACTTGCTACTGGGTAACAGCTGGTTCTCCGATTTCCATTGCCCAGGCTTGTGCCCTGAAGAGGTCACTTCAGCACCGCGTAAAGCGGTGACACAACACGGGAAGCAGCATTTGCCGGTTATAAGTCTTAATGCTCGATTGGCGTAGAGCAAGGCGCCAGGGGCTACTTACGACGGTGGGAGAGATCATCGTATCTCACTAGACAGCTACCACCCGCCTAAGCTGGGCATCCCCCAGTCAATAAGGTGTTGTCTCGCCACGGTTCATCTGCTCCTGAGGGTGTGTGGAGCTTAGGGGGAAAATCCTGACACATTGACCGCAATCTATACACCTAGCAACAAGAAAAAAAACAAAACAACCGGCCCTAAGGCTAGGAACATGGAACGTAAGAACCATGACCCCTGGCACCTCAGACGATCTAAACGAGATTGTGGATGCCCGAAAAACTGCATTGATAAACAACGAACTACTAAGACTGGGGATAGACATTGTCGCCCTGCAAGAGACCAGACTCCAAGAATCTGGAAGCATTAAGGGAAGGGACTTCACTTTCTACTGGCATGGCAAGCCGTGCGGAGAGACCAGGGAGCATGGAGTTGGCTTCGCTATCAGAAACAAGCTGTTTAATTCCATCATACCACTAAGTGATGGCACTGAAAGAATACTGAAGCTCCAACTCCAGACAAAGGCAAGCCCAGTTTGTATTATAAGCGTTAACGCCCCAACACTAACTGCAACATCAGAGTCTAAAGACAAGTTCTATGACGACCTTAGCAAAGAAGTCAGTAAAACACCAGAGAAACAACATCTTTTTATCCTGGGGGATTTCAATGCCAGGGTTGGCTCCGACCACAAATCTTGGCCTTCATGTCTAGGACAGTTTGATAAATGAAAATGGACAACGTCTCTTGGAATTCTGCAGCCACCATAATCTGTGCGTGACCAAACATCTTCTTTGACACGAAACCTCAACACAAGGTGTCATGGAGGCACCCCAGATCAAAGAACTGGCACCAACTCGACCTGGTGCTCACTAAACGCAGCAATCTACGCAATGTACGGCTGACTCGCAGCTATCATAGTGCTGACTGCGACACCGACCATTCACTCGTCTCCAGCAAGGTGAAGCTAAAGCCCAAGAGAACCTACAGAAGCAGAACAGAAGGAAGACCACGCATTGACACCAGCGGCACCCAAAATAAAGAGAAGGTCAACAAATTCATGCAGATTATAGCGCAGTGGTACTCAACCGGGGAGAATCCCCCCCCCCCCCCGGGGGGGGCGACTTTAGGGTTTCCAGGGGGGGGGGGGGATGAAGACCATTTCAAGATCGCGTTCATACAAGAACCGATTACTTGACATTGTTTTTCCCTTCATACTTTACAGTTAAGTACGTCTCATTCTTCTAAAATTCATTTTATAAGTCAGTAGACCCACAAATCATGTTTTATGTGGATGTCTAGACTTGTTTTAGTATGTGCTATTAAATTTACCTTACATTTTTACGTATACTGTTTAAGGGTTTAAGGTACTATTTTTAGATAGGACATATGAAAGGGGGGGGGGGGGGAATGACGTTCTGAAAATACGGTGAAAAGGGGGGGGGGCACGGGCCAAATTTTTGATAGCAAGGGGGGGGGGGCGGGAATGACGTTCTGAAAATATGGTGAAGGGGGGCACGGGCCAAAAAAGGTTGAGAAACACTGCTCTAGCGGATACTCTGCTTGGCCCCACAAACGGAAATTCCACAGAGAAATGGAGTCATTTTCGCGACACCATCTACAATACAGCACTATCAACATTTGGTAAGAAGCAAACTAAGTCAACTGACTGATTTGAAGCACATTCTGAAGAGATGCTCCCAGTCCTGGAGATAAAGAGACATGCATTCTCAATGTATAAAACATCACCTTCAGAGAAAACATTGCAGGCTTGCAAACGGCCAGAAATAGAGTACAACAGATGACAAGAAGATGTGCGAACAGGTACTGGCTACAGCTCTCTGCTCAAATTCAAACTTGTGCAGACACTGGAAATATAAGAGGAATGTACGATGGCATCAAGCAAGCTGTCGGTCCATCAAAAAATAAGATGGTCCCTTTACGATCAACTGAGGGGGTAATCATAAAAGATCGAGCGAAACAAATGGATCGCTTGGTAGAACACTACTCAGAGCTATACTCAGTGGATAACACTGTCAGTGAAGAAGCTCTGGAAGCCATCTATCAACTGTCCGCCATGCATGCCCTGGATAACGAACCATGCCTCACAGAAATCAGCGAAGCACTAGACTCTTTCAAATCCGGCAAGGCACCTGGAAAAGATAGTATTCCACCTGAAATTTTAAAATGTAGCAAAGAAACAATCATCCCAGAACTGTATGCAATATTTCAGCTCTGCTGGAAAGGAAAATCAGTACCACAAGATATGAAAGACGCAAACATCGTTACCCTTTATAAAAACAAAGGCGACAGAAGCGACTGCAACAACTATCGCGGCATTTCCCGACTCAGCATTACAGGCAAGATTTTTGCCAGAGTAATCCTTAAAAGATTACACATTCTTGCTGAAAGAATCTACCCCGAATCGCAGTGCAGATTTAGACCCAACAGGTCCACCATCGATATGATTTTCTCACTCCGGCAGCTCCAAGAGAAGTGCAGAGAACAGAGGAAGACACTATATATTGCCTTCATCGACCTCACAAAGGCATTTGACCTCGTGAGCAGAAGCGGCCTTTTTAAGGTCCTTGAATAGGTTGGACGTCCACCCACCCTTCTTAGTCTCGTGAAATCATTTCACGAAAACATGCAGGGGACCATTTTATTTGACGGCTCAACATCCCAGTCGTTCAGCATCAGCAGTGGAGTAAAGCAGGGCTGCGTGCTTGCTCCTACACTCTTTGGTATCTTCTTCGCTGTTCTCTTAAGGCAGGCATTTGGGACTGCCACTGAAGGCATATACTTCCACACAAGATCTGATGGCAAACTTTAAAACCCATCAAGACTCAAGGCAAAGACCAAAATAAGATAAAGATGCGTAAGAGAATTACTTTTTGCAGATGATGCAGCACTGACTATTCATACAGCAGAAGATCTCCAACGGCTCATAGATCGTTTTGCAGCCACCTGCAAAGACTTTGGGCTCACCATTAGCCTAAATAAAACACAGGTGATGGAACAAGATGCTGGTGCGCCTCCGTCAATCAAAATTTCTAATTACGAATTGAATGTCGTCCACGAGTTTGTGAATATTTGGGGTCGACAATATCAGATAATCTTTCATTAGAGACAGAAATCGACAGACGCATTGGAAAAGCAGCCACAACATTTTCCAGGCTAGCTAAAAGTGTTTGGGAGAATAATAGACTAAAAGAGCGTACAAAAGCTCAAGTATATAAAGCTTGCGTTGTTAGCACACTACTGTATGGGTCTGAATCCTGGACCCTGTACTCAAGACAGGAAAGGAAGTTGAATTCCTTCCATGTGAGATGTCTGAGACGTATCCTGAGCATAACATGGAAAGGCCACATAACAAGCAAACAGGTGCTTGAAAGAGCAGATATTACCACAGTGCACACCCTCCTAAAGCAGAGACGCCTCCGGTGGCTGGGCCACGTATCTCGAATGGAGGATGAACGTATTCCCAAAGATCTCCTATCGGAGAACAAGCCACAGGAAAGAGGCCAACCGGAAGACCCCAAACGCGATATAGGGATGTGTGTAAACAAAATATGAAAACCTTTGGAATAGATCCAGACACGTGGGAAAGAGTTGCAACTGACAGATACTCCTGGAGAAGAGATGTACGAAACGGACTGGTGCTCTTTGAGCGCAATCTGATCCAACAAACTGAGGATAGGCGGCACAGGCTTAAAACGCAGTCACTTACTGCGGGACTTGCCTCGTCTTACAGATGCGGAAACTGTGACAGGGATTGTCACTCTCGCATATACAGTCACCAGCGGTGCTGTCAGGTACCTCCCCAGCGGCACAACTCTATAGCCCTACAGGACTGAAAGAGGCCTACTAGCATCTCTAGTTTTTTTTTTTTTTAAATTTTTAATATACAGACATTTGTGTATTTCATTAATATTATTACAGTCATTTCTAAATAAGGCTCCGGGGAAAAATTATTGCTATCTAGTCCCGTATCAAATTTGGAATTCCAGTTGTTTCCAGTTTAAAGTTTAGAAAGAGCCCAAGAACCATTATGATGACTGTCATTTCTGTGTTGTCAATATCATGGGAATCGATGAGGTAAAAAAGTTACAACTAAAATAGAAATATCCCCACTTAGATTCTGCTAGACGACCTGTTCCACGTGGACATGACATACCAATTCCAACTTTCAATCAGATTTCGGATTACCCGCTAGAACAGGGGGTCACTAAACCTTTTTCACGGGGGCCGGATAACTGACAAAATGACGAGCGCGGGCCGGACACTCATTCTGTACAATACTTTCGCCGGTCTCCGTGGCGAAGCTCTTACGAACGCAGTTCGTAATCCCGTATACCTGCGTTCGAAACACAGCTGCGCGCGATTTGGTAGGAGACTTTTTTTTTTTTTGTACACTATGTTATGGGTACAGATCGTTCAGAAAGCAATGACAAACTACTGAACGTAAACTTGTCAAGACATCAACAACAACAACAACAAATGCTGGTGTTGACTGCAAACGTCCTGTAAAGGATATGCAACTAACTTTAACAATACATGCAAGCCAGAAGGAAAGTTCTGGGAAAAAAGACGAAAAACTAAGTAAATCATGGGTAAGTGGCGTGCAATGCACGAAAAACAAAGACAACCAACATATTTATCTACTTAAAAATGTTGTCAAAGAAGGCGACTTAGCAAAAAGATGGTTACATCAGATCTAGTGTGCACATACCCAAATCTCACAAACTAAGCACCGAAAAGGGTTAGTGAGAAAAAAGTTGTGAAACTGATATTTGGCTTTCAAGATATCATCAATGTATAGTTTGGAATTGCTTCATCCAATCAAGAGAATTGCTTTCAAATCTTCATCAGTCAATCTCGTTCGATGTGTTGACTTCACATACTCCATAAAAAAAAAAATGGTTGCTCACAGACATGAGTTGTTCCGAACATTGATGCCATACCAGCGGCAAATTTATTCCACTTCGGAACCTCAACATCAGGTAAGCAGCGGTAAAATTCAACAAGTTTTCCTTCTTTGTGCTTATCTTTCAACAAGTCATTTGCTTGCAAATCAACAAGCTCCAACTATAGTTCAACTGGCACATCATGAAGGTTACAAATCAGATTCTGGAAAAGAAGAATGCCACTCTCAATTCTGTCAAGATCTAAAAATATCTCCAAAAAATGCTTCTTCAAGTCACGAATATTTTTTTTTCGTGAAATCAAGGTTGGCATCTTCAGCGATTGTAGCGCAAAACTCTTTGAAACAGTGAAAATGAGAATAGTTTTCTCCTTGCAGGTGTGCTTCAAACAATGACAGCTTTCTTCGAAATCCTGTGATGATTCTATAGAGACAACAGATGAAGTTATCCTTTCCCTGAAGTTTCAAATTCATTTCATTCATGTGGGATGTGATATCGACCAAAAATGACAACTTTAACAGCCAGGTAAGATCTGACAGCTGTAGATCAGCTCTATCTTTTTTTCAGTGAGGAAAACATCTATTTCGTTTCGGGGCTTGTTAAAACGAAACAGGACTTTACCGCAGTTGAGCCACCTCACTGATATGTGATAAGGCAAGTCACAGAATTCAGAATCAATTTCTTCAAGAAAAGCCTGGAACTGACGGTGACTGAGTGAATATCCCCGAATGAAGGTCACAGCAGAAACGACTGATTTCAGTACACAAGAAATATCTAAGTCTTTCAGAAAGAGTGCTTGCTGATGCATGATGCAGTCTATGAACAGTTTGAGGAAGTTGCCATCAGTAAACGGTTTTCCTCGTTCTGCTATCTGATGCGCTATTTTTAACTTGCACGAGTGATAGATTCATCTTCAGCACACTTTCTCGTGAAGAGATTTCTTTGTGTTTCTAAACCACATTTCATGGACTCATTTTTTTTTTTTCAGAGCGTAACTTTCCAGAAAACTTCGAATATTTTGATAGATGTATGCAATTGGTTTTCTGGTCATTTGTTTCCACAAAGAAGTACTTTACTTCCTATTCTTCAATGAAAACAGGACACTCGGCGTCCACTTTTCTTTTCTTAGTAGCCATAATGAAGGGTGAAGTACACGGGATCTGAAAATGAGAAAGACATTAAATTAGATACATAATTAAAATCCTATTGAAACTCAAGAGTAGCAGAAGAGTAGGGGTCACTGGTATCTCATAATAAGGTTTACAAAATATATAAATAGAGCCGGCCTAAATAAACAGCCTGGAGCAGAGTTTTTCAACCTGTGTTCCGTGAGTGGCATCCAGGGGTTCCGCCGAAACAGACCGAAATCGCCTACATGCAACACCTCTGCCCATCTGGTTTATTACACAAAGTAGGAGAAACACTTGGATCATCGCACAGAGTTTCTTGAGCAACGTAAATATTTGCGTAAGGATCTGTAGTTCACCTAACTATCACTGTCAATCAAATAAATCCTTGTTACATATCTATAAAATGGATGACTGGCAAAAAAGAAGTAATTATTTCTGGAGCATAGGACCTGTGTTGACAGCCGGGCGCATCTGGGGAAGGAAAAGATGTGTGTGTGTGTGTGTGTGTGTGTGTGTGTGTGTGTGTGTGTGTGTGTGTGTGTGTGTGTGTGTGTGTGTGTGTGTGTGTGTGTGTTGCCGTGAAAACCATCGTAACGTCAGAGTGTAGGCGGAGCTACCACGAACCGAGGAAGGACTTAGGATGTCACGAAATAAGCAAACATTACAATAAACAAGAACATCTAGATAGTAAAACTAAGACACATAGCAGTCAGGAGGTCCCCGCACGTGTGAAGATCTCCTATTATTCTAACCAGAATATTTACGTTTAACTTGTATCACAACGTCTCGTGTTCCATATGTTTTATCAAGCAAGTTCGAGTCCGTCGGCGGGCCGGATGAAATGACGTTTCGGGCCGGATCCGGCCCGCGGGCCGTAGTTTGGTGACCCTTACGCTAGAAGATAAAAAAAAGTGGCATGTTGAACGACACGTCACAGTGATAGTGATTTTGAAGATGATTTCGCAGCTGCTCATCTCTTCGACTAGCGTCAACTGAATAATCTAATCCTGGATCTATATCTCTCCTAGGAATCTTCAGAACTTTTGGCTTCAAGATTGAAAGAAAAAAATTACTGACTGTTGAAACAAAGGTTACATTTTATCGCAGCAGAGAGAAAGGTTTTCTTCAATTCTTTTGTAAAGAAAACATATGGGAGCATTTGGAGATCAGCAAAATGAAAGGAATGATAACGGAAGTAGACTATTAGAGCTTTGCAGCCAACACAACCTCTATATAACAAACACATTCTATAAACATAAAGATTCACAAGTATACACCTGGTATAAATGGAACGATCTAGATACTAAAAGCCAAATTGATTTTATATTAACAAGAAATAACAGAAAGAGAAATATATTAGATGCAAGGGCAGTGCCCAATTTCAGTATAAACACAGATCATAAAGCAGTCGTTGCCACAATAAGAACAATCAGAAGAAGAAAACAAAGAGCAGGAAAATACATGCCATGTGAATTAGTAAACTTAAAAAACCTTAAAGACGAGGCAGTACGGGAAAATTATGAGAAAGAACTAACTGAACTCTTTGAAAAATTACCTATAGAGAGAAAAACAGTGGAAGAAGAATGGGAGATGTTCAAATCAAGCATTTTAAATACTGCAAAAACAACATGTGGAACCACGAAAAAACGCAAAACATGGATAAAGAAAACAACAAGTTGGTGTAACGCAGAAGTAAAGAAAGCGGTAAAAGACAAAAAGGAAAAATATAAAAAGTGGTTGAAGAGCAAACAGGAATGTGATCGCATAGAATATAGAATAGCGAGAAGACATGTGAATAGAATAGTAAAGAGGGAAAAACAAAAAGACTGGGAAGATTATGGAGAAAGCCTAAATAAAAACTACAAGGAGGCAACTAGAAACTTCTACAAAAAGATAGGTGCAATGCAATCCAGAGGAGAACCATTTGACCCAACTGAAATAATTAATAGCGAAAATGGAGAACCAATAAGTGAACAAAAGCAAATCCTAATAAGATGGAAGCAGTATTTCGAACAACTTCTCAACATCCCATCAGATGTCACAGGAATTCAAGAGACCTATACAGATGTCACCGAAGAACTAGAACCAGATATACTAAAAGAAGAAATTATAGAAGCCATCAGATTAGCCCCATTGAACAAATCACCAGGACAGGATGAAATACAAAATGAACTAACTAAAGCAGCAAGAGAAGTAGGAACAGCGTGGCTACATAGACTATTCAATCATGTTTGGGTAGAACAGCAGACACCACGAGATTGGGGAAATGCCATAATTATCCCAATTTGGAAAAACAAAGGCAGCAAAAGAGACTGCACACAATACAGAGGCATTTCACTGTTGAGTCATACTGGGAAAATATTTTGCAAAATTCTTGAAAAAAGATTACGAACTACTTTAGAACCCCAGCTAAGCGAAACACAACTTGGATTTAGGAAAAACAAAGGATGTACAGATGCAATTTTTGCTCTTAGACAAATTATAGAAAAATCAATCGAATTCAATGAAACACTCTACTTAGCCTTTGTCGACCAAGAAAAGGCATTCGATAGAGTAGATAGAAACAAGTTGTGGCAAATCCTTAAACAATATGGAGTGAGTACACATTTAACAAACCTATGTAAAAGTTTATACAACAACAGTGAATGCATAGTAAGAGCAACTGGAGGACACTCAGAACCCTTAACCATAAGATCTGGAGTACGACAAGCTTGTGTCCTGTCCCCTCTCTTGTTCATAACATATATAGACAACATATGTAAAGAAACCAACCAAGCAGAGATAGCAAGAATACCACATGACGAGAACACAGAAGAAGAACCAACTGCAAATCTAACCATTAGAGAACTCCTTTTTGCGGACGACCAAGCATTAATAGCAAAATCAGAAGCTGAATTACAAGACCACATGAATAGTCTAAACGAAATGTATAGGGAACATAACATGAAAATTAGCACAAGCAAAACAGAGGTAATGACTATAACTAAAGAAGAACAAACAACAACAATTCACCTAAACGAACATCCCTTGAAACAAGTGAAGAGTTTCAAGTACCTAGGAAGTATAATATCATCAAATGGCAGATCAGAAGACGAGATCGAAAATAGGTGCAATAAGGCAAATCAACTCATTGGACAAATGGCACCAATACTAAAGAACAAACATGTATCAATAACTACTAAGAAAGCACTTTACAACACAATCTTCCTGCCAACTCTATGCTACCAATGCCAAACCTGGACAATGACAGAAAAAGAAAAAAGAATAATCACAACAACAGAAATGAGGTTCCTGAGAAGAATACTCAACGTATCAAGAAGAGATAAGATCAGAAATGAAGAAATCAGGACCAAAGTGGGGGTTAAAGCAGCACTAGATTTTATCAGGAAACAGCAAGTCAAATGGTTTGGCCATGCAAGTAGGTTACCAGTCAACAGCATACCACAACAAGCAATGATGTACAGACCAGATGGAAACAGAGGAAGAGGCCGACCACGTAAACGTTGGACGGAGGGAATAGCAGTCCATGGGAATATCGATATATGAAGCCCATAATCGGGCACTCTCACGAAGTTTATACTTCACCTCGACACCGCAAGGTACAAGAGGAACGTGATGAGATGAGATAGGAGGTCTTGTAATCGAAGTGGGTGCAAGTTACACACCAGATGAGTGGAGATATTTCATTGCCATCTCTAAAAGAAGTTTGAAAGGTGTTTTCTTACACAATAGTAACACATATGGCTCAATTCCAATTGCCCATTCTATTACAATGAAGGAGGAGTATGCTACAATAAGCACAGTTCTGGAAACAATTGAAGTATTTAGAACTTAACAGGATAGTTTGTGTAGATCTTAAAATGATGAACTTCTTGCTTGGACAGCAAAGGGGGTTCACCAAATATCCATACTTTATACGTTGTGGAATAGCAGGGCAAAAGATATGCACTGGACAAAGAAACAGTGACCGTTATTGTCAACAAGCCTCTCATTTATCATAAAAGAATTATACTGTCACCGATACATATAAAGCATGGCTTGTTGAAGCAGTTTGTTAAGGAACTGAACAAAGATGGTACCTGTTTTAATTATTTATGCAGAACATTTTCGGAACTGAGCACAGAAAAACTTAAAGCTGGAATTTTTTATGGATCTCAAGTGAGAAAGTTAATAAACGATCCAAATTTTATTGATTCGTTGAATATAACAGAGTCCACAGCCTGGTCATCATTTGTTTTGGTTGTGGGTAACTTTTTTGGCTTTTTGGGTAACTTTAAAACAGATAATTATTCTGAATTTGTTGAAAACATGATGTCAAGTTTTTGTAAGTTTGGATACAGCATGAACATAAAATTGCACTACCTCCATAACCGTTTACATTTCTTTCCCGAGACTATTGGCGACTTTAGTTAAGAGCAAGGTGAAAGATTTCACCAAGATATAAAAACAATGGAAGAGAGATATCATGGACTTTGGGATGCCCACATGATGGCAGATTATTTATTGTTGGACCCTTAAGCATGACTGTCAGAGCATATCACGTTCAAGGAAGTCCTCGAAAAGAAACTTTTTGTGCGTTAACTGCAGATAAAAAATTGCTATTGATAACGTTTTAATACATTTTTTGGTGTTTTATTTGAAGGCAACAAATGCACAGTAATTACATATAATATGAATGCAGATTACAGTCAAAATGTCACTGATGACACCTAACTCGAGGCTTGTACATAATAACTGCCCTAGTAAGAAGGTCATTCTTAGTTATCTCAAAAACTAGACCTTAAAGAAAAGAAATCTGATTATATTTTTGGAATCAGCAACATAAAATTACCTAAGAACAGCTATAAAATGTAAGACTCCAAAATGTGTGTAGATCAGTGTTGTCAATACACTCCAACTCAATGTCCTTACGCAAAACCTAACTCTTCACATTTCAATAACAGTTTCTACAATTGGACTACCCCCAACCACCACACACATACGAGGAAATGATTAACCGCAATATATACACTACACATGCACACAAGGATGTCATGCATACAGTTGTGGAAACAGTTGTTTCTATCCACGAACACACCGTATGCCTCGATTGTAATCCCAGTATTGATTCTGGCTGTTAACGCCCTGAACCAGCCATTGCCTTTGACACTACAGAATCATGGTCAAGTGTTGCGCCTTTCTTGGACTCCTCTACACCAACCACATCTGGCTTAATTTAGTAACAAAGTTACATGCCCTTTGCAGGACGTTGCGATCAACCCCAGCTCGATTGTCTAGGCAATTTGACGTTCAGTAATTTTCCATTGATTCTTTGATCAAGAAGTCAACGTTTAAGTCAAGCTGATCAGTGTAGGGAATACCCCGACCTCAGCACACAGAAAGTTTAAGTGCGAGAGCCCTTAAACTTTCGGCCACGCTGACCTATCATGTTAATTTATTGTATTAAAATTTCACAAAATCGTGCTTTTCTGAACAAAACATATAGCAATGTTGTCACGTAGGGAGTAACTGATCAGCTTATAGTGATTTAGTGACATATATATTGAATGAAATCAATCGTATAAATATGGAATTATCTTGCCTTACCTCTGTGTCACAACTGGAAAGGCCGCATAATATGTTGTACCTGCATAATCCTGTTTTTAAGAGTTTAACGCGACATTCTGTGGCCTACTGAGAACAAACATCAACAGCTTCAAAACAGTATGGCTGCATGTATTATCTTTGTGACACGCTACAGCGCGATCAGTTTCGTACTTAACTCTTAGTAAACTGCTTCCTTCTTCTTATTCTTGCGTTCGTTCTTGCATGTTTACACCGTAGACGAGCAGTCAACCGTTTTCTGGAGTTTCTGCTTTGTTCCGTGCAGCTTTGAACGTAAACTGCCTACGAAAGCACGTATATATTTTTTTTTTTTCATTGTGCACGTTTGTAAGTCCCATCTCTATAGTGACGTCACTCACGCCCACCTGCTTGTAGGCGACAGCACTAGCTGATACGTCACCGAGGTTACCTTTTCTTTGGCGTCGTAATAATTAAGTGTCATCTCCGCACTGGTGGTTGACTGTAATGACACTCCATTACGCTCTGGTGTACGTTTTCGGGAACTAGAAAATGTCTTGGGAAGTAAAGGAGGCCGGCGTGGTAGTACCAAATCATAAACATAGTGCCGACTGGTCTATAACAGTTTGGATCTATCACAAGCTTTATCAAGTATGACAGTTCAGGGCAAGATCTGGTGAATAAAATAAGGCATAACAAGCACAGCAATCATCATGGCCGGAAAAAAAAGCTGAGAACAGCCACCTTGGTGGAATTGTGAGGTGGAGAAGGCCTGGATGGATAATCGTGGTGCTGTAAAGAAATGGCAAGAAATCAATGGCGCCGTCGTCATTTGGAGTCGACAGGTTCGATCCCAGTCGGTAACAATACATTTCAAATTTTATGTTGTCTAGTGCGTCTTCTAGTCTCTACTTCCTTCTTCTCCTTCTGTGAGCGCCAAATAATACTATGTGTGTTTATCTATGTAATAAAGAAATGGCAAACCTTCAAGAAGAACAGAGTTGCCCATCCTAGTCTTATTGTGTACTTGGAAAGAGAGATGGATACCAAAGATCTCCCATCTCATGTTAACATACCCCACTGTGCCAGATATGTCGGCACTTTGGAAGTCAGGAGCACTGTTATTCTTGACTACCCCATTCATACTTTTATGTAGACGCCAGAACAATTTCAGTGACTTGTCTGTGCTTATTCTTTGACACAACTCTGCCCATTTTTCACTTTTAACTACTTTAACCAGATTATTTTTTTTATTTGTTGCAGACTACGAAATTAAAACCGTAAATGGCTCGTAAGACTCACTAGTACTGGAACAGACATATATGGTCCAGACATATATATTCCACTAAGGCATCAGGTAAGGTTTTATAGTAGAAGGCCAAGAGAGCACAGGAAAGGCACTACCCTCAGAGAGGAGAAAGCTCACTCTGGTTAGACTGAAGACGATTAGTATCCCTGCCACACAGCTCTCCTGATCTGTTGTTAAGTCGTTTAGTATTATCACACTATTGTTTAACACAATTACATACAAGTCTCCGAGGAACAAGATTATAATCTTATGATAAATAAATGGGGGAGGTGTGTGCACCATGGGCAATCATAATGTATACAACTAAAATTACACAAGATAGCATTGTCAATCGCAAAATCTCCGACGTGGAGCAAACACGACAGGGAGCTTCTGATTGTCAGAAGTAAACCCCTTCCACAAGTATTTTGTACCTTAAATTTCTTGATAATCTCTGGGGGAGGTCCCGTCCGGGTCATGACTCCGGGCGTCTTACCCCTGCCGTGGAGACGTTCGTTCGGTCACATTAGTTATCCCTGGTGTTATGCTTGTCCCTTCGCTGTTACCTTGTCCACTCTCAAGCCCTTCCTCCCTCGGTGGGAAGAGCCCGTGCAGCCTGTGCTTGTCCCCGAGCACTGTGGTCGTGGAATGCCAGCTTCATCCCGCACCAGGCCTCTGTCGCCTCCATACTTCTCCGTTGCCGTGTTCACGGCGCCGCACCCTACTAGGAACAGGATCTTCCTTTCTTTTCGGACCAACCTCTTGGTATCTCTGCAACTGACTGGGTGCGACCTACGGCGGATTTGCTATATATTTGAGGTTGGACTTCGGCCGACATTTGCGTGGTTGACAGCACTCAGACTCGCCACCCACGTTCGGAGGAAAGGCTAAAAATCTGACACGAGACGTTGTAAAGTTCGTGGTCTTGGTTGAGAAATCGTTGGACTGCAGCTACCGCTTCTAACAATACTAGTTTCCAGACTCATTCCACTTTAAGCTACGGCAGTTCCATAGCAAGGATGAGGCCTTTTCGGCTGCCTCAGACAGTTGTTTCTGTGCCCGGGTTCTTGCTCGTCCTTTCATGCTCATTCTCTTCAGCACATATAACACGGAGTAGGAGACAAGACTTCAGGCGCCTACGTCGACGGTGTACTCCTCTCGCCTAAGACTTGCGACCATGTCATCGTACAATTTGTACACGTGCTGCTACTCAATATAGGACTCATAAGGGACGGTCAGCTCAATTAGCATTAGCTGCTTGGCCGACGAGGAACTAAGTACAATGTCAGGTCGCAAGCAAAACCTTCAGATCACCTCAGGGTATCTGCCACGGTCCTTTAGGTCTACGGTCAGTTGCCAGTCCGTCGCACCATCGAAAACGGTAGCTAGCGGCCTGTCGTCAGCTTTCTCATTTTTGCGCCCTTCTCATCTCATCTCATCTTGTCATGTTCCTCTTGTACCTTGCGGTTTCGAGGTGAAGTATAAACAGCGGGAGAGTGCCCGCTTATGGGCTTTATGTATCGATATTCCCATGGACTCTGTTATTCCCCGCGTCCATCGTTTATGTGGTCGGACTCTTCCTGTGTTTCCCTCTGATCTGTACATCATTGCTTGTTGTGGTATACTGTTAGTTGGTAACCTACTTGCATGGCCAAACCATTTGATTTGCTGCTTTCTAATAAAATCTAGTGCAGCTATAATCCCCACTTTAGACCTGATTTCTTGATTTCTGATCTTATCTCGGAGGAAGGAAATCTCCATCGCCTCGGCCTGTACCCCTCTCTGTTCGCCTTCATTCTTGCGACGTCCACTTGTCAATCACTGTCAATAACACATATGGCTATCTATATGACGTTGTGTCTCTAACACACGGGATCAACATGTAAAGTTCTGGAATACTAGAATAAGTTGACCGTCTTCGTTTCTGGGCTATTCCCTATTCCCGAGATAGCTATTTTAAATCTCGTTTGGCTGTTAACTGTGGATTCCAGGTTGGTCTAAGCTGTTGTTCGTATTCCTTTGTTGGCTATTGTCTAGTTGAGGATATGGGTTTTATGATCAGCTTCATTCCAAGTGCGCTGAGTAGATTTAAGTGGTAAAATCTGACAAATGGTCCTCTACTCTACTATAATAGGAAGGCGAAGACTTGCATCATTCACTGATGACTACAACACACATGATATTGATGTACCCCGGTTGGGCACACCAGAACCACCACCTCTGTATCCAATCGGCTGCGATTTTAAATCCACAACGAATCACACCACAACTTTTCTAAATTAAAGTTATATGTCGACTGCCATCGGATAGACTCATGCGGTAGCTTATAATGAAATAGGACAATTCTCTCACTAACTCTCTGGGTGCATTAAACAGATTCTTGCACGATGATGTCTAGTCTACCAATTAGTTTAATTCACAATTAGGTGCCTCCCTTAAAACAATATGTCTTCTGGTGGTGTTTTCTTTGTACTGGGAAATCCAGGCGTATCTGTTTATTATATCTCGTGTTGGCTAAACCAACAATGCATTGGGCGTTGGACTGCATTAATACAGTCGTCTGGCAATGTGTCTTAAACTGTATTTGGAAAACGACATTTTACCAAGGCGGTTACCTCAGAGAGGTGTAAGACCCACAACATTGTAGTTAAAAACACAGTGACAGTGAAAGAGATCAAGGCTGTGTTTCGACGAACAAGAAGCAGTGCACGAGGGCCAGATGGTAAAAGGTATGACAACATCAGTATGTGTACCGACGACGAGCTAGAGGAACTAGCAGATATGTACAACAACAGCATAGGGAGTGCTAGCATCAAGGAGGAGTGGTTATACGGCTATTTGATTCCCTAGCCGAAGCCTTGCAAAGACCATACAAAATTTCAGGGATACCGGGTAATAACCATACAAAATACAATAGGCAAGCTGCTGGAGAAGTTAACTACCAGGCAAATATCAAGTCAGCTAGAGAGGCAAGGTTGTTTCCCACCTACCCTTGGAGGGTGCCGTCCAAACAGAGAAACCTGGACCAACGCACCAGTTTTTGCCCATGCTGTCTATGAAGATTTCCACTCAGGCATTGAAACATGTGAAGCGGCGATTGATCTTGAGGATGCGTACAATAGAATACAGATGGATGTTTTTTTTATTTTAATGTTTCAGCTTCTTGAACTCAAGATAAGTCCATTCCTCCTTAGTTGGATTGCGCAACCTTCTTCCAACGGAAAATAGTTTTTAGATGTTGCAGTTGTAGTTCTGAACCAACATCAATATATTCGGGCTTGCCACAGGGATCACCATTATCTCCGGTTCTTTTCAATGCCTACACTGTGAGAATTACCAGCGAGCAGATCACTGGACCCGGGAGGACATTATCATATGCCTACGATGTGCTAGTGTATCGTCAAATATGAATAAAATTAGGTGGAACTGCGCTAAAGCTGTGAAAGTGTAAACAATATAAAATGACACAAAGTAGTGCAGCTTTACATAACAGAGTTAAGACACAACAGAACGTTGCGGCGATTAGCCTTCATCAGCAAACAAACACATTCACAAACACAACATACAGTCAAGGAGATCTCCTGTGACTACATCAGAGGGTGACGACAGGACGAGAAGAACAAAAGCATGGAAAAATGAAAGCAATGAAGAGAAAATGAGAATTGAAAAAAATGTTAATTGAAAAAAAATGTTAGTTGAAGAAAATGTAATTGAAAAAAATTTTAATAGAGAAAATGTTCATACTCACCTCACAGTTCGGATCTGTAAGCAACTCAGAAAATTTCCGATGTATTCTTATACCCGGCGCTAGGTGTTACGGTTCAGTGAGCACATAGAAGGAAGGGGGCGGGGCAGGAGGACGGTAACTGGTCTGATAAGGGTATCTGAGCAATCACAGTGGATGTACTAGAGAAGCATGAGGCGCGCAAGATTGATGGTGGTACTAACCAAAACCCCATTTTGTGCTCCTATATGTTATTATAGGGGCGAGTCTTAATGTCTGGGTAGACTGATATGCGTGAGTACGTCGGTCTTCACTCATACTGTTCCCTATGAAATAGTCAGTATGGTTGATTATTATACAACATATTTAAGGATCAAATCGCCCAGTGCTTGAGTTATTGGGGCTGTATAGGATCCAACCACTGGTAATACACGTGATGTAGGTAGGCACAGAGAGGCAAGATGTTAGGTAAGAGAGAGAGAGAGAGAGAGAGAAAGAGAGAGAGAGAGCGAGAGAGAGAGGTTGGAAAAATGCCTGCGACACACCGCATGAGGAGCCAGTAAGGTTGATTGTTATACAACGTATTTAAAGATCAACATCGCCCAGTGCTTGTTTTATAGGGGCTGCATAAGATCCAACCACTGGTAATACACATGGTGTGGGTAGGCACAGGGAGGCAAGATTGTTAGGAGAGAGAGAGAGAGAGAGAGAGAGAGAGAGAGAATAGAGAGAGAGAGAGAGAGAGCGATATTGGAAAAGTGCCTACGACACGCCACCTGATGTATGCGGGGTCGGTCGGTCTACAACTACGAGGCTTCACTCATACTGTTCCCTATGAAATAAAGGCAGTAAGGTTGATTGTTATAGAACGTATTTGAGGATCAAATCACCAAGTGGTTGGGTTATTGGGGCTGTATAAAATCAGACAACCAGCAATATAGTTGGAATAGGTAGGCACAGAGAAGCAAGATGGAAGAGAGAGAGAGAGAGAGAGAGAGAGAGAGAGAGAGAGAGAGAGAGAGAGAGAGAGAGAGAGAGAGGGGGTTGGTGTAAGATTATTAAGAGAGGGAGAGAGAGAGAGGGAGAAAGACATATATATCTGTGCACATACACACATACACATATGAACTAGTATCTATGCGCATGCACACCCGACCGCATATACAGTGTAGTTGCTAACTGGTCCGGGGGGAGTAGTGATTACATTACTGGTGCGAGCTGTATTGCGTACGAGAGGAGTGCCAGGAGTGGTAATATGAAATGCCCAGGTAACTAATGGTTCGGTTACTCGGAATCGAGCCGAGAGAGACAGGGTAGAGGATAGTAGTGGAGAAAAGGACCGGTTAGAGACCGGAAGAGGGTGACACATAGGAGGGTGTGGAAGCAACAGAGTGGGGAGGGGAGGGGAAATGACAACGATTAGATGAAAATATGTTGGGTGTTGAGGCCGTGTGGTGTTAGGCACCCCATAGTGAATATGAGCCGGTTTTCTGTATTCTTGCGATGTTGAGCACCAGAGGAGCAGGACTGGATGACAGTGACCGGGACATAAGCTGCACTACTTTGTGTCATTTTATAGTGTATCGTCAGGGTGAGGATAGAGATCAGGTTGCCGTGGAACTACAAACAGAACTAAATCGCATAAGCACTAGCTGCGTGGAATCTGGGGCAATTGTCAACCTAACAAAGGCAACAGTGGCATGGTTCTCTTTGAATAACCATATTGTCAACACTCCAACAACAACAGTAAATCTGTGTTCAGAGACTATGGAAAGAACGCAGGCAATGAAATGTCTGGGGATACGTTTCAATCGAAGCCTTGCTTATAATAAGTACATAGACCAGGTGATAACAAAGACCAAGCGGGGTTTGGCTGCGATGCGGGTGATGGCGCATCTATGTATTCTATACGAGGGACTGGTCATGTCTGTTTTCGAGTATGCGATAGCGATCCTGATTCTCAGCCGTAAGCAGATGGAAAGGATAGAAAGAATACAGAACAAATCTATGCGTATTATTCTTGGATATACAAGAGATACAGCATGCAGGGCGATGTGCTATCTTCTTGATTTTCCAACCATTGAAGACAGAATACAAATTTGCAGAGCTCGTGTCCACCTCAGCGTCAATGCAAACACACAACATCCACTGCATAGTGAAATTAAGAAGGTAAAGGGCAGCAGGTTAAAAAGAGGAAGGTCTTGTATGGGTCTAGCCGAAGAGGTGTGTTCAAACGGTGTGTTCACTTGAGGCCTTAGAACTTGGCGAGGAGTGGGTACAAGTGCCAACAGATTTATGTACGTCATTTTCAGTTTGTATCCAACTAGACAGAAAATGCAGACAAGAAGATCCGGCTGCTATGGAGGCGGAAGTACAAGCGTTGATCTTCGAGAATTCTTTAGAGGGTGATGCTGTCATTTACACAGATGGGTCGCTCGTTCGACGAGTAAGAAGTTCATGGGCCTTTACGGCTCAGGCCGGAGGGATAATTGTAAAGGAAGATTCTGGTGCTTTTGCTTTGACCACAAGCAGCCTGACTATGAAAGTCATGGCTGTAAGAAAAGCAATAACATGGCTCGAGACACAGACATTCACTAGGGCATGTTTCCTTAACGACTCAATGAGCATGCTCAAGAAGATAGAGATGGGGTGGATTCGAAGATAGTGGTTGCTGTCTCTGGATCCGTTTCGGCTGGCAAAGATTAGTTTCATCTTCGTGCCAAGACATGCGGGTGTACGAGGAAATGAGCGGGCTGACAAGCTCATGGGTAAGGCTACTGTGGAAGGCGGACGCGCCATGGACCAGGCTGACATTCTGAATACCTTTAACGAGAAGTAAGTCGTTCGGGGGGTACAGGGCGTCAGGCATTGGTAGCACCTTTGGTAAGGATGACTCTCATGTCCTTTTCAGGACCCATCCCCCACTGGTCCAAGCCTGACACCCAGCTCGTGCCTGTGGCTCCTAGTAGCTGTCAGCATGCGACAGCGGCCACCACCCGGGCAACAGCTGTGAGAGGCTGGCTAAACCAGGCATGGGTATCCGATTTGGTGTCAAACCAAGAGGTAAACTAGGGTATGCCTACCCAGCATGTGAAGACAGGATTCGGCAGACTGCGCGGAAGAAATCATTCCTGATTCAACGGGCAAGACGGCGTTTACCTGCAAAGCGTTGTGGAACGTAATGAGCATGGCAAGGCACGTAGAGCGCCCTTGTCATCCACTGCACCTGTATTCGTCTCCAGTCGTCTCGACTTGTCTTGCCACTGGACTCAGATGGACTCAGGCGAGAGAGTGAGGTCGACGAATTGCGCAACTCTTCATCACTTTAATCCAAGTCATCGCGCAAGTCATTCTTCATCCAACGTCATATATCACCTTCAAGCCCTGTGGCGATGGGCGAGCGGCGAAGTGGCAGGCGTGGGTACGCTGGCAGCCGTAGTCGCAGACCTGCACACAGGCGGCTCAGGCCATATGGTCGTCTTCTACTGACCGGGGCAGCAGTGGGATTCGGCAGCCCCCTGAGCGACTGAGCAGCCCTCTATAGGAACGCACTGCTCACCCCCATAGCATGAGGAAGGGGCTAGAAAAGGTGCCCTAAACATATCTGCTCCATCACTACCTAACCAGCTAGCCGCGGTTGGTGGGTACCCTTACTGCGGTCGACATACAAAGAAAGATAAAACAAGCAAAGCTAAAAGAGTAAACCATATTCCCTTAACAATTAGAACTTGGAATGTACGCACCCTAATTGACAGAGACGGCGCGTCGGGTCCAGAGAGACGAACAGCACTGATTGGGAGAGAGCTGGGCAGGTACAACATCGACATTGCAGCCTTGAGCGAGAAACGACTTGCAGAAGAAGGCCAAATCTGTGAAATAGGTGCCGGTTACACATTTTTCTGGAGTGGAAGGAAAAGCGAGGAAAGACGCCAATCCGGTGTGGGATTTGCTATTAAGTCGGTCCTGGTCAGCAAATTAGCTGGATTTCCAAAGGCTATAAACGAAAGGCTCATGACCATAAAGTTGCCCCTGCTGAATGGAAGGAAGCATGCAACCATTGTGAGTGTCTACGCACCAACTATGACCAACGAAAATGATGTCAAGAATAAGTTCTATGAGGACCTGCACAATGTATTAACATCTGTTCCCAAAGGAGACAAACTTATACTCCTTGGGGATTTCAATGCCAGAGTAGGCAGGGACACCACCTCTTGGAGTGGCATTATTGGAAAGCATGGAGTCGGAAATTATAACAGCAATGGACTCCGCCTCCTTCAGACATGTGCCGAACATGATCTCCTGATTACGAACACAATTTTCCGTCTCCCCATGAGAAATAGGACATCGTGGATGCACCCTCGCTCGAAACACTGGCACCTCATTGACTATGTCATCGTCAGGAAGAGTGACAGACAAGATGTTCGAGTGACAAAATCCATGTGTGGTGCCGAATGTTGGACAGACCATCGTCTCATTGTCTCGAAAATAAACATTCACATCAGGCCACCACGGCGTCCTCAAGGGGCGAAAATGCAAAAAAAGCTAAATGTCACCCGCCTAAACAGCAAGAAAATGCAGCAGTCGTTTGAAAATATGCTGGAAGACCGCCTCAAGCCAAATTCTGCAGTTAAACAGGATACAGAAACAGAATGGAGAGCCCTAAAGGACATAATTTACAACACTGCTATGGAAATCTTGGGTCCAACCCCCAGAAAGCATAAAGACTGGTTTGATGAAAATTCCGAAGACATCAACCAATTGCTGGCCGAGAAACATCTTCTCCTCAAGGCACATTTGAATGACCCAAAGTCAACATCACAAAAAGATGCTTTCAAGTACATTCAGAGAGTAGTGCAGCAGAAACTTCGGCACATGCGGGACTCCTGGCCGAGCAGCAAAGCTGATGAAATTCTGGGCTTTGCTGACAGACATGATATGAAAAACTTCTACGACTCACTGAAAGCGGTCTATGGTCCTACATCACCAGGCATAGTTCCCCTCCTCAGTGCAGATTGGGGAACATTGGTCACAGATAAGAAAGAAATCCTTCAACGCTGGGCAGAGCATTTCAGCAAAATCTTAAATGCAACTTCCTTCTTCGATGATGAAACCATCAACTGCCATCCTCAAGTTCCCACCAATGAGACACTTGATGACCTGCCAACCATAGTGGAAGTAAACAAAGCCATCCAGCAACTCTCCAGCGGCAAGGCACCTGGTCCTGACTCCATCCCAGCAGAGATATACAAGGCAGGTGGGCCGGTCCTAACAAAGCAGCTTCACCAAGTCTTTACAAACATATGGGTGAACGAGACCATGCCACAAGATTTCAAGGAGCGTCAATAGTCCACCTTTACAACGTAAAGGAAACCGCCAATCCTGTGACAACCACCGAGGCATCTCCTTGCTCTCAATTGCAGGGAAGATACTCGCCATAATTCTTCTCAATCGCCTCACAGCCCATCTCGATCAAGGTCTTCTTCCTGAGAGTCAATGTGGCTTCAGAAAAGAACGTGGAACTGTTGACATGATTTCCGCTGCAAGGCAGCTGCAAGAGAAATGTCAGGAACAGAACTGCGAAATGTTCTCCACTTTCATTGACCTTACCAAGGCTTTTGATACAGTCAGCAGAGAAGGACTGTGGAAGATTATGGCAAAATATGGCTGTCCAGGAAAATTTGTCCAAATAGTGCGGCTATTTCATGATGGCATGCAGGCAAGAGTACAGGAAAATGGTGAACTGTCTGAACCCTTTCCTGTCACCAATGGAGTGAAGCAAGGATGTGTCCTGGCACCAACACTGTTCAGCTTCATGTTTTCAGCCATGTTGATGAACGCCTTCGAGAACGACGACATTGGAATAGACATCAACTACCGTTAAATTAACAGCGACACCGTCAGAGAGCTCATGTTTGCTGATGATTGCGCTCTGTACGCCAACTCAGAGGCGGACATGCAACATAATGTTTCAGCTTTCTCACATGTCTGTGCCAACTTTGGGCTCAATATCAACTTGGAGAAGACTGTAGTTATGTACCAGCCAGCTCCAGGGAATAATTGTAACACTGCGCACACAGAGAGGACTAACAAGTTCTGCTGGGTTAATATAAATCAGGCTTTATTTGAATATAGTGGCTGATACAAAATCCTAGTACAATTAAATCGTGATGTCGACTTCTCTTCTCTCGTCCTAGGTGTTTTCTCACTGCCCCAACAACAAGCTACGTCACGACTTGAGCATCCTTCTAGCTGTTCTATATTGATGCTCAAGCGTGCTGTAGACTTGCACACCTATCTGATACTAATAATACACTCATTCTGCTACACCTCCCTATGTTTTAAAAAGACTTTTCTTCTTCAAAAGTCTTTATTCCTAACCCCTTTTATCCTACATCTTCTCTCCTTACCTCCCATAATTTCTCTAAGCCGCCCCAAACTAACTCTATTTTAGGCAAATATTCTATTTGTAACTCTTCCCCCTGTCATATAGTAAACCACTATGAGCTTCTTCTTCGTTCCTGGCTCTTCAAAGTTGCAAAGTTCTTTACAAAATATATATATATCATAAGAATATCTCATATCAATCGTTATCGTATCGTTGACATTATGAAATCTCTCACTCTTCCCTCACACAGGATAGACAGTAAAAAAAAATAAAGAAGGGGTAAAGAAAAGATTTAAGGAAAAGGTTTAAAGAAAGGGTGCGCGCCCAAATTTATGAAAAGTATAAGAAAACAGTCAACAGAATCACATTTACCTCTCTTGCCAACGAAAAAACTTTTGTAAACAGTTTTTTAAAATATATCTTATGAAATGCATCTCTGTTCACCATAAATTAAGTTGATCTAAGTTTTCTTTTATATACTCAACATTTATATTGCCATATATTGCCATCCACAACCTTGTCTATATTTCACTTATCTCACCTTCAACCACGAACCAATGTTCATATTCCATGAACATTTCATTTTAATTAACGCTGTTTTTTTTTCACAGCTCCTACATTTTACCCCCTCATATCCCATGGTACGCCTCCCTGTATTCTATATACCCAACCTTATATGCTGCCATTCACAGCCCCCTTTTTATCTATTCTCTATTAACCAATTATCATATCATTACTCAGAATATGGTATCCAATCCATATATCTTCAATTAATGCTGACTTTAATGCAGCTCTAAACTTTCCCATAACCATCCCCGGCATATGTTTCCACTACTTCATAACCATATCAACCTCATTATGCTGATTATCACAGCAACAGAATATACCCATGAACATATTATTCACAAAGATAATGTGTCTCTCTACCAGTCCACAGTAGTTTATTACTATTTTCTGAACGAAGGGTCCTAAATAAAGCCCCATGTATTGTCTTTAGTCTAGACAAAACCATGTAAATTAAACATAACTTAATTAATTTCTAACATATATATAAACAAGGTAATTACCATTTAACATACAAGACAATTCACTTAAATTATGAGTGAAGCGAAATAAAATCACAACAGGATATCATACACCCCCCCCCTCCCCAAGTTTTTATACATCATATATGTTTCCCCTCATATCAATTAAAGGTATTAACTCATTCAAAGAAAAACATATATTAAAATAATACAACATACATCCTAATCTATTGTTAGTCTCTTTTATGGACTAACAATAACTTATTTATCTATTTAAGAAAACTCAAGAAGTCAAAACCTAAAATCAATCGGCAATAAAATTACAGGAAAAAAATATATGTTTCACTCGAATTTACATCCATATTAGTTGTCTTAATACCTAAATATGTCTACTCCTCAAGTATCAATAGAACTCTTTTCTATGACCACTGTGTCCTATACATCATCAAGTATCTCTTTCCTTTTTAAATCATGAAATTTATATCTTGCTATCTGCAGTATTTTCTATCAATTTATCTCCTACGTTTCCATTTCTTCAATAACTCCAAGTTCCTTTGAATAAGTGCTATCTCCACATCAATATCTTCTTCTTCGTATAACGTATTAGTTTCTCCCATACTACTATTTGATTCTGACTTTTTATCCATTTCCTCTTCATCATGTCTCTCGCTAGCAGCCGCTAATTTCTTTCGTTCAATATCCCATCTAATTTGTCTATCATTATTTTTTAACGACCTTTCCAGTAGAGGCATATCCTCGCCGCTTGATGAATTATCTCTAATTCTTCTCTGTCTTTTCACTTCTTTTTCCCTTTGTCTCTCTATTCTCCTTTTCACTGCTTGTCTAGTAGTTTTAAATGGAGCACCTATCTCTTCTTCCATAGATTCTGTGCTATCATAATGACCCTCATTCAAATTTTTTCTTCTATCGTTGTTCGTATTGTCTGTTCCTGAGTATCATCACAAACTGAAGTTGTTACTAATTGACTTTGTGTTGGAACTTTTCTAAAATCTGGGGGTATTGTAGCTCTTCTGACGACTTGTTCATCTAAGTATCCGGTGTCTGAACAATAATTATTATTATAATTATTGTTTCCCTTCTCATCCTCATCTCTTCTTAAGTGCTCTACGTGTGCCCTTGCTATATGTCCCGTGATCTGGTTCTTAATACTGTACGAAACATTTCCTAGCTTTTCTAAAATGTAATAGCCTGGAACCCAACGAGCATCAAACTTAGAGTTCCTTCTATGCTTCTTGTAATAAACCCTATCACCTACTTTGAATTCCTGTAATTTTGTATTCACGTTTCTGTACTTTTTCTGTCTTTCTCTAGCTTTAATTATATTATTCTGTAATCTTACATGTGCTTTATGCATTTCTTGTATGATGACCTCTTGAAAGTCTTCCCCCATATATTTACGTCTTGGTTTTAACAGATTATCTATGGGTAACATTGGCTCTCTCCCGTGTATTAAATAAAATGGTGAAAACCCCGTGCTCTCATTTTGATTTGTGCGTGTAGCGCTAAGCGCAGGTCCTAGGAATAGATCCCAATCTTTTTCATGTTCATCGACAATCTTTGCTATAATATCGTACAATGTCCTATGTTGTCGTTCGTTCTTAGCATTTGAAGAAGGTTTATAGTATGAGTTCTTTATATGTTTTATATTCAAATCTTTTAATAACTTTTCGAATTTCTTATTCACAAATTCTTTACCATTATCCGTGAGTACAATCTGTGGGCAACTAAATCTTGGTACGAATTCCTGTAAAAAAATATTAATGATAGTATCTGCGCTCTTATCTGGTATTGCATAAGCTTCCGGCCAAAGACTGTAGACGTCCACCATATGAATTAAATATACGTTCCCTGATAATGTTCTAGGGTGAGGACCTGATATATCTAAACTAACTTTTTGCATTGGAAACTGAGGAATATCTGTATCTTGTAAGGGACACTTAATTGTTTTCATATTCCTTAATTTGCATCTTTCACACGTATCCACATATTTACAAGCAGATTTAAATAAATTCGGCCAATAATATTTATTCGTAAGTGCTTTCACTAATTTATCACGACCGAGATGACCATTCTCATCATGATATGCTTTTAAAACTTCATTTTCCAAATGTTTTGGAATATATTTCCTTAGCTGTTCGTTTCTTTCACTCATATAATATCCTCTTGCAAAACTAAATAATTCTTCTTATACTTATTCTCATCCGTTTCTTTCAATTTCTGTTTTATTTCTAAGACTTTTGAATCTAACTCTTGTTCTTCTTTCATATTAAATTGTGCTAAATGTGGGTCTTCTGCTCTAGGTTCAGACTCTTGATCCGACGGTAAACTCTCAAAATCTTCTCTATTTATTATGGCAGAATCTAATATATTTACTTGCCAGTTTCGGTCGTCTATCTCCGGTTCTCCTTCATCTTCCGTGTTTCCTGATGACTGTGGATATGGGATTCTAGACAATAAATCAGCGCATGTGTTGTTCCTACCTGGTATGTATTCTATTCTTGTATTGTATCCTTGCAGATTCAACGCCCATGTCTGTATTTTTCTGTTCTGCACTGGAGCTTCTAACAAAGATTTTAAAGGCATGTGGTCAGTTCTAATGATAAAATCTGCGTTATGTAGATAGTAGTTAAGTTTCTGAAGAGCGTAATGAATAGCATAAGCCTCCTTCTCAATAGTCGACCATTTCTTTTGAGACCTGCTAAGTTTATGAGACAAGAAATAGATTGGCCTTTCATTTTTAACACCTGGTATTCCAGATTCTTTTCCTTCATATGGTTGAACCAAACACGCTCCTATAGCATTATCTGAAGCATCTGTATATAATATTAACTGTTTATTCAAATCTGGATATGTCAATAGTGGCACTATTGTTAAGCTATTTTTTAAAAACTCGAACGCTTTTTGACATTCATCATCCCACTTAAATCTAGCGTATTTGCCAGTTAAGTTAGTAATAGGCTCTGCTATCTTTGAAAACCCTGGAATGAAACGCCTATAATACCCACAGGTTCCAATAAACGCACGCACTTCTTTTACGTTAGTTGGAGGAGCTAGTTCTTTAATAACCTTTACCTTTTCTTGGTCTGGTTTGATTCCGTCTCTATTAATAATATACCCCAAATACTTTGTTTCTGTTTTTAAAAATTCGCATTTACTGAGCTTTAATTTAACATCATGTATTCTTAATCTGTCGAATACTAATTTTATATGCTTTAAGTGATCATCTACATCTCCTGCTGTATAAATTAGAATGTCATCTATGTATGCCAATGCAAACTTTTGCATACCTTCTAAAACTTGATTAATTAATAGCATATAATACGAGGGCGCCGTACGAACTCCAAAAGGCATTCGTAAGAATTCGTAAGACCCTGCGTGTGTACAAAAGGCACTCTTTTTCTGGGCGTCTGGGGACAAAGGTATACACCAAAATCCTGATCTTGCATCTAACGTGGTAAAAAAGTAGACCCATTAAGTAAACCCAAAATATCATCAATCACCGGCAATGGGTACGCTAGATTCTTAGTGATTTTGTTCAACGCCCGATAGTCGCAGCAGAATCGATGTGAACCATCAGCTTTGGTCACGATGACGATCGGAGATGACCATTCCGACTTTGATCTTGTTATTATTCTTGCTTTCAGCATGTCTTCTATTGCTTTTTCAACAATTTCTCTATTCCTTAAGGGTGTTCTATACGGTTTCAAACTAATTGGTGGATGATCTCCAGTATCTATTTCCATTGTAACTGTTTTTGTCCTTCCCAATTCTAAATCATTAATTACAAATACATCCTGATTCTCTTTTATAAGTTGTTCTAATACTTTCTTGTTTTCTGGTGGAGTTTTTAATTGTGCCAACAATTCTTGCTCTCTTGTCATTTTGTCTAGTGAATGTATTTGGGCTGTATTTCTTCTGAATGGATGGATCAATTCATCCTTCTGCACGTTCCCTCTTCTTTCGCGTCCGCGTCTGTTATTAATTCTTTCACTAGGAGTTTCTGAATAATTTATTCCCGACATTTCTATTCTATCTATTGCCAATATGTCATTAATGTTATGATCTACTTTGGCTATTACACATCCTCTGTATAATTTAATTTCTCTACCTGTGTTGTTAATAATCATTACTGGAAAAGTTAAGTGTTTATCTAATGATATTATTCCATCCGGAACTTCTAGACCAGGCTCATCAATCACCTCCCTTTGCAATTCAGTGATTCTAACTGTGTGTCCTACTTCATAATACGGATTTCTTTTAACCTTTGCCTGTATCAAATTAACCGTCTGTGGTTTTAACGTCGTAGACATTTTAACTCTAACCAGTGATGAAATGTGCATGTCTTCTTCTAAATCTACGTACACATCCTTGAATTTTAATTTATGTAGATCAAACATAAGTCTTACACCATTCTTTATTAGAAAATCCCTTCCTATGAGCATGTTTCTATTTAAATCTTTCACTATATAAAAAAGATGTCTTACGTTGATCCCTCCTAACTTAAAATTCATTATTGTTTGTCCAATTACTTGTAAATTCTGTCCTGTAACAGAGTGAAGATTATTATGACTTCTGAATATTTTGCAATTTCTCATTATTTTATATAAAAAACTTTCTTTGATCACACTAACCTGAGCTCCCGAATCAATTAATGTACGAACTCTATACTTCCCTATTTCTATTATACATGAACTGGGATCTGTGTTATTCACTGTTAACTGTTTGATTTCATCTAATTGAGAGCATTCTCTACTCGTCCTGCTATACCTGTTATTAAAATATTCTTTAAATCTTGGGACCTTGTTATTTTCCCTCCTACCACAGGTCCTATTTAATAGGTAGGGCGCCGGTTTTCCTGTGTTCTTGTACTTGTAAAACTTCTGTTTCTCTCTTCAACATTCCTATTTAATCTGTTATTGCCATTTCTACTTTGTGTATTCGACTGGACACGCCTGTTACCACAAAAGCGAAAAATGTGTCCCCGATGACCACAAGAATAACAGACTATATTTGTGTTATTTGTGTTACCTACCGTCTCACTTGTAGGATATCTCATTTGTCTTCTTTCATCATAAGCATTTCTATTACTACCTTGTAATGTCTGTATACTTCCTCTTCTATTCCATCCGAACCTTGTTTGTCCTATCTCCATAGGCTCTTCAATCCTATCTTCTCGACTGGTACCTATATCTCGTCCTACTCTCAACCTAAATCTACGTCTCAAATTTTCCTCTTGTACTGCTATATCTACAGCTTGTGATAATCTCTCAGGATTTTCCCTCATCAGCTTAAATTTCAGTCCATCTGACTTTATACCATCTACAAAAATCCCGACCAACATCCGCTCCACCTCTTCTCCTCGTACGTTCTGTCCTAAGAATGCTTCTTCAGCCAGGTTAATCAACCTATCGCTGAATAACTGTACAGTCTCTCCAGTGTTTTGTTTGGACTGTCTCAACACCGAAAACGCATGCTGTGGGTCCGTTATTTCCGCGTATTTATGAGCTAAATCGTCCTTGAACTGCTCCCATGTCTCATCTACCCTAGCCTCTAACTTTCTTCTAATATGATCGGAAACCGGTTCTGTTGCTGCCTGATAAGCAAGTTTCATTTTCTCTTCATCTGATGCTGACACCAAATACGCATATTTCTCTATTGAAGTTACCCACTTCTTAAAATCGTTCGCCTGTCTGTTATACATATTAATGTGATTTGTAATTGTGATACATTCATTAAATGATTTTACAAAAAGCAATAATATAGTGGATTATTTATAAACAATTCTATTGTAATATATATATATATATAGTAGTAGACACCTTGCAGTCTTGACAGACCAAAGTATGTGAGTAGAATGTGGCCAATATTCCAACACAATGTCTGGGCAGAGCTTCAGAGATCATGTGATGCCCAAACGACATGACCCCTCCCTCGGCCTAGTCTTGTGTATTCCAGAGGAATGGGTAACCAATACGTCTGGCACAAGGTAGGCTGCAGACGCTGGCGGCTCAGCGTCAATATATATATGTGGATGATGGCACATAGCATGCAGTTCAACTAATTTGCTTTTAAAAGTATCATCATCGTCTTGTGTCATGCCGATAAGCATGAGCGGTCACATTTCGCCATCTTACACGATTGATTGATTGATTGATTTAGGAATCGACATCACAGCATTCGGGGCATTCCTATTAGCGATCCGTCCCCATCCTCAGCAGCCAGCGAAGAGTTCCAACACCAATAGTACCAGTAGCAATCTGATTATATGTCCGTCTCGCCTTTCCTCTGAGCGTTGAGCGTCAGCCAGATTCCCCTCGTCACTCCTCGCTGTCTCATTCTTGCCAGACCATGGTAATCCATTTGCTCCTCCAAGGTGTACACGTGCTCCCACAAGGCCGCAACCACGTCTGCCTTGTCATGTATCAATACTCCACCAAGTTCTGCAGAGCCAGCCAATCTGTCCGCCTGTTCATTTCCCAGCACACCGGCATGCCCCGGAGAAAAGATCCAGGCGATGCTTGTCACCCGTGACCTCCAAAGCGAAGCAAGCTACTCCGCACGAAGCCTGCACGTCCTCACCCTCGTCAGCATGCTTTCTGAGTCAGTTACAATCACGATGTGTGTGTGTGTGTGTGTCGTATTCTCCATCCAGCGGAGAGCCGCAGTGATTTCCGCCACCTCCATTCTTAAGCTAGATGTTGTGGTATCATATGCCAGGCTCTCCTGCACCAAACGTCGACCATTAGCTTTGGCTATGAACCCCCAGCCACTTCTCTCACCTCTTGGCACCGAACCATCTGTGTAGATAATAATATCACCCGAGTGAGCATTGTCCTGAATTAGTTGCTGGATTTCCACTTCCGTGGCCCCTGCTGGCCACTCCCTGCACTCCCGGCTTAATGTGATTATAACTGCACAAGTCTGACTGCTCCGCTGGCACTCTGACCCACTCCTCTCCTCGCCTAATGTTCTCCAAGGGGCACACCTGTCTGATCGTATCCTCCGCCTGAGCCATCCAAGATTTCCCTCTTATCAGTCGCTGACCCTTAACTACGTCCAGCGCCTCAAGCAGTGGGTTATCTGTGTCTGCAGCTACTCTGAGGTATTTTTTCGCCTGCATCACCTTGAGCCTACCAGCAACATTCGGCAGACCAAGGATGTAACGCATACACACTACTGGGGTGTCTCTGGTGCATCCCAGAATGACCTGCATAGCTTCGTTCTGTATGCGTTCTAACTTCACCAGCTGACTCTCTGAGACAGTGAGCAGTCCTAATCCATAATCAATTACTGAGAGGATCAAGTGCTGGTATAGTGTGAAAAGCATTCTCTGCTCTGTGTCTATTGCAGCCATAGTTTTAAGTGCACTGAGTCTCTTTTGAGATCTTGTCACAACCGTCTCCACATGTTCCTTGAAGGATAGACTCCTGTAAAATGTGATCCCCAGATACTTCAGTTTGTTCTCTCTGCTGACATTTCTACCATCTATGGCGAGGCTTGGGACATCAGCTCTCACAATTCTGTTGTCCAGAGAGCACCACAAAACAGCCGCCTTTTCCCTGGTGGATGACAGCATTCATTTCTATGCACCAGTTAATCACTTTATCTACTGTCGCCTGTAACTCCTGGGCTGTTTGCTCCCTATCTCTCCCCTGCCTATATGCAAGAATATCATCTGCAAAGTTGCTGGATTTCCACTTCCGTGGCCCCTGCTGGCCACTCCCTGCACTCCCGGCTTAATGTGATTATAACTGCACAAGTCTGACTGCTCCGCTGGCACTCTGACCCACTCCTCTCCTCGCCTAATGTTCTCCAAGGGGCACACCTGTCTGATCGTATCCTCCATCTAACTAACTAACTAACTAACTAACTAACTAACTAACTAACTAAATAAGCAACTAACTAACCAACCAGTCATCCAACCAAAGAACCAACTAATCAACTTACTAACTAACTACCTAACTAGTTAATTAATTCAGTATAACAAAGCAACCAAAAAAAACACACAGTTAACTGACTAATTAACTAACCGACCAGTCATCTAACCAACGAACTAACAATCAAGTTACTAACTACCTAAGTAGCTAACTGATTCAGTATGTCAATGATTCAAAAGAATATTGCGAGTGGCATGGTCAGTTTGCTGCCTAACAAACAATAAACATCAAAGAATGACTCAACGGTGCAATAACCATTAGTTCTGCTTTTTGAATGGCAGCAAGTCTATTCTCACCATACCTGGATTGCTCCAGTTAAATCTGCATGGGAAACAAACAAACGGAAGCATGAGGCTTTGAATTAAATAATTATTGCAACGTTTATTGTTTACATAGCTCTTACTCAAAATATAACACCTGAAATTGAACACGTGTGCTTGTCTGTGTGTCTACCTGTCTGTCTGTAGGTAGGTATGTTGGTATATATGTTGTTGTGTTGTGTGTTTGTGTGTGTGTGTGTGCGTGTGCACACGCATGCGTACTTACGCGCGTGCGTGTGTGTAAAATGAACTTTCAAGATGTACATACATCAACCTCTGACAGAGACTGTCTGATGCAAAATGAACAACATGTATGTATATTTTGAAGGGAAGCATTCATAGAAGAAAATTGACAGATAGAAACTAGACAGTGACTGTGTAAATCTATGTATCATTTGTGTTTGGTTATCATACATGACCCGGCTCCGTGGTGAAGTGGTTACGAACGCTGTTCGTAATCCCGCATACCCACGCTCGAAACACAGCTGTGTATGATTTGGCAGCAGACCCCCTTACGTTAGGTTTTATTAAATGGTGCGTGCTCCGGTCGTTCAGAAAGCAATGGAAACTACTGACCGTAAGCTTGCCAAGAGATAACAATAGGAAACATTTTTAAAATGCTGGTGTTGACTGCAATGTCCTGTAAAGGAAATGCAGCGTAATTTAACTTATCTTACATGAAGTTGTGGGCTGTCAGATAGTAATGTGTAAATCTACCTTTTGTCTGTGATTTTATTACATGAAGTCGTGGTATATTAGACAGCTCTGTGTAGACCTAAGTACTTTGTATTTGATTTACACAAATAAAGTCGTGGGCTATCAGACAGTTCTGTTTAAATCTAAGTACCATTTATAGCTTATCTACTTTCGCGAAGTAGTGGGCTATCGGACAGTTCTAAGTAAATCTAAGTATCATTTTTCATATGAATTTCTAAAGAAAAGTCGTGGGCTAAGAGGTTGATCTGTGTACATTTAAGTACCATTTGTATGTGATTTACTTACGTGAAGTCGTGGTCAATCAGACAATTCTATGTAAAATCTACGTATCATTTATATGTGATTTACTTACGTGTAGTTGTGGGCTTTCAGATAGTTCTCAACCGCAGGCTTTATTATGGGGATTCCATTAGGACTGTGTAATCCTTTTCCAGTAATGACAAGAGTGAACCTCTTACTCCTGATGTGGTTATTGCGCTTGTACTCTGAAACAGATCATTAGGAATTGCAGATCAAATAGGCATTACTGAAGGAAATATGGTAAAGTTGGAAAATCGGAATAAAATATGCATTATCAAAGGTAATATAAGATACTGTAAGCTCCCCATCGTGTTCGATTTGCATTAGGAATAGTAGGGCATTAGGAAATTACTGATCGCTCACTTTGAACTCAAGCGTAGACCATACACGTGCTACTACTAGTGACTGCACTGGGCTGATTTTTGCGTGTTGATTAGCTTTCCATATTACCAGTGTCCCTCGGCATCAGGAGAACCCACTCCGACTTCAGAGGTGCTATAATTTACGTTCCCAATTCAAGGATAAGAAGTCAACATTTTGTCACAGGAGGAATAATATCAAGGACAGGAAGATGTAATTTCCTATACTTAGGTGCTCAAAGACAAAAAAGCGCAACACTGACTTTTAATGGGCCAGAGAAGAAAAGGACAATAAGAAGAAGTAGAGAAAGAGCACTGTATATATTCTCCTCAGTTAACAAGAAAAGGGGTAGAATTAGACAGAAGATTCCAGGAGTTCTTAGGGCGGGGGATATACTGTTGTACACCCCAGACAGAAGATTACACTGCTGGACTGTAACAGGATCAATGAGTTTACACAACAAACTACAGACTAAACAAAACAAATTAAGAACAACAAAATTAGGTTTTTATTGACAGAACTGCATGATTCAGGGACAAACAGGCATCCTGACACATCACATAACTGACATACAGAAATGGGAACCTATGTTCCCACAGTGGATATCACTCACTGCTGCCTAACATCGCTATGCACATGACTAGGTACCCATCTCCACAAACCAACAAGGACATGGCAACAACAGAGCCTCAATGTAAACAACAACGGTAACCGCAGGTATGGACTCTCTATTGTTATCATCTCAGGACTCATGGACAGTCAGTACATACAAAAATGGGAATCTGAAATCCCACAGTTAGAGACCACTGCTGCCTAGCACTGACTCCAGGGGCGGTCTCTAAATGACAGTGAGACCTCAATCATGTTCAGTTGAGTCGAAGGGCACCCTCAATACCCACACAAGACACCCGCATCACATAAATCGACTAGGACCAGATACAGCGAAGAGCCATAACATAACGGATAACAAAACTATAACCCTAACAGCAGAGATATAGTGGCATAAACAGGCATAAACAGGCATAAACAGGTATACGAAGGGGAGTGTGAGTGGCCTACGACATTAACCAGAGCTGGGGCTCAAGTTTGCTCTAAAACAACAACCATGGCCAGGGGTCACTACCTGCAATGCATGACAAGGTACAACATCTAATTAATAATAATCAAAGAATCATTATTTGCATCAACACATGGACTTCACAGGACAACCACTACAGCAATGGTGTATGCAAACAGTGTCTTTGTGGCACAAACATAGACATGGACTGTGTAAGTTCACACCAACCACATGATACTTCAACTGGACAACAATGATATGGATAGGTTATAGGACATACTCCACATAAAATATAAACAGAGCACACACGCTCTACAGCATCCTTCGGAGTGATTGGGCCCACAATTAATGCAACAGCCACCACCATATCATGGGACAATCTTAATGTGAGGGCGGATCACCCCTCGTCACCATGCTCGCAGCCTTTCCTGGCTTCTCATCTAACTCAGTATTTACTTCTTGAATACTCCCAGTTCAGGGAGGTCATTACCTACAGATCTCTGACACAACACAACTTCTCATCCCCAACACCACAGGCTGAGAATACCACCCATAAATGCCAATGTTACACAGCAATACTCATCAACTAGTCAAAATCAACACCGAACACAACTCAGCTACACTGGTGTACAACGACTCTAACAGGACAACACCATTTGAACATGTACATACAGGACATAAATACAGTTCAATGCACCAACAGCAATCAAACAGACATAGGATATGCAATTCAACATGACATCACCAGAACACACACCTTTGTACTGATGACAACTAGACAACATCAATTTACCATGACACCATCAACAATCAGGACACAGGCTATAACATACGTCACCGCCAACAACTCAGGCATATAACATATATCGCCACATAAAACATCACAATCATCAAATGATCGCTCTCACCATAGCCATCACCACAATCACAATCATCTTAGCTGACATCACTACATGGTCACCCTCACCATGACCAAGCTCACTCAATAATACCCCAGATTCATTATGGGTGCCCTATTCAGCACCTCTTGCACTGGCTGGACAGGAGACTATTCTTACTAAGTTCACATTTGTCAAACCTTAACTACACAGATCCTTATCCTCATGATCATGACCCTTATAACTATCAACAACACTATCATATGTGTAGTGTTCAACCTGATACCTTCACCACTGCACACAGTCATGAATAATTATTACCATAGCTACATTTATCTAGGAGAACATAACCGTCATTGTTATCAAGCACCACATATCTATTGCTCCCACCGTGCAGCTCTACACCTCCGTACGCCAACAATCGCTATAGTTTTGGCATTATTGAGACATAATAAGTCATCTGACTTCAAACACAATATAACATAATGGAGGTGTCTCATGCCCTGGCACCCTTTACTTTCCATTCCACATGAGGCATCTCAATACCTCAGTACATTATAATATAAAGACACCGGCCTTCCTCTTTGTTGTGGGAAGTTAAATGATAAACACATCCGTACCATGTTTCTAGTTCAACTTCATGTTCCTCATTATAGACCGGACTGGTATAACCACCCAATGATGTACTTTGCCTCCCTCTTACTGACTGTACAGTCCACCTGGAACAGCCCTGGTTACCCCAGGCCATTCAATCTACTGTTATCTTCAACCTCACCATGCTACTATAATAATGGCATTATATTATATATATCCTGCACACCTAATCTGGCCACCTTCATACAGGAATACCACCCAAATAGAATTAATCATAACCTAATATTTTATGCAACAGTGCTCCATATTTTCCTCTAAACCATTATTTCATTATTTCCTCATATTTTATGCTAGTGCTCTGTATTTTCCTCTTGTCAGAACACAGACTTTACAGGACAATACCTACATCCTCCTCTACTCTGGACTATGATACTACATATTTTTAATACTGTATTGAATCGTGGCTGTATCAAATTCTATAGAACTACCAAACACAGTACAGTATCGATATTTGATTACTTCCAATCCGTACTGCACTGTCTGCTACCTTAAATCTAAAAACCTACAAATATACACACCATCGTATGAGAACATCCTTTCTGGATCTTTACCGAATATCCCTGGTACTAGTTTTCTTAATACACCCCTGCCAATCTGCAGAGTAGCACTTTTACCGTCACTAATTGAGGCAAACCCATGTTGTTGTCATTCTGCCGGTCATCGCCATTTTACATGTCTACTAATTTTAGTCACTCAGGGACAGAAGAGCTCCTCGACTCGGTAAAACTATAAACCGAACTACACCAAATTTTACCTCAACCTGGTGAATGTTAAGTTTGGGGCTCCTAGCTGGGGACTAATAGTAATAGAGGCACCACTATCCTATCTTTAATTAAGCTATCTAAATAAATTTAACTCACCAAGAGTGGGCTTACAAATTGCCAGTCGTTTTAATGGATTTCCTCGGTCCTTGTGTGTGGGCCACACAAGCCAGTCTTGGTTAAATCTAGAGGCATTTGTGACTCCCTGCTCTGGTCCAGTGACTGGGGAGGGCTGTTTAAAGCCTCCCTATTTTATACTACAACGATCTACATAATCGCTCCTTCGGCCACGGTTGTCTGGTTTTGAGAGACCGGGAAACTGACACGCGCCTCTATTTATCCTTGCTTCCAGAGCGGCTTCCCATCGTACCCCAGGGCACTGCAAGGGATGCTGGTATTGGTAACATCATCATCATCATGTATCGCGCCAGGCGATCACAATTTTAACTCGCAAGTTAGCGAGGCAGTGTCATGGAATGCCGCCGTAACATCCCAGAATATTTTTCTCGGTCTCCAAATTTGAGAGGCCAAATTGAGAAAGAATGAATTAATCACGCTACTCCAAGGCTATCTAGTCGTGAGGTAAGATTATTCACAAAAAGCCTCTAGCCATGACGTAAGCTTGCAGATGGCAAGTAAAATGGGATACTTGAGATGGACACAACTAGATAATTTAAATTAGTCTACACCTTGGAAAACTGCTGACCCAGACGGGCTATGACACCACACAGACACATTGGCACCTTCTCGTCCAGGTAGACCCTGGCTGAATCAACAATGAACTGGGCCATTGGGCGAATAAAGACAATTACTTGTAGAAAGGTGTGAAATCACTGATAAGACTGTGAAACTGATCTGGGGCTGGCAACTCAAAACCATCCAGGTGTGACACTATGGTGAAGGCTAGTGTGCATGCAGAAAGAATTGTTATGACTGGACAGACTTGGAGTTAATTGCAATTAACGTCAGGAGGAGATAAGAAGAATTTAGGAATGGAATTCCTGGGAGATAAGTGTCTACTGCTAGACTTGGTATAAAAACCCCACTAGGCATGTTCCCTTTAGATTAAGTCTGACTTCAGAACAGGTAGGAACTATCTCAATGTTCTGTAGTCATATGTATGATTATTATGTTGGCTTCTAGGAATTATTTCTTAGTAACTAGTCAGTCTATATCTGATCTAGGTTATTTTCAAGAACTATCATTGTCATGTTACTTGAGTGTTCTTTCTAAGTTCTGTGTTCAATATAATTGTGCTTCATGTATTACTCTTCTGAGAAGTAGAAACTTATGAAAGGCATATCATTGTCTAAGTGTACTTTTAGGTGTCTTGGTAGATGCTTGTCATTTCTTGGTACACTATCATAGTTGCCTTTTGGTGTGTGCATTTGTTGTACAGAATATAGTCAACTGACTATTTATTTAATTCTTACAACAGCAGGTGATTAAACCGGGCAGCTAAGCAAATATAGCTGGTCTGTGGGGTCACTTCAATTAGACTTGTTGTATATCTCATTTTGTAGCTATACAATATTAGTACTCATTAATAATGCCTGATGCTATTATGTTGAGTATCATTAGATGTCCATCTTGAAGTAATATAATGTTTACGGATATGTTGGATGTATGTATGTGTAATTTCATATGAATATACGATGCTAGTAATATGCTTCGTACATATTCTTTTTGTGTATATACGTCTCATTTCGTATACCTACAAACTAACTAGTGCATTATTCTATTATGTTAAAGTATCATAATATGTCTAGTTTAATTAATGTGTTATGGGTATTTCATGTTTGGTATATTGATTTGTCATATGCAAGCCTACCAATATGAAGTGTTATATTATGGTGTGCGCATTGGCACACTAACCATCGATTGCATTTGTAGCAGAGGTGTAATGGTACAGACATTACCCACAAGTGTTATGGGGTATATGGTGCTAAACCTTTTTCATCATATGGTGGAGGGTAATTCACGGAAGTCTGGCACAGCTACTGGTCCCGGCTTGTAAGCCCGGATGATCAGGCATTATTATAATACCATTACCGACCCTGTGAGCTGCTAAACTAACTTTGGACGGAGCGGCTGTACGACACAGAATTTCTGTATTAGCGACATGGACATGGGGCGGCAGAAATGTAATCATTACAGGCGTGTGAGACAATTGAAAAGCCCGTCCCAGACTAAAGACAGTAGGGAGAAGGAGGATGGTGAACACAGTAGAGTTGGAAGATAAACTTGGCCAGACTGGTCATTGTATATGTTTGTGTTATGATATGTTTTAATTAGGATTGCGCTGGTGTAGAACTGATATAACACATTCTTGACTTCTTTCAAGCTCTCACAAGGAGCACCTATGTTGTAGATCTCAAGGACGAGTGAAGACTAGGAGTGTCAGGACTGACAGGATCGTCAGAATTCCGGCAAGCTGTTTCTTTTGGGAGTCTACTGGAGAGTGGGGATCTGGACCACAGTTCCAGATAGATGAAGTAACAAGTAAAGTTACGTAATGTTTTTCATCACAATATGTTATATGATTTCATCATCCCCATATTGAAAACCATCAGATGTCTATGATTAGTAAATAAATGTTGTAGTATTGTAACTCATAGTTCTCTCGTTATATTTTAATTCCAATTGTGCATACGTGTTGTTGTGTACATTGGTGGGGGTTCACTTAGACACCAAGGAAGGGAGCAGTCAGGGAGAAAAACCTGTACTGAGATAGTCGTCTATACTAATATATTTAGACTTAAACATCTATCTTAGCTAACCTTCTCTTTCCCATTCCTTGGCGAATATTCAGCACAGTTCATTTCATTTTGTAACGAGCCACTTGGAGCTGTTCGTTGGATATTCATGGGCTTAATCTGTAGTTCAGCCATTTAGATTTTGTCCCTAGTCAGTTTCTGACTATTTAGGGTTGCTCGCCAGTGAATAATATTTTCATCTAGCCGGTGGGGCAATCCGACTTATGACAGATTGGTGTCTCGTCTCGGGGATTTAATTTTAACCCAATCCTACGGATTGGGCTTCTCGTACGGTATTTGAATTCGGACTTCTCGCTTTCAATAGACTCCGGTACTAGACCCTAGACATGCGATTTTAAAAGTTAACTCTTGTAATCTTCAGTCATCAAAATAGACTATCATCAGATGTAGCTAATTTTAGTTGAGGAAGTTACAGAGTATAGATATAACTTTTCAAAAGTGTATAACAGATAAGAACTTATGAGAAAACTACCTCATCTATCATTTATTGATAAGTATTTTAATTCTTATAATTTAGTGTATCATTCATCATTTAACGATAACTGATCACTTTAATCATATTTGCATTGATGTGTTTGATGATTTAACTGCTTGATTGATTTGCCATTTTATGCTTACTTATGCCATTTTAATTATGACATGTATGCAGTGCATTTTAATATTTATTTAGGTAAATATTAGGATTGATTACTGTGTAGTATATCTCTCACACTTATTTCACTGCGGTCGCCAGAAACTACTTGAATATTACTTTCAGTTGTCTTTCACTGCTGAGGCTAAACTCTACACATTGGTTTAGGTTCTTCTGTCATTGGTTCACACTTGTCTTTCTAGCTTAGCTCTGATTTTGATAGATACATAAGAGCTTACCTGAATATAGCCATTAGCAAACATAGCAAATATGGACTCACCTTCCCAGGATCTAGATTATCTGAAGGCGCGCACAGATTACTTAGAGTCCACGAGAAGGTTAGGCATATTAGAGGGCTTAACAGGAGAACAATTAGAAACATACATCAGAGACGAGATGAAAGAGTGGGACGTGGCGGAGGAACAGATGAATAAAACAATTGATGAGTTATTTGAAGCAAAAGAGCGTAGCAAAACTGAAGAAGCAGAGATTAATAAAAAGCATATGGAAGTAGTCAATGCAGAGAAGCTAACCTTTCTAGCGGAACATAAGGTAGGAGATATGGATGCTCACCCAACCAGGAGGGAAGGGACATCTTTGCCAACCACCGCGGAATCAGAGTTAGTGGACCGGGAACTACAGGTTCTCATTCGACCCAGTCCTAAACGGAAAAGAGGGAAGAAGAAACGTGCCAATGGCACTTCAAGCAGTCACAAACGTGATAACTGTTTGTACCACGGCAATTGTGGTTTAACTGGTCCGCCAGTACAAGACTCCCAGGAATCTCATTTTACTTCAACGAGAGGTAAACTCAAGAGGAAGATGACCTGAGGACATCTTTTAAGGAGGTCGGAGATCGAAAGGTAACCGACTTTATTATTCCCTTCAGCTCAGGAGAGGATGAAGTGTGATTAAATTTGACTGACAGAGGGATGAAGGAAGACCCGGAACCCCTTGTGATCTTTGAGGCTGCAGCTCAGGAAAAGACACTAGATATCAGTTCAAATCATTTACCTAATGTGATGGTTTGCTTAGACACAAGCCCACCACAGGATTTACCTCAACTGGACTTAGCCCATGAAAGCACGACCAGAGAGGAACATCCAGACCAGGAAACATTTCCAGTTGTTATCTCACAGTATACCAGTTCGGAGACTCAGGAAACAAAGGGAATTGTCATGAGCCAGAATATGGACTCTGATATTGTGCAGACAACATTGTCTGTAGTTGCTAAAGAAGAAAATTCTTTGCACAAGATGGAGGAAGAATCGCCTATCATCTCACATTAGCTGAAGTTATCAGGGAATTCCAGCAACAGGGACCTGAAGTAACAGAAGTCAAGAGTGGTTTGGAATCAACACTCTTAGGACTCAATCTACCCTTCAGTCAGGTCGATTTGATAGGAGTAGATCAGCTATTTGTGGATACTTTATTCAAAAGTAACACCACTTTATCGCCCTGGAGTAACTATGTTATCTCTCAAGGCAGGACAACTTGGCACACTAAATTTCCAATTTCTAGCACGGTTTGTACAAGAAACTCTAATGCAGAGAAACTCAGCCCATTAACTGAATATCAGGGGAAGAAACCGCGACACCGAGGAGGGACGATTATTACGCCCGACTTTGAAGGAGGAAAGCGCCAGTTGAATTTACATCATGGGACCATGATGTGTAACATTATTCCTTTCAAAAGGAGGCTATTGATGGATCTGTTAAGGGTCTATAAAGGACGGAGGAAAATCACGGAGACAAGCTTTGCTGTGGCCAGCTTATGCAAGACCTCACTACGGGTACATCCTCGGCTGAAAGGAGTAAATCACGTAAGTGAATGGTGTAAAACAATTGCTGCCCAGAGGCGTAGAAGAATCCCGTTGATTGTGATCTTTCCCAGAGGGGTAAAATTACAACCTTCTGACAATTACCGGATTTTACCAAGCTATTGCATGGAATCCCGGCCGAAAACCAAGTACAAGGATCTATCCAGAGTATCTTTGGGTTATGGAAATGGAACGTCTTTAGGCAGATGTAGGACAACCCACTGCCACAAGGAATATTGGAAACCTTTTGGCAGATACAGAACGGAGAGTGCTTAGGCATTATTCTGGGATATATGGCGTGCGTTGAAAAAAGATTTCTGGCAGAAACTTTTTTTTTAAGGGGGAAGCTCTGTCATGGAATGCCGCCTTAACATCCCAGAATATTTTTCTCGGTCTCCAAATTTGAGAGGCCAAATTGAGAAAGAATGAATTAATCACGCTACTCTAAGGCTATCTAGTCGTGAGGTAAGATTATTCACAAAAAGCCTCTAGCCATGACGTAAGCTTGCAGATGGCAAGTAAAATGGGATACTTGAGATGGACACAACTAGATAATTTAAATTAGTCTACACCTTGGAAAACTGCTGACCCAGACGGGCTATGACACCACACAGACACATTGGCACCTTCTCGCCCAGGTAGACCCTGGCTGAATCAACAATGAACTGGGCCATTGGGCGAATAAAGGCAGTTACTTGTAGAAAGGTGTGAAATCACTGATAAGACTGTGAAACTGATCTGGGGCTGGCAACTCAAAACCATCCAGGTGTGACACTATGGTGAAGGCTAGTGTGCATGCAGAAATACCGGCAAGCTGTTTCTTTTGTGAGTCTACTGGAGAGTGGGGATCTGGACCACAGTTCCAGATAGATGAAGTAACAAGTAAAGTTACGTAATGTTTTTCATCACAATATGTTATATGATTTAATCATCCCCATATTGAAAACCATCAGATGTCTATGATTAGTAAATAAATGTTGTAGTATTGTAACTCATAGTTCTCTCGTTATATTTTAATTCCAATTGTGCATACGTGTTGTTGTGTACATTGGTGGGGGTTCACTTAGACACCAAGGAAGGGAGCAGTCAGGGAGAAAAACCTGTACTGAGATAGTCGTCTATACTAATATATTTAGACTTAAACATCTATCTTAGCTAACCTTCTCTTTCCCATTCCTTGGCGAATATTCAGCACAGTTCATTTCATTTTGTAACGAGCCACTTGGAGCTGTTCGTTGGATATTCATGGGCTTAATCTGTAGTTCAGCCATATAGATTTTGTCCCTAGTCAGTTTCTGACTATTTAGGGTTGCTCGCCAGTGAATAATATTTTCATCTAGCCGGTGGGGCAATCCGACTTATGACAGGCAGAAGCTCCGAGAATGTAACCGCAGCTCGAAGCCAGAGTCGTAGTTTGAGCGGGCGAAAGAGCAATTTTTGTACGACCGTTCAACAAAGTCTCGATAAGCGCCCAGTCTCCCTCGATTAGTAATGGACCTGCAATCAGTAAGCTTCCATAGCTTTTCTGTCAGTCCTGCCTGGCGTAGCTTGAAAGCTCGTCGGTAGGCGTCCAGTGGTTTTGCATGTATCACTGGGTACCGAGGAAGCGCGCTGAGCGATTGCTACTCTTGGCCTGCGTGTGCGTGAATAGTCCGTCTGTGCGATATATATCTGGTTGATCCTGCCAGTAGTCATATGCTTGTCTTAAATATTAAGCCATGCATGTCCAAGTTCACGCTGTCTCACGGTGAAACCGCGAATGGCACATTAAATGGGTTGGTCCAGACACTTGTTCTACGGCCTTCAGCTGAGGGATATAGCTGGACGCCTCTAATTCAAAATCCCCCGGATGTGAGGGCCTGGCCGTTACTCACTCTCTGCTGCATGGAGATGGGATGCTGAGCCGGCAGCATCTGTTTTCGTGAAGAGTCCGAATCGAAAGCTAGCTGAGTGGATGTTGTCTGCCGACTGACCGTTCCTAGTTTGCGTGGTCAGTAGCGAACGAAATACCTAATATAAGGAAGAGAGGAAGGTGAAACAGCCATGCGCAGGACATGACGATTCCTTGGGTGAGCCCAGTACCAGAGCGCTTTGTGTCGTCTCTGCAGTTATGGAAGCCTCCTTTGAGCCGGGAAATGCCCATGGTTTGCCCCTGCCTTCCCTTGAGGATTGACCGTTATGTCTTTGACCGTTCTAACTTGACCAGCAGGGATGTGGACGACACCACAACAGTGAGAGTCGAATGTCCTTCGAAACACCCGGGAAGCTTAATCCGGCCAAAAAACGACCGTAAAAGTCGGATGTGTCATCCTAAAGGCGTAAATAAAGAGGCAAAACGCAAAAATACGTCCGAGTGAGAGTGGAATGTCCTTCCAAACCTCCGAGAAGGTTAACCTGGTCAACAAACATCAGCAGAAGTCGGATGTGTCGGCCTAAAGGTGCAAGTAAACAGACACAACGCAATTACGTCTGAAAAAAAACAAAAAAAAAAACTCCGGATGAACGCAGAAGAAGAAGCAATACTAATATTTGAAGTCACACATAAAAAAGCTGAAAATATACCGACAGGTAATAAGTTTGATACCACAATATGAATATCACAATTGTCTGAAAGACAAGGTTATATAATTTACACAATATTAAATAGCAAAAGTATAAATTAGAAACACATAAACGTCGATTATATGAAATGACAAGATACTAACTGTAACACAGAAGGACTGAAGAGAATATTTGTGATATAATTACGAAAATACGATACAATGCAGGATTGGATTTGTCCTCTATGCACATATTTCGAAACCATGAAAATGGCCGCTAGTAAGTGCGTAAATGGGAAGGCGGCGGTGAAACAATTGGTCGCCCATACTTCTTAACAATGATTACCTGTTTTTGATATTTGAAGAAATACTTTGAAGATTGCCATGGCGGCATCCAAGCTGTAATTATGGAGGTCAAGTTTTGGATACCCAGTTGATGGTGTTTCCAAGTAAATCTTTTGAGCACTCTTGAACAGCTCTGTTTCGCTTCTCTGTGTCTTGTTTTCAGATTCAACATTGTAGTTAACATTTATTTGTTTCCTGTTCTGAGATTGAACAATGCTTCTTTGTAACCTTCTTTGAGATTCTACATCGTAGTCAACGTTCCTCGGAACGTGATGATATTGGATGCCCTGGAGAATATAGAATGAAAAAGATATGATATTTGATCATGGGTTAATTGCTGAAAATTAATCAGTTCTTGAATGAATGGAACGGAACTGTTATTTTACTAGAACTGCTCTGGGGTGGCAGAGACCCGTGGGAGAGACATTAATTAATTATCTTCGGGGGCGGGGGGGGGGGGGGCGGCGGCGAATACAAGAACTGGTCATAACAGTTCATTATGCAATGGCCTAGTATATTCAAAGCTCTCATTCCTTTCTACTGGACATTGGGTTTGGCGTATGTTTACGATAAAATATCTAAAATCGGTGAAGGAAACATCCATCATCATTGTGTGCCTTGCCGATAGGCGTGGGCAATCATGTTTCTCCATCTTGCACGATCAGCAGTCATGGATCAGTTCCGTATTCTTATTTCGACCATGCCACGTGGCCAAGTCATCCAGATATAGGATGCATTTTTAATGACTGTGCAGTGTTTGAAAATATTGCCGGTCCAAGTTTTGTATTTATCTATTATGTTGCATGAAATTTACAGAGGGTGAATACAAAATTTGGACCGGCAATATTTTCAAACACTGCAGAGTGATTAAAAATACACCCTGTATTTACGTTTCTGCTTTCCTCTTATTCTTTTCCGCACGGTATTGCCAGTTGTCACCAAGTTCTCTGATGTATTTCTCCTTATAATGTGCCGAACAAAAGGTTGAAGGTCTACGTCTAATTCCTCTTATCAGTTAACGGTTCTCATTTGCCTCTTGCGGGACTTGCTCATTGGTTGAAGGAAACATTGTCACCATCCATGTGACTGTCATTTGACTGTCATTTGACTGTCTTGCGCAGGACTTTACCATCAAACACAGACTTTCGAAACTTGTTTCTACTATAAGCCAGATATTCGGCCTCTGTTGCTGTGATTAGCTAACACAACTTGGAAACTGGCCAGCGTAGTGGTTAGTGTGCTGGTCCTACCAATCTATCTTAATACAGTGCAGCGGTTAGTGCAAAAGTTCAATGAATGGTCTAGGATGCAGTTTTACTAGAAGTTGACAAGTAATACTTCTGTTCCAAGGACTGGTGCTTTCACGCATCGAGTATGCCCTGGCCATCCTCACTGTCAGCCCTACACAGATTGGAAGACTTGAAAAGGTACAAAACGAAGCCATGCGCATCGTTTTGGGCTGCACGAAAGACACCAGCTGTGTAGCAATGAGATACCTCCTTGACTTCCCGACAATGGAACACAGGATCAAGATCTGGAGAGCTCGTGCATACTTAAAAATAAGTGCAGATGAGAAGCACCCTCAGCATGACGCTATATTCAGAGAAAAGGGTGACAGGCTAAAGAGAGGCAAATCATGGATGGGTCGGGCGGAAGATGTCGTCAGACAGGTCTGCAGTCTTACCAGTATCAACCCCGGCAAGGAATGGGTGCCGGTGCCTCCAGCTTTTAAGTACACTTTCTCCTGCATTATCACACTCGACAGACGGTGCAGAGAGCAGAACCCTGTCGCTGTCAATGCAGAAGTCAACGCGCTCATCTATGAACACTCAGATAGCCCCGAAGTGCTCATCTATACAGATGGATCTGTTGTAAAGCAGCAGAGAAGTGCGTGGGCATTTACAGCCCGTTCAGCGGGCCGAACCGTTCAAGAATCCAGTGGTGCCCACTCTATAACCACGAGCAGCATGACGATGGAGGTGATGGCAGTTACACAGGCTTTCATAAGGCTGGAATCACAGCATTATACCAACGTGTGTGTACTAAGTGATTCAATTAGCATGATTCAGAAGGTCGAAGCTGGATCTGTACGTAGACAGTGGACTGAGTCGCTGCGGAAGTCTGTTGTCCGTAAAGTCACCTTCATCTTCGTCCCGGGACATGCGGGAGTCGAGGGAAATGAACGAGCTGATAAACTGGCTGGCTCTGCACCCTCTGTAGATGGCCAGCCCATGGATCGTGCCGATGTTATTAACGTCCTCAAAGATATGGCGAGAACAGAGGACTTTGACGCCAGTGAATCCACATCGCTGTCCAGGATGAAAGACTTGGGAGTAAGAATCGGCACGGCCAGACGCGAGAGGTACATCGGAAAAATGAGGTGCCTCGTCAACCAACACAGAACTGGCACTTTTAGCCACCGGACGCTGATGCATATGCTGGGGGGAGGATCTGAGCACCTATGGACCTGTCCGGAGTGCAATGAAGATACCCCAACTGATAACTGACTGATAACTGAAGTATATTGATTAGTGCAATAGTCCAGCCGATGATTTAGGATAGAGTTTAGTGGTTAGTGCACTGTTTGGGCCATTGTTCTAGTATAGAGTATAGTAGTTAATCCACTGTTTGAGCGAATGATTCACATAATAGTAACGGTTAGTGCAGTGATTTATCTAGTGATCCACAATATGGTGTAGTGGTTAGGCACTGTTTTTATGTGACAGGGTATGGCAGTTAGTGCACAGATGTATCCAATGATCTAGGATATGGCTCTGTTTTATTGACAGAGTATGGTAGTTAGTGCACTGGTTAAGCCAGTGTTCTAAAACACAGTTCCTGGTAGTTAAGTGCACTCTCTCCATATCACTTGACGTAGTGGAGATAAGATACCAAGCCCATGTTAGGCAAGTGGACACTCGATGATACTGTCAGTATTGCGCCGTCTGAAACAAGTGGTTAAGTGACGACTGGTACATGAAGAGTTCGATGGATTCTCTAAAGGCTATCATCAAGCGTCGACTTGGTTATCATTAAGTGTTTGACGAAGGCCAACCTGGTGTTCACATTGACATTGCTACAGAAACATCCTTGCTGAGTGTGAAGGAAATGTCTTGCGTTGACTAGCGAGTAACTATAGACAGTATCATCAGCATCATGTGCCATGACTACAAACGTAGGCGTTCATGTCTCTCCAGCATCATTTCTCTTGGTCTACCTCAACCTCTTTATCCACTGATATTTTCAGATGTTCTCCAATGCCTCTTTTCTCAGCTCATGGCAAAGAATCTGTTTGTTTCTTAACACAAACTGAACCTGAGGTCAACATGGGCGAATGGACAAGACTTGAAAACTCTATTAACCCAGACTACAACTGAACATCTACCGAGGCAAATCCGTCAAAATTCGCTTCAGAGGCCATAGCCTGGAGTGCGTTTCCTATGTTTGATCCGTTAAATGTTCACCTTCACGGCAAACGCGTCGAGGTTGATGCAGAAATTGAATGTGAGGTAGGAAAGAACCCGATACAGCCGAATGATAAGGGTAATAATACTATTCGTATCTAATTTAGTTTTTAAAGTATCAACTTTCTAATTTCCTCTCGTTTGTATATATTTGGAGAAAGTAGACAAAGCGGCGATGAATGGAGCTGGTCAGCCTTCCTCATGAAGATGTTATCTAGTATATGTGGCGGCATTAAAAGTGACACTCTTAGTGATTATCTACCATAGGATTACTGTTACCCTTTCTTCACATGACTGAACGGAAACGTTACATGGTTAAGGGTTCTGTCCTGTTACAGTCACTTTCTTACATTGTGTATTTTTTCTTCTTGTGATCTTTCCTGGCAGCAGCATCTCTTGCAAAGCAAACCCTATGAAGAATGGATCAATGAATGAAAATATAAGGGATGGTAGACACATCTTGTCAATGAATGAAAATTATGAACTATAGCAGACACATCTTACACGTGACTAATTTACCTTCCCTGTTTTCCTGCTTGATTTTATGAGTCATATAATGTCAAATTTGTGTCAGTTTTTCAGCTTGATTCTGTCAAATCATATCAGATCTCGTCAGTTTTCCTTATTGATTCAGTGAGTCATATCAGACTTTTTTTTGTCGGTTTTTCTGGTGGATTCTGTCAGTCACGTCAGATCTCTTCAGTTTTTCTGATTGATTCTGTGAGTCTTATCATATCAGACTTATGTTAGTTTTCCTGCTTGATTCTGTCAGGCATACTATGTGCTTTTCTCAGATTTCCTGCTTGATTCTGTCAGCTAAGTCAGATCTTCTCAGTTTTCCTGACTGGCTCTGTGAGTCATATCATGTCATTTCATGTGGGATTCGTCAGTTTCCCTGCTTGATTCTATTAAACACGTCATGATATTTCAGATTATGTTAGTTTTCCTGCTTGATTCTGCGAGTCTTGTCGTGTTATATCACATCTTATCAGTTTTCATTCTGATTCTGAGTCATGTCTGATCTTATTTGCTCCCTTCCCTAATTCTATAAAATATTCCTGCTGTGAGTAATGTAATTTCTCCTGCTTGATTCTGTGACTCATGCCATGTCATGTGAAATATTGTCAGATTTCCTGCTCGATTCCCTGAGCCATATAAGTTTCAGCTTTTTGGCATGCTCATATTGTGAGTAATTTCATGTCAGTTGTCATTTTTCTGTTGTTTCTGTGAGTCGTGCCAAATCGTGTCAGTTCGCGTGTTTGATTCTGTACGTCACATGACACGTCTGACACGTCATGTCAGAACTTATTGAGTCTTCTTCTGCTTGATTATGTGAGTCACTTCATGTCATGTCAAATTGTGACATTTCTTCTGCTGGATAAATAGTTATGTCATATGATGTTAGCTCCTGTCAGGTTTCCTGCTTGGAAATGTGAGTCACGTCATGTTTCATCTTATATGTTCTCCTACTTGATTCTGTGAGTGGTGTCGTGTGATAGCATGACTGTCCTAGTCAGTTTTGCTGTTTAATTATATGGAACGTGTAATGTCATGTCAGATATGATCAATTTTCATATTTGACTCTGTTAGTCATGTAATATCCGATCTTGTTAGTTTTCTGCTTGATTCTGAGAGTCATACCATGTTATGTTATATATTGTAAATTTTCCTGCTTGATTCTGTGAGTAATGCCATGTTATCTTTTTTTTTTTTTTTTGCATATCCTTTTTACAGGACATCGCTGTCAACACCAGTATTTTATTGCTGTTGTTGATGTCTTGGCAAGTTTACGTTCAGTAGTTTGCCATTGCTTTCTGAACGACCGGCTCCCATACGAATTCGTTAAAACCCAGTGTCACGCGGTCTGATGTCAAATCGCGTCTGTAAGCCTTTCGTCACGGAGACAGGCATGTTACGATAGACAGTGTTAATTCTCCTGCTTGATTCTGTGAGTCATGCCATTTCAGATTTTGACAGTTTTCCAGCTTGATTCTGTGAGTCATGTCAGATATCCCGCTCCATGGCGAAGAGGTTACGGCGCAGTTCGTAATCCCGCATACCCGCGTTAAAGACACAGCTGTGTTGGTTTTTAATGAAATGGTATGGGTACCGGTCGTTCAGAAAGCAATGGCAATCCACTGAACGTAAACTTGCCCAGGAATCACGAACAGCCAAAAAATGCTGGGGTTGACTGCTACGTCCTGTAAAGGACATGCAACTAACTTAACATGTCAGATCTGATTTTGTTAGTTTTATGCTTGATTCTGAGAGTCATACTATATTATGTTAGATACTGTTAACTCTCCTGCTTGATTCTGTGAGTCATGCCATTTCAGATATTGACAGTTTCCCAGCTTGATTCTGTGAGTCATGTCAGGTCTTGTCAGTCCTATTGCTTGATTCTATGAGACATGTTTTGTCAGATAGTGTAAGCTGTCCTGCTTAATAATATGAGTCATATCATGTGACGTCAGATGATTTCAGTTTTGGTTTTCCTGCATGGGTATGTGAGTCGAGTCGTGTCATGACACGAGAGATCTTGGGAATTAACCTACTTGATTCTCTGGGTAATATTGTGTCAGATTCTGTCAGTTTTCATTCTTGATTCTGTGAATCGTGTCATTTCGGATCTTAACAAATTTCCAGCTTGATTATGTGATTCATATAAGATCTTGACAGTTTTCCAGCATGATTCAGTAAGTCTTGTCATACCATGTCATGTCCGATCTTATCAGTTTCTCTGTCGATTCTTTGATCAAAAAATTTGCTTTGGTTTCTTGATTTCTGGGATAGCCTACCTTATATTTAATTCCATGTTTACAAGAAGTTATACATCTCTTGGGTTTTAAATTAATGTTACTAGTCAGAAGATGGCGGTCTGCATTTACATCTGCACCTCTAAAGATTTCATGCAGAGATGACCTACATTTCTTATTAATACATATAAGATCATTTTGGTTTTCCGTTTTGTAATCGGGTGCTGCACCGGCTTCGTGGCCGAGGGGTTAGCAGCTTTCTCCGCTAACCCCGAATACTCTCGTCACGTGACGCGACGAGAATTAGCAGTGGTTCGAATCGCAAAAGTGACTTATGAGAGTATGGAGCCGGTCGCTCAGAAAGTCGTGGCGTGCTGATGAGCGTAATCTAGCCTAAGAATCAACATACAGCTGAAAGATGCTGGTGTTGACCGCAATATCCTGAAACAGGATGGAAACGCGGGAAAAAAAAAAAAAAAAATCGGGTGCTGTCCATGTGGCTTTATTAATTCTTTTGATAGGGAAAACACTCCTGTCTATAACATTTTGGCTCGCGGCACAAAATTGTGTGAATATGTCTCCATTTACATTCATTATCCAAGTTCTTGGTTCCTCATTATTTCTTCATAACCAATGTTATCCGATCCTTTGTTTTTCTCTCATTAGGTAACACATAAAATTTGAAATTACAATTTCTTAGATTGTCTGTTACGTTTTAAAGTTTCATGTAAAATTCCTTCTTGCATGATTTCTCTTTACCATTTATCGGAGCTTAACATTGAATCACATTTACATTTATCTTCCTTTATATGGTTCTAAATGTCTAGAACACACTACTTCCCACTCTATAAATGCTTTCTTTGCCTCCTTTGGTAACATTAGAGCCACTCCTTCACCGAAGGGAGTGGATGTTGGGGGGGGGGGCTGTATGGCATGAGAACAGCATAGTTTCACCTATCTTTAGATGATGTTTGTTTGTTCCTTTCCACCTTGTGTAGCACAATCCCAAAATGCTACTCTATTAATGTCTTTTCTTCTACCAACACTGCTGTCTCTCCTAATTAATACATATAGTTGTAACATCCCAAGTGCCAATCCTGGATATTTTCCTAAGTGAAATTAATTTAATCAGATCTCAGGATTGCGGTTACTCCCGAAACTCGTCATACCTCTTTTAGAAGAGCTTTCTTTCCTCTTGGTAGGCAGATTAATTCTTGTTTTTGTATATGTTGCTCATGGTTAGTTGGAGTTTGTGGCTGCATTTTTTAATGGCATGGGGTAGTCTGCCCAAAACACAACCCTTCCTTAGTCGCCTCTTGGGACATGCCCGATAGGGTGCAGTGTTGCTGTTCTCTGTTTTCCTTGCGAGTCCTGGTAACACACAGTCGGAAGCGTTCTTTACCTGGCAGTTATTATTTAAGCCAACTCTGTCCATGCCATCTCCATTTATGTACCTGACAACTATTACTGCCATGATACAAAGACAGATATGACAAGAGTTAATGCATAGGTAGAATGGAGAGAAATAAAACAACACGGCGAGACAAGAGTTAAACCCAGGGTCACTGAGTAGTATCAATTACAACTCAGCTCGGGCGGTAAATGGACCTGCGCCTCGAGCGAAGTAGTGACACATGGAGAAAGCCATTTGATAAAACGCAGCTTAAAAGCCTTGTGGATTTGAAACTTCACTCGCGACCAGGGCACCTGACGAGAAACATCAGCTGTGCTAGGTTCAAGCAATAACATCAGCATTTCGATAGACTATTTAAATTATAGTTAAACTTATCCAGCGACGGTGAACATCGAATGATGGAGCCGAAGAGTTAGTGACTGAATTCCAAACAAGGAGAAAGCACAGTGAGCGATTGCCATGCCTTCGACAGAGTGGCGTGGAGCTACACAGCCACGAATAATTGTGACCCAGTGTATGTGGGGTAATTATCGCAGGTTTCAGAACTGTAATTAAATATTGACTTATTGTACTTGTAAGGGTAGATGGGAACAGTTGACAAAGGATCATAACGCCATTGATGATTAGATTAGGGTTACCTCTGACAGACTACCACTACTAGGAGGGCTGAGAGTGTAGTGTACTTAAGCCAACTGTCCATGCCATCACCATTTACGTACTTGACAGTGATTACTTAAGGCAACTATGTCCATGTCATCACATATACGTACCTGACAATTATTACTTTAGCCAACTCTGTCCATGCCATCACGCTTTAAGGACCTGGCAGTTATTCTCATCTCATCTCATCTTGGTCTTCTTGTACCTTGCGGTGTCGAGGTGAAGTATAAACAGCGGGAGAGTGCCCGCTTATGGGCTTCATGTATCGATATTCCCATGGACTATGTTATTCCACGCGCCCATCGTTTACGTGGTCGGCCTCTTCCTCTGCTTCCCTCTGGTCTGTACATCATTGCTTGCTGTGGTATACTGTTTGTTGGTAACATACTTGCATGGCCACAACATTTGACTTGCTGCCTTCTAATAAAATCTAGTACAGCTATAACCCCCACTTTAGTCCTGATTTCTTCATTTCTGGTCTTATCTCTTCTTGATACATTGAGTATTCTTCTCAGGAATCTCATTTCTGTTATTGTAATTGTTCTTTTCTCTTTTTCTGTCATTGTCAAGGTTTGGCTTAGGTAACACAGAGTTGGTAGGAAAATTGTGTTAGAGGTTTTTTAGTAGTTATTGATACATGTTTGTTCTTTAGTATTGGTGCCATTTGTCCAATGGGTTGGTTTGCATGATTGCATCTATTTTCGATCTCGTCTTCTGATTTGCCATTTGATGATATTATACTTCCTAGGTACTTGAAACTCTTTACTTGCTTAAAGGGATGTTCGTTTAAGTGAATCGTTGTTGCTTTTTCTTCTTTAGTTACAGTCATTACCTCTGTTTTACGTGCTAATGTTAATTTTATGTTTCCTACACATTTCATTTAGATTATTCATGTGGTCTTGTAATTCAGCTTCTGATTTTGCTATTAGTGCTTGGTCGTCTGGAAACAGGAGTTCTATAATGGTTTGATTTGCAAATGGTTCTTCTTTTGTGTTCTCGTCATGCGGTATTCTTGCGGTCTCTGTTTGGCTGGTTTCTTTACATGTGTTGTCTATATACGTTATGAACAATAGAGGGGACAGGGCACACCCTTGTCGTACTCTAGATCTTATGGTGAAGGGTTCTGAGTGTCCTCCAGTTGCTCTCACTATGCATTCACCTATGTACCACATAGGTTTGTTAGATGTTTACTCACTCCATATTGTTTAAGAATTTCCCACAGCTTGTTTATATCTACTCTATCAAATGCCTTTTCTTGGTCGACAAAGGCTAAATAGAGTGTTTCATTGATTATGTCAAATCTGTCCATGCCATCACATTTTAAGGATCTGATAGTTATTACTTTAGCCAACTCTGTTCATGCCATCAACGTTCACATACGTGACAGTTATTACTTTAGCTATCTCTGTCCATGCCATCACCATTTACGTATTTACGTACCAGACAGATATTACTTCAGCCAACTCTGTCCATGCTATCACCGTTTACGTACCTGACAGCAACAGCAGCATATGCAAAGACAAACCTGTGAATAACAAATCAATAAATGAAAATATGAAGTTTGGTAGAAACATCTTACTCACGACTAATTTATTTTCCCTGTTTTCCTGCCAGCTTTTGTGTCTTGTAATGTCTAACGTTTTTAAGTTTTTCTGTTTGATTATTTCAAATTATATCAGATCTCGTCAGTTTTCCTGTTTGATTATGTGAGTCATGTCAGACGTTTGTCAGTTTTTCTGCTGGATTCTGTTAGGCAAGTTAGATCTCGTCAGTTTTCCTGCTTGATTCTGTCAGTCATATCATGTCAAACTTTTATGTCATGTCAGACTTATGTACGTTTTCCTGCTTGATTCTCTCAGTCATATCATGTCAAATGTTTGTCAGCTTCCCTGCTTGATTCTGCCAGTCAAGTTAGATCTCTTCAGTTTCGCTTACTGATTCTGTGAATCATGTCATGTCGGATTAGTCAGTTTTTCTGCTTGATTCTATTAAATTAGTATAATGAGTATTCAATTAGTATAATGAGTCACATCACAAAGATTTTGCTACGAATTATCATGCAAAGAGTGAGAAAGAAAATACAACCTGAAATAGGGGAAGAACAATGTGGGTTTGTAGAAGGAAAGGGTACAGTAAATGCTGTGTATATGCTACGAACAGTTATTGAACGTGCTATAGAAGTAAACAAGGATATACATCTTTGCTTTATTGACTACACAACAGCTTTTGATAGGGTTAGACATGTCAACATGGTGGATATGCTTGCAGATCTACACATTGATGGGAAAGACATTAGACTTATAAAAAACATATATTGGAAACAACAAGCTGCCATAATGATTGATAATGAAGTGGGACAATATCAGCCTATTAAGAGAGGTGTTAGGCAGGGCTGTGTAATGTCTCCAGAACTTTTTTCCCTATACAGTGAAAATATTTTCAGAAATGTAGAAGATATAAATGGAATCAGCCTTGGAGGACGAAACATCAATAACATTAGATATGCAGATCTCCTGTGTGTTGCCGGGGCCCATAAGGGAAGCAAAGAATAGCAACACTGCAGCCTACCACGCATGTCGTAAGAGGCGACTAAGGAGGCTTGATGGTTCCGTCGCCCTGCTAATGAGTAAGTGCGTGGCGCGACACTGTGAGCTGTGAGTTTTGTGTGAAATGCTTTTGAATCTGCCCGAGGTTTTTTGGAACGTGACTGCATGTTCGGAGCGATGGCAGATGGCTATGCCCCAGAGTTGACCGGTTTTTGCCTTATGCAGAAATGCGTGGCTGCTGGGCTTCTGGTTGACTGCCATTGCCATCGACGATGAACTGTATTTCGTGGACTGTGTGGGTGAACATCTAGGAAACATCCAGATGGGAAAATGACTGCCGATTCCATCAGAAATGAACTGGGTGTTTTGTGGGGGACTATTGTGTTGACATTCTGGCGGCGGCATTATGCACAGTGTATCTGTGCGGGCTGTCATTTGTCGAGACTCCTGTCTTTTCCACTTTTCACATTGGGCAGTGGGGAGCGTTTTGTGTGATATTCACTGACACAGGAACGGAGCATAATGGGGACGACCCGTTGCTGTGAAGTTGGAACTGCGACTAACTAACTAACTAACTAGATATGCACATGATACAGTATTGATTGCAGACAATGCGCAGGATCTGCAACAATTAGTAGACGCGGTTGTTGTACACAGTGAGCAACTGAGGTTAGACTTAAATTGTAAAAAGACACAGATTATGGTCGTCACTAGAAAGAACGAAGTACCACAATGTAATATACAAGTAAATGGGAATATTCTTCAACAAGTGGATCGATACAATTATCTCGGAACAGTCATAACATCTGATGGGAGATGCCTTGAAGAGATTAGAACAAGAATCGCCATGGCAAAAGTAGCCTTTAGCAAGATGAAAAACATTCTGACCAATAAAAAGATGTCAATTGAAACGAGAAAAAGAGTATTGAGGGGATAAATAGAGCCTGTTCTTTTGAATGGATGTGAAACTTGGACAATGAGCAGTTAAGCTGAAAAACATCTGATGGTTGCAGAAATGTGGTTTCTGAGGAAAATGCAAAGAATACCATGGACAGACAGAAAAACCAATGACCAAGTACTACAGGAGATAAATGAAAATCGTAAATTGATTAGAGAAATTAGACGTAGACAGTCAAACTTTTTTGGACATGTTATGAGAAGAAATGGGTTGGACAACTTAGTGACAACTGGCAAGATCGAAGGGAACAGACCAAGAGAAAGACCGAGAGGAAAATACCTGGATGGTTTAGCCACATGGCATGGACGAGACAGGAACGCTGAGCTGATCCACGACTCTGGTGATCGAGTGAAATGGCGAGTCGTGACCGCCCACGCTTTCCGGCATGGCACATGATTGATTGATTGATTGATCTATTAAACACGCCATGATATGTCAGATTGTGTTAGTTTTCCTGCTTGATTCAGTGAGTCTTGTTGTCTTTTGTCACATCTTATCAGTTTTCACTGTTGATTCTGAGTCATGATTGATCATATTTTCTCTCTTCCTTAATTCTATAAAATATTCATTTTGTGAGAAATGTTATGTCTTCTGCTTGATTTTGTGACTCATGCCATGTCATGTGAAATATTGTCAGATTTACTTCTCGATTCCCTGAGTCATAGTTTAGTTTAGATAGTGACAGTTCTCATGCTTGATTCTGTGAGTCACGTCAAGTCTTATCATTTCCTTTGCTTGATTCTATGAGCCATGTTTTGTCAGATAGTGTAAGATTTCCAGCTTGATAATATGAGTAGTATCATGTCACTTCAGATGTTTTATGTTTTCCTGTTGTTTTGTTAGTCGTGTCGTGACACTAGATATCTTGGCAATTTACCTGCTTGATTCTCTGAGTAATATGATGTCAGATTCTGTCGGTTTTCATTCTTGATTCTTTGAGTGAAATCATACCATGGCATGTCAGATCTTGTCAGTTTTTCTGTCAGTTCTTTGATCAAAATGTGATCCTTAGTTTCTTTATTTCTGATATTGAATACATTATATTGAATTCCATGCTTACAAGATGTTATTTATCTTTGAACTTTAACTTAATTTTACTTATCAGAATATTGTGGTCTGCATATACATCTACTCATCTAAAGACATTTACTTCATGCAGAGATGATCTTACGGTTATTACTTTAGCCGACTCTATCCATGCCATCACCATTTACGTATCTGGTAATTATTACTTTAGCCAACTGTGTTAATGCCATCGTCGTTTATGTACGTGACAGTTATTACTTTAGCCAACTCTGTCCATGCCATCCCCATTTATGTTAGTTAGTTAGTTAGTTAGTCTTTCCTCTTGAGCCTAAGGCGGCGCATAGGGCAGAAGTCCTGTCTCTCCATGCCTGGCGGTTCGCTGCTACCTGTTGTAGATCTTGGATATTTACTTGGCCATTGAATGAGCCTTCTCTAATGATGGTTCTACGCAGGGTCTCTCTTGGTCTTCCCCGTTTTCTTTTCCCTACCGGTGACCATATGAGGGCTTGGTAGGGGAGTCTTGTCTTGTCCATTCTGAGTACATGGCCGATGTAGTTCCAACGGCGTCTTCTTATGAAATTGGATACTGTATCTTGCTTAGTCTCTTGTCTTATTTGCGAATTGGTTCTGAAGTCTGTCCAGTGGATGTTTAGAAGTCTTCTAAGACATTTGTTCTCAAAATTGTCTAATTTTTTATCTAAAGCTACCGTTGATTTCCAACTTTCACATCCATACGTTAACACTGGAATCACACAAGAGTTGAAGATTTTAAGTTTTGTGTGTTTGCTGAGTGTCTTTGACTTCCAGATGTTTGACAGTTTATTGAAGGCACTAGATGCCAGTGCGATTCTAGATGATATTTCTGGTGTTGAGTCCCATTTATGTACCTGTCATTTATTACTATAGCCAACTCTTTCCATGGCATCATCATTTACGTACCTGAGAGTTATTACTTTAGCTAGTTCTGTCCATGCCATCACCGTTTACGTACTAGACAGATGGACTCAGGCGAGAGAGTGAGGTCGACGAATTGCGCAACTCTTCCTCACTTTAGTCCAAGTCATCGAGCAAGTCATTCTTCATCCAACGTCATATATCACCTTCAAGCCCTGTGGCGATGGGCGAGTGGCGAAGCGGCAGGCGTGGGTACGCTGGCAGCCGTAGTTGCAGACCTGCACACAGGCGGCTCAGGCCATATGGTCGTCTTCTACTGACCGGAGCAGCAGTGGGATTCGGCAGCCCCCTGAGCGACAGAGCAGCCCTCTATAGTAAAGCACTGCTCACCTCCATAGCACGAGGACGGGGGCTAGAAAAGGTGCCCTAAACATTGCCTGCTCCACCATTACCTACCCAGCTAGCCGCGGTTGGTTGTACCCTATACCGCGGTCAACATACAAACACAGTAAAATCAGGCAAAGCTAAAAGAGTAAGATTACAGGTTGAAGTTTTTACGGCGAGCTGCGTTGTGGTAAACGCTCCCAAGGCGGCCGGAGGAAACACTTTTTATGTACGGTGAACTGTTTCTTTACATCTGTTAGAGTTTGTTTTGTTGCGTGATCTACATTTCGGAGAAAACAAATGGCGTGGTGGCTAGAAAACATATAGAAACGGAACAACAATATCTAGAGACATCGAGACTTTGTAGGTGAACATCTGGTTGGGAAAGTGACTGCCAATTCCATCAGGGTGAACTGTACTGTTCGTAGAGGACCTTTATGGTGACATTCTGGGAGTGCCATTTTGCACACTGTGCCAGAGTGCGCCGTTGTTTGTCGAGACTCCTGTCTTTACCACTTTTCACATGGGGCAGTGAGGAACATTTTATGTGATAATCACTGGCACGGGAACGGAGCATAAGGGGGACGACCCTTTGCTGTAATGTTGGAACCGCGACTAACTAACTAACGACTAACACACTCTGAACATCTCACTGAAAGCTTTTTTAAATTCATCTTGACACCTGGGAGACTGCTGCCAAAGACCGAAATTCGTGGCGTACATCATTACGCAAGGGTGCAGTCACTTGTAAAGCGACCATGACTGCAAGAGCTGTGAAGAAAAGGATGGACAGAAAAACTACTGCAGGAGATCCTTCTCCTGAAACGTCAAGCATTCTTTGTCCACATTGTCAAAGAACATTTCGAACCAAAATAGGCATTATTCGCCATCTTAGAACTCACGGCTCCATACTTTCAACCCCCACAACCAGACAGTAATTACTTTAACCAATTCTAACCATGCCATCACATTTTAATGACATGACAGTTATTACTTCAGCCAACTCTGTCCATGCCATAACTGTTTACGTACCAGAGAGTAATTACTTTAACCAATTCTGCCAATGCCATCACACTTTAAGGACCTGACTGATTACTTTAGCCAACTCTGTCCATGCCATCACTGTTTACGTACTAGACAGTAATTACTTTAACCAACTCTGTCCATGCCATCACCGTTTACATACGTGACCACCTCTATTCATGCCATCAGCCTTTACGTACCAGACAGTTATGACGTCTTTAGTAAAGAAACAGCTGAAAGACCGAAGACGACCTTTGGAATGGAGTTCAAACAGTAAGAGAGTTAAAGTAACACTTACTACTAGTACTATAACCGCAACTGTGATTGCCACAATTATCCAGGTTAGCATTCTGATTGTGTTCTGTGGAAAAGTGAAGAATTGAAAAAAAGTGTTATCTCTAACTTTGGTTGTTTGTAACACACGAGTTCAAGACACAAAGGAACCTTGTCAGAAAGAATCACAAATACATTTGTAAAGCGAGTAAACGACCCTTTTAATTGCCCTGGGATGTATTAAACATGTGGAGCTAGCCTCGTTTTCTGTTAACCAATCGGCTATTAATGGATGATGTCACTATCAAACTGCCCACCTTTGATTTTCAGGAAATGTCCTAATAACCGTGTCAGATCAGAGCAACCTGGGAACCTACGTCAATGAAAATAAAATCCCAGCTTCCTTCGGGACGTAAATTACAGGTACCTCAGAAATCGGAGTGGCTTCGCCTAATGGCGAGGGGCAATGGTAATAAGGAAACCTAATCCACGCACACATCAGTCCAATGCACTAGAGGTTGTAGCACGTGTTTGGACTATGCTTGAGCAAACACAAAATAATATAAAAAAGAAATATCCCAACTTCAATGGTAAACACTATACAGACCCGGCCAGTGTGTTCGAGTAAGACTGGGATAAAAATACAACGTATTGTTACAATTGGTAAACTTACTGGGGGAAAAAAAAGACAGCAGAGTGCCTTTACTATACAAATATGGGTCTAGAACCGTATGCCCAATATGCCTTAAGGCGTCTGGAAGACTGGAATCCAGTGACGTTAATGGTAAGTAAAATGCATACCCAAGTCGGGCATTACCATCTGTGAGTTAAATTGGTTTTGTACAGAAGTGTGATACACTCGAAAGCGTGCGTGGAAGTGCATTTGTTCTTCGCCGAGGCAACGTCCACATTTGGAGGTGAGAAGTTCGAATCCCGGTGTGGTCACTATGTATTTCAATTTTATATTGTCCAGTGTGTCAATTGTCGGTCTCCCTGGCCTAGGGATTAAGGTCTTTCTCCGTAATCCCGTGTATCCACGTGTGGAACATAACCTGCGCGAGAGTCGGTAGCGGTTTTCGCCGCGTTGGTGACTTACGGGGTATGTGAGCCGGTCGCTCAGAAAGCAATGGCAAACTACTGAGCGTAATCTTGCCGAGAAATCAACAATCAGCTGAAAGATGCTGATGTTGACAGCGATGTCCTGTAAAGGATATGAGAAAAAAAAGTGTGTCAATTAATTTCAATTTTCCCCTCCACTTATACTAGTGCCAAACAATACCTGTTCATTTATTTCTCATGTTATTTGTCATGTTATTTATCTCAATAAATTCGAATATTCTCCAACAATTAATATTCGCATCGAAAGAGGAACCAAATAAAAAAAAAAAAAAAAAAGACAGAACTAACGAAGATTGTGGTTATAGAAAAGTTTTTTTTTATTTTTTAAGCAATCAATAAATAAACAAACAAGCAAAGCCTCATGTGCCATTCATCGTGAATGGCTAACTTGCACCTTGTACTTTTGACAGACCATAGTTTGTAAAATGGAGTTATCCCTCTCCAGAGCACAAAGCCTTGGCTGAAGTTTGAGACCACGTGTTGCCTATGCCATGTCGGAGCTTCCATTCTAGACCAGTTGCCGACCAAAGCTTAGGGCCTGGTGTGCCCTGCCATGACATGTAGTATTTAGGTTGCATTTCGTCGAACTAGGGTAACGCTTGTACCCTCTTAATTGCGCGACTCCGCCCAAAGCCGATGACACAATGCGGGGGATCAGGTTTGGTGAACTCTGCCCAACATTCGGCGCTAACAGAGAGAAGATAGTACCGTCTACATCTATATGGTAGCCCTGTTATATCTCACTAAGACCTGACTATTGTCGTGAATGCTTATTACATACTTTTTACAATAACAGCAGTCTTAATGTTTCAAAAATCTGCTATATATTGATAACGCATTTCTTAAAATGATTTTGTGAGGGCTGGTCTGGTTCGCAAGATCTGGCTTTCGTTGTCTCAGTGACTGTGTGAGGTGCACCCAATCGGGAACTTCCAAGCCGAAGCAAGTTAGCGAGGCAGGCGTTTCGAGAATGTGACCGCAGCGCGAAGCCGGAGACGCAGTTTGAGCGGGCGAAAGAGTAATTTTTGAACGATCGTTCGACAAGGTCTTGATAAGCTCTCTCTCGAAGAGTAGTGGGCCTGCAGTCAGTAAGCTGGCATAGCTTTTCGGTCAGTCCTGCCTGGCGTAGCTTCAAACTCGTCGGTAGGCGTCCAGTGGTTTTGCATGTACCACCGGGTACCAAGGGAGCGAACTGAGCGATTGCTACTCGTGGCCTCATCATCATCATGTGCTATGCCGGTAAGCGTAGGCGGTCATGTTTTGCCATCTCACTCGATCACCAGAATCCAGGATCATCTCGGTGTTCTTGTCTCGACCATACAATGTGGCCAAGCCATCCAGGTATTTACTTCTCTGTCCTCTCCTTGTTCTCTTCCCCACGATCTTGCCAGTTGTCACCAAGTTCTTAAATTTCTTCTTATAACGTGACCACAAATTGTGACTGTCTACATCTAATTTCTCTAATCAGTTTACGGTTTTCATTTGTTTCTTGTATGGCTTGGTCATTGGTTTTTCTGTCTGTCCATGATATTCTTTGTATTCTCCTCAGAAACAACTTTATGGACATCACAGACATCAGATGTTTGTCAGCCTGTCTGCTCATTGTCCACGCTTCATATCCATACAAAAGCATAGGTTCTATGTGCTCCTCAACACTCTTTTTTCTCATTGCAAATGACATCTTTTTATTGGTCAGTATGTTTTTCATCTTGCAAAAAGCTGCCTTCGCCATGGCGATTGTTGTTCTAATCTCTTCAAGGCATCTCCCATCAGATGTTATAACTGTTCCGAGAAAACAGAAGTTAAGTGTGCTATAAATGAACTTGCATCTGACAAGGCTCCAGGTAAGGATGGGATTCCAATAGAGGTTATCAGGAGTGGGAAAGACACACTCACTCTACATATCCACCAGCTAATAGAACTATGCTGACGAGAAGGACAAGTCTCACATGATTTCAAAGATTCAAGCATCATAACACCGAACAAGAATAAGGGCGATCGAAACGAATGCAACAACTATAGGGGTATTTCACTTCTGTGTACTGTTGGGAAAGTATTTGCCAGAATTGTTCTTCTCAGACTTCAAGTCCTAGGAGATCAAGTCTACCCCGAATCACAGTGCGGCTTCCGACAGAATTGGTCTACCATTGATTTGCTATTCTCATTGCTACAAATGCAAGAAAAATGCCGGGAACAAAATCAACCACTGTTATTGTCTTCATCGACCTCACAAAGGCATTTGATTTGGTCAGTCGTGACGGTCTGTTCAAGGCACTAAAGAAGGTTGGCTGCCCACCAACTCTTCTGTCCATTGTGGAATCGTTCCACACAGGCACGAAGGGTATAATCAAGTTTGATGGTGCAACTTCAGAAGAGTTTTGAATCAAGAGTGGAGTTAAGCAAGGTTGTGTACTATTCCCCACTCTCTTTGGGATATGCTTTTCACTTCTACTGAAATATACCTTTCGTGACCAGGATGCTGGTATATACATTCCCTCACGCTCAGATGCCGGCCTCTATAATGCTCAGAGATTGAAGGCCAAGACCAAAATTAGGAGGGTACTAATCAGAGAGTTGCTTTTTTGTGGATGATGCTGCAATTACAACCCACTCTGAGGAAGAATTACAACGTGTACTATCTGCATCCTCCAATGCTTGTTCTGAATTTGGTTTAACAATTAACAAAAAGAAGACACAGCTTATGTCACAAGGTGCACATTGGGTACCATCAATCTTTATTGACGACGCCGAACTGGAGATAGTAGACCATTTTACATATCTAGGATCAGAGGTCAAAAGCAAATTATCCCTAGATCAGGAAATCAACATCAGGATTGGTAAGGCAGCAACAACAAAGACAACAATGAACATGCTAGCAAAAAGAGTCTGGGAGAACAGGAAGCTTATTGCCAAAACAAAAGTCCTTGTCTACCAACCTGTGTCCTTAGTACTCTTCTTTATGGCAGTGAAACCTGGCCAACTTACTCACACCAAGAGAAACGTTTAAACAGCTTTCATTTGCGGCGTCTGCGAAGAATACTTAATATCAAGTGGCAAGACAAAATCACAAATACTGAAGTATTGGAAAGATCAGGCTGTGTGACGATGTATTCCATGCTCAGTCTTCGTAGACTTAGATGGATAGGACATCTTAGGAGGATGGATGATGGTAGAATACCAAAGGACATCTTTTTTGGTGAATTACAGATGGGTAGGAGATCTCAAGGTCGGCCTCTACTACGATATAAAGAGATGTGTAAGCGGGACATGATTGATACAAGCATTGATAATTCACATTGGGAGCAAGTCGCGCTGAACGTGTTGCATGGAGGGCAACTATCAGAAATGGAATAAAGACAAAGGAGGAAATGAGTGTAAATAAAGCACACACAGAGCGTGAGAGACGTAAGATGGTGCATAATGGTGGAAAAACCATGTTTTCACATGGATCCACTGTGGACGAACATTTCCAGCACGAATTGGCATTATCAGCCACACTCGCCAACGCTTGTTTTGTAGTTATTAAGCCTTTTTGAAGCACAATGCACCAAACTATCGTCTGTCAAGACGGAAAGGTCCCAATGATCGCGTGGCCTTGCGTGCCGGCGACGCATGTTTCAAACGTCTGCCCCATCAGATGGAGCATGAGAAACGGCTACCACATCCAAGGAAGGCAGCAGGCACGCAACTTACCTACTCCTGACACGGTGAGTGGGTAAGTTGCGTGACGAAATTTAACAATACCGGACTCTATCGAGGCCTCGTAATTGGAATGAGTACACTTTAAACCCTTTAACGAAAATCTATTAGAGGGCAAGTTTGGTGCCAGTAATTTGAAATTTGTCTGATTCCAATAGCGTATATTAAAGTTGTTGCAGTTAAAAAGCACGTAGTTGGATCTTTGGTGCAGGCGGGTGGTCCAGTTCGTGCCGGTTCACTGCCCATTGTTCCTGCCCTACCGTCTGCCGGCTCTCTCCCGTGGGTGCTCTTCGTCGAGCGTCCCGGATGGCCGGCGCGTATATTTTGAAAACAAAATTAGAGTGTTAAAAGCAGGCCTCGCCAGCCTGAATAACAGTGCATGGAATAATGGAATAAGACATCGGTTCTATTTTGTTGGTTTTCGGAACCGGAGGTAATGATTAGCAGGGACAAACGGGGGCATTCGTATTGCTGCGTTAGAGGTGACATTCTGGGATCTCTGCAAGACGAGCTACTACGAAAGCATTTGTCAAGAATGTTTTCAATAATCAAGAACGAAAGTCAGAGGCGCGAAGACGATCAGACACCGTTGTAGTTCTGGCCATAAACTATTCCGACTAGCTATCCGCAGGAGTTGTTTCGATGACTCTGCGGGCAGCTTCAGGGAAACCAACGTGTTTGGGTTCCGAAGGAAGTATGGTTGCAAATGTGAAAGTTAAAGGAATTTACGGAAGGGCACCACCTGTGGCTTAATTTGACTCAACACGGGAAAACAACTCACCCGGTCCGGACATTGTCAGGATTGACAGATTGATAGCTCTTTCTTGTCAATAATGTTTTCATTAATCAAGAACGAAAGACAGAGGCGTGAAGACGATCAGATGCCGCCGTAGTTCTGACCATAAACGATGCCGACTAGCTACCTCAGTGGCAGGGTGAAGCGAAATGGAATGTACATTGGCTAGCAAATCCATTGCGCATCAAGTCCGAATCATTTGCAAGGTGCCTCTACATGCTTGGTCTAGACACTTGTTCTACGGCTCTCAGCTGAGGGATATGGCCGAAAGCCTCTAAGTCAATATCCCCCGGATGTGAGGGCCTGGCTGTCACTCACCCTCTGCTGCATGGGGGTGAGATTCTGAGCCGGCTGCATCTGCAGCCTACCTCGTAGGCGTTACCAAAGAAGGAAAAAGCGTCCTAGGGGCGCTCAATGGAATATTGCTCAGCTAGTATATCCATTACGAGGAAAGCCAGTATATAAAGCTCATTGAGTGAGCGTTATGAAATGTGGAAACGAGTCTCATTGGCACGAAATGGAATATTGCTTGCAGAGCGAATCCATTACGAGGAAGTCCGAAGCGAAATCTTGCTGTGTGGATGTCATCTGCATACAGGTCCCTCCAGGTCTTCGGAGAAGCAGCTTGTCGTGAACAGGAGGCTCAATATACGGAAGTGAGCCTAAACAGTCGTGTGCAAGACGTGACGATTCCTTGGGTGAGCCCAGTACCAGAGCGCAACGGGTCTGCTCTGCAATTATGGAAGCCTCATTGGATGGCGGGGAATGCCCATGGTCTGCCCCTGCCTTCCCTTGAGGGTTGATCGGGATATCTTTGGCCGTTGTAACTTGACCAGTTGGGATGTGGACGACACCACAACAGTGAGAGTCGAAAGTCTTTCGAAACACCCGGGAAGGTTAACCCGGTCAACACATGCCCGTAGAAGTCGGGTGTGTCGGCCGAAAGGCACACGAAGGCATCTCTGCTGTAAACAGGCACAACGCAATGACGTCGGGGTAAGAGTCGATTGTCCTTCTAACAACCGGGGAAGCTTAACCCGGTCAGCAAAATGCCCGGTGTGTAGTGACAAATGTGAAACGTCCGGTGTGAGAAGACACACGTGAAAAGTTTGGTGTGAGAAAACGCACGTGAAAAGTCCAGTGTGAGAAGACACGTAAAAAGTTCGGTCTGAAGAGACAAATATGAAAAGTCCAATTTGAAGAGACAAATGTGAAAATTCCGGAGTGAGAAGACCTATGTGGAAAGTTCAGTGTGAAGAGACAAATGTGAAAAGTCCGGTGTGAGAAGACCTATGTGGAAAGTTCAGCGTGAAGAGACAAATGTGAAAAGTCCGGTGTGAGAAGACCTATGTGGAAAGTTCAGCGTGAAGAGACAAATGTGAAAAGCTTAGTATGAAAAGACGCATGTGAAAAGTCCGGCGTGAATAGATAAATGTGAAAAAGTCCGGCGTGAATAGATAAATGAGAAATGTTCTGTGTGAAGAGACAAATGAGAAAAGTCCGGTGTGAAGAGACAAATGTGAAAAGACCGGTGTGAGAAGACAAATGGGAAATGTCCGATGGGAAAAGATAAATGTGAAAAGTCGGTTGTGAGAAGTTTAAATAAAGTTTCTTGCATATCCTTTACAGGACATTGCAGTCAACAACAGAATGTGTCTTGGCTGTTTGTGATCTCTTGGCAAGTTTACGCTCAGTAGTTTGCCATTGCTTGCTGGGTGACCGGCACCCATACCATTTTGTTTTATTTAAACCAGCGCATGGTGGTCAGCTGCTAAATCGCCCGCAGTTGTGTTTCAAACGCGGTATGCGGGATTACGAAGTGCGTCCGTAACCCATTCGCCATGGAGCGGTTGTGAGAAGACAAGTGTGAACAGTCCGTTGTGAAGCGACACATGTGGAAAGTTCGGTTTGAACATACATATGTGAAAGGTCCGATGTGGGAAGACAATTATGACAAGTCCAGTGTGAAGAGACAAATGTTAAAAGTCTTATGTGAAGAGACAAATATTAAATGACCGGTGTGAAGAGATAAATGTGAAAAGGTCAGTGTGAAGAGACAAATGTGAAAAGATCAATATGAGAAGACAAATGTGGAAAGTCGGGTGTGAAGAGATAAATGGGTACTTCATTTTGAATTCACCGCAAACAAAGGAATTCCTGGAGTTCCCGGTAAATCACATGACATCAGGGTGTTTCCATAGTGGATATTAATTACAGATACAAACATATAATTGCTTTCGCAAGTAGAAGGCAAGTAAGTGCTATTGTGTAATGTATTTATTGAAATAAAGAATTATATAAATTGAATGTGTTGTCGATCACTTCCTGTTGGCTGTGTGGTAGACTGCTAGACCGATCGATATATGCAATAGTGTTTCTAGGCCCGAAGGGCCCTCACTGTCGTCGGAGTGTATATCCATATATTGTGCTACTCGTCTTATCTTGTGTGAGTCCCATCTGCCTGCACTCATCGTTGTTGTATCTGGGAGGGGGGGGGGGGCAGTTTGGGAAGATATTGACATTCGGTTTTGGGTACATCATGCTGCAATCAAACTTGTCGACCGACCAAGAAGTGAATCCCGATATCCTTATTCTGAAAATCGACGATCCCACTAGATCTAGGTCAGTGCAAAAAAAAAAAAAAAATGAATGTTAAAAAACAAAGGCGAAAACCTATAAACCAACTTGATGAAGAAAATGCATAGAAATAAATATTAGGATGGCCAAAATGGACAAATGGTCAAATAAGACAATGCTAAGAGTTGATTCGAGGCACTAGTAATCCGGTGTGACAGTGAACCATGATAACCAACAATTATATCGTAGCACATGATGGTGATGATGATGATTATGGCGATAGTTTGATGATGATGATGATGGTTAGTAACTTTTTAACATATCGATATGCTTGTTCTGTTTGACTGCTGTCGCCATGAAGAGGGGCATCACTATGTCTAACCTCTGACCTGAGTCTCTCTGGTACTGAAACTGCTTAAAATACCCAGACTCTCCCAGACTACCGATCCAATAATTATGCACCTTTCTCAAAGATCACAAACAAACCAATAGAAATTATAACTGAAACAAAAGAAAGCCGTACAAATTGCAGGAGATGTGACGAACTTCAAGTGGGAGATACAAATGTGAAACGTCATATATGAGGCAACAAAAGTGAAAAGCCAAGTGTGAGAAGACAAATGTGAAATGTCAGGTATGAGGAGAGAAATGTGAAACGTTAGGTATGAGGTGACAAATGTTAAACGTTAGATATGAGGAGATAAATGTGAAACGTTAGGTGTGAGGAGACAAATGTGAAACGTTAGATATGAGGAGACAAATGTGAAACGTTAGATATGAGGAGATAAATGTGAAACGTTAGGTATGAGGTGACAAATGTGAAACGTTAGATATGAGGAGATAAATGTGAAACGTTAGATATGAGGAGACATATGTGAAACGTTAGGTATGAGGAGACAAATGTGAAACGTTAGGTATGAGGAGACATATGTGAAACGTTAGGTATAAGGAGACATATGTGAAACGATAGGTATGAGGAGACAAATGTGAAACGTTAGGTATGAGGAGACATATGTGAAACGATAGGTATGAGGAGACAAATGTGAAACGTTAGGTATGAGGAGACAAGAGTAATATGCCAAGTGTGTGCAGCACTCACCTTCCGCAGATGGAAAACAAATCAATCCAGGGCGTTGTGCTTGCAATAGTTGGAATGCGCGTGCAGGATTGTGATACCAGGTATTAACTCAATATTTCAGCATTGCAAGGCCACAGAAGATCTCTTGTCTAACACAGCAAGTAAACCAGGAGAAGCCACTGAAGAGACAAGGTTGCGTCAATAGAAACACAAGGTTTGGTTGAGTTGTTGATTGGGACTTTCTCGTTCTTGGCTTGGGGGTGTATATTACAAGTGCCTCTGAAGTCGGTGAGGGTTCGCTTGGTGGCGTATATTACAAGTGCCTCTGAAGTCGGTGACGGTTCGCTTGATGGCGAGGGACACTGGTAAAAGTGCTTTAGAAGTAGCAGCACGTGTAACTTTCTAGAGGCGTGTGAAAAACTGGGCATTTCCAAAACAGATCGTTTCTACATTGTAAGTTTGTATGACAAAATCAACATGGTACAAGTAGTCATCTGCACATGTGCACTGGTACGAAAAGTATAATCTTTAGAGTGAAATTCAATTCAATTCAGTTCAATTCAATATTTGAAAATGATTCCCCCAAACCCAAGTTCAGAAACCAGCAGGGTTGTGCAAGACCAGTAACGGAACCTCACATCTGAGGACAGGTATATTAGGGTATAAATATGTCTTGATTAGGCACAGCAAACGCAGATTGGCTGGGATAAAGGCTTTTAGTCAGTTGAATGTCCTTTACAGGACGTCACAAACAAACCCAATATTTTTGGTTGTTTGTGATTTACTAGGAAATTTTCACGTTCAGTAGTTTGCCATTGCTTTCTGAACGGCAGACGCCCATACCATCGATATCAACGCAAGGCGGTCTGCTTCTCAGGTGATATCGAACCCTGGACTTGGTGTGTCGGAGATTTGTGAAACGCGTTCACTGCTCCTGTGCCACAGCGCCAGCATGAATTAGGCATGGGAAGTTAATCATTCTTCTACAGATTGTAGGCATTTAATTGTCAATACACTCAAACTCAATGCCGGTACGCAAAAGCCAATCTCTTCATATCTCATCAACAGTTTCTATAATGGGTCTACTTAACCTCCCCCCCCCCCACCCTTTTCCCCTTCACACACACACACACACACACACACACACACACACAATGAAACTATCACCCGCAACACATACACAACACATGTACACACAGATGCCATGCACACAGCTGGGGAAACACTTGCATTCTACTCACAAACACACCGCATGTATGATTTTAATCCCAGTATTGATTCTGGCTGTCCACGCTCTGAATCAGCCATTGCGTTTCACATTACAGAATCATGATCAAATGTTGCGCCTTTCTTGGACTCCTCTACACCAACCAATTAATTTAAAAACAAAGTTGCATGTCCTTTGCAGGACGTTGCGACCAACCCCAATTCGATTTTCTAGGCAATTTTACGTTAAGTAATTTTCCATTTGATTTTTGAACGACAATTCAACGTTTATGTCAAGCTGATCAGTGTAGGGAATGAACTCATTACCCGAACCTCAGCGCACAGAGAGTTTTAAGTTCGAGACCCCTTAACCTTTCGGCCACGCTGACTTATCAAGTTAATTTATTAATTCATAATTTCACAAAATCCTGGTATTTTTGAACAAAACGTATAGTGATGTTTTCACGTAGGGAGTAACTGATCAGCTTATAGTGATTTCGTTACATATATATTGAATGAAAGATATCGTATGAATATGGAATTATCTTGCCTTACCTCTGTGTCACACCTGGAACGGCCGACTAATATATCGTACCTACCTAAT